>OZ025243.1:46143469-46500969 GCA_964019155.1 Osedax fenrisi
ACTAATACACATAACTAATATTTATTAACTATACACTATAGTGTTATTATAATAGAAAACAAAAATATACATTTCATACGAATATTGAACACTAGCAACACTATATATATATATATATATATATATATATATATATATATATATATATATATAATAATAACTAACTTAGTTTGTATCCAAGTTCAATATTTTTATGGTGCATATATATATATATATATATATATATATATATATATATATATATATATATATATATATAAAGATAATGTTATTTTTATAACTGATTTCACAAGTTTGTAATATACACTATACACAGATACATTATACGTATATGGTATAGGGTATCTTCATAATCGGTATATCGATAATAATATATTATTGATTATATTATTCAATTATTTCAATTATATTATTTTTTATATAAAATATTTAATTTAATATATATTTAAGTATACTTCTATAGAATTGACAAAATACATTTTGGTGATATATAGGTCATACATGGGTCATATTTATAATTTATTATTTACGGATACAGTGGTATGTCAACGAACCATATAAACTATCATATCAATTGTTTTTTCTAAACGAAGTTGAATACATATTAACATGAGAAATTAATATAACAATATATATTTATATTTATATTATATTATATATAATTTTATTTATAATATAACTTATATATAATTATCTATATTATATAATAGCTATTTTGAGATATAATTTAGAGTAATCGAGTAACTGTTAAAAGATATACGTGATAACCTATTGATTTTTTATATTATAATTAAAAAGTAAAATATAAATATAAATATTAATAATATAAAGTAATGAATGTAATATATATATATATATATATATATATATACACTAAAATCCTTCTAATAGATACCTATATGTAAAAACTCCCTATTGAGAATTATATCCTAGCAAGTAAAGTAATCAAAGTTCGTAATCAGATCACAATCCAACAAGTAATCAGATGACTTTCATAGGGCTATGTATTGATAACGATCACAGATTTTCATTCTATTACATTCATTGATATTAATTCGATTACGAACATTTATTTAAATGTGTGATCAGTTAACTATCATTGATTATAATCATATTAATATCATTGATATAAATAATTTAGAAGTGTAGTTAGTAATCAAAGAATATCAACTTGAGTTGATTATCAATGATTGTAATCATATTATGATCAGTTAGGCAACACAATCATGACGGTGATAACACTACATTCTGACCACTATAGCGATATATCACTGATTACTTTACCTACCGGGATACTACAAATAGGTAACCTACATTGTTAATTGGTGGAATTGTAACTTTTATAAAATACAATATATTACATTTATATAAGACGACTATAAGATTTTTTTTAGAAAAACAAGTTTCTCATTGAATGAATTTACTATATTTTATATATATATATAATATATTATATACACTTTTATTATATATTTTATATATATTTATTGTATACGAGCCAGCGTATTTATTTGTATATAACGTATACGTAATACAGTCTGCTGAGACAGTGAATTTAAATAAATATGCGTGCGGTGACGTCACCGGTGACGTCACCGCTGGCCCGATTACGTAATAGGCTAGTGTGTTAATGTTACGTAACACGCGTAACGAAGGACAGTTGCGACTGTTCAACCGTTTAGTAGATCACACGATAACCGCAACGTTCGTACGCGCGCACACACATACGCTCACGCATACGCACGGTCGAGACCACGCGGTACTAGTTGACAACCGCGGTAACCATGGTAACGAGAATACGTACCACGTGACTTAGTACACGGAGCACACACGTGATCGCGAGTTCGCTAAATAAATATTGTGGCAAGATCGTACCGATGATACAGTTACGAATTGTGTTGCACGACATACACCTTTATAAACAATATTCCTGTATGTTTAATGTATGTTTTTACTTATTATATGTATTTTAATTATATATATATCAATGTATTTATTACTTTTTAACTAGTAAATAAACGGCTGTTTATTATTATTATTCGATAATAATGATAAATATATATATATATATATATATATATATATATATGTAATTATAATAAATAGTATTATTATATTCTCTTCATACTATTCCCGTTTCGACGTAGTGAATACTATTGCGTATTTACTAGTGTTGGAAACGGTTTCGAATATCGAATCGAATATTCGAATATTTTAATATTCGATTCTTTCAAATAGTAAATTTTCGAATTTGACAGATATTCGAAAATGTCGAATACCTAAATCTAATTATTCGAAAATTTCGAATACCTAAATCTAATTATTCGAAAATGTCGAATACCTAAATCTAATTATTCGAAAATATCGAATACCTAAATCTAATTATTCGAAAAATTCGAATATCAAAATTTAACTATTACAAAAAACGGTAAAAGGCATTTTATTAAACAATAAACAAATAATGTAATACTATTTACCCTAGGCTATTTACTTCCGTTTTAACCTTTTTAACATATAATTCATTATTTCATTTACAATAATGGAAACGTATCTTTATTATTATTAATAAATATAATTTTTATTATAATTTAAAATAATAGAAACATATAATATCATTACTAGATTATTTAGTAAATATAATTTAAATAACTTTAAATAATTTTATTTAACAAATCGATAAATATCATATACTAATTCAATATTTTATTTAAAATAATAGAAACTTATCTCTATTTTATAATGAAATAGATGAACTGAAATTAAATCTGTATAAACCGAGAATTGACCGGAATGATTGTCCATTAATGTGGTGGTCTAACCAAGATAAAGAATTTCCAATTCTTTCCAAGATTGTAAAAAATATTTAACTGGGCAGTCATCATCTGTTCCTGCAGAGAAATTATGTCCAGAGAAATTAGACTTATTGATATTCATTGATCATTAATCAAAATCATAACCATTTTTAATTATATTACATTCTATTATTATATATATTTGTAAAAATAAATAATTATTATTATTTTTAATTATTAAATATATTTACTATTTGAAACCTTCAAAGTGTATTTATTTACTATTTTAAACATTAAAAATGAATAATTTAACTATTAGAAAACTTCGAATACTTAATTTAATACAAATAATACTATTCAAAACCTTCAAAGTGTATTTATTTACTGTTTTACACCTTATAAATGAATAATTTAACTATTTATAAACTGTGAATATTTAATTTAATACAAATAATACTCTTTAAAACCTTCAAAGTGTATTTATTTACTGTTTTACACCTTAAAAATGAATAATTTAACTATTTGAAAACTTCGAATACTTAATTTAATACAAATAATACTATTTAAAACCTTCGAATTGTATCTAATTACTATTTTAAACCTTCGAAATGAATAATGAACCTATTAGAAAACTTTGTATACTTAATTTAACACAAATAATACTATTTGAAACCTTCGAAGTGTATTTATTTACTATTCAAAACCTTCGAATACTTAATTTAATAAAAATAATACTATTTGAAACCTTCGAATGAGTGAAAAATCTGAAAATTTCCAACACTAGTATTTACACAACTCATTGAATATCTATAATGGAGGGAACACTTCCATTTATATCTATTAGGATAAGGCAAATATATGCTCTTAGCTATCAGATTAAATCGAATATAACTATATTAGCAGTTGATACAACTGCTAAACCAGCACAGTAACTGATAAACAAATAATGCAATCACCACTAAAAGACACACACACACACGTAAAGCTCATGAATATACTACTTCAAACTATAGTTTGTAACTATTATTCTATAGAATGTTGTAGTGGCACTCAATGGCCTGCAGTAAATACGATATGTTTAAATGCGTAATAACGACGAGTCTCAGAACAGAAACACGAGATCATTACCTGTAAGATATCTTTAATAATAGCAGTAATCAACGTAAGAATCATTCGCCTAAACTGTAAACGATAAGGATTGACCTACTTAGTAAGCGATACTGTAATACAGATTCACGGATTCATAGATCACACACAATACGATACGACGATGCAGCACACTATTACAACACTGGAAACTTAGTGCCGATAACAATCTCAGCGTGGAGTACTCCTACAGTATTACGTAATACTAATAATGCTTCTGTAGGTGGAATATGATGTTTGATCGACACTCGAAATGAAAATGAATTAAGGGAAGTATAAAATGGAAAAATATATTATTAATCATTACATTTAATGGGAATACTTTACCACCTAGTAAAAGCACGATATAATATACTATAAATAGTGTATGCTATATAATATATATAGTGTATATTACATGTGTGAATGAAGTATCGATTCAAAAGAATACTATATTCAACCTTTAAAAGCCTCATTAATAATAACTAACCATAACGTATTTTATAAATTTGAGATGTCGATACTAACCTCATGTACGATATATAAAAGCAAAATAATATATATATATACGAATATGCTGCAAACATCAATAGTAAACTCGTTATTGTATATTACTATAGTAATTATAATTAACAAAACATTAAGTTGAAATCAGGAAAAGTAAGGACTTTCATATCAGATGCTTATAAGAATCTGATATGATAGTATATATATATATATATACATGGAATAAAAATACAGGAATACGCTATAATCATTTGGAAGAAAAGGAAGAAGAGCATACTTAATTTCAAAATGTATATTATGTTAATATAACTGATTCATATCATAGACTTATTACTTCATGTAACACTTTTACTAAGTTTAAGATCCAACGAGAAAAAAACGAAAATAAAAATCAATGACTAGTAGAAATAGATACGTTCGTTCACCATAATATAATATTATATGCTAACGTCTTTGTTTATATTTAGAAGTCATGTATTATTCACCTAGTCTGATTCTCAATGGAACTTAAACTTATGAGTAAGAATCTTCATTGAAGAACTACAAATTGTAGCTTATAGTTTATACACTATAAGTACAACATATATATATATATATATATATATATATATATATATATAAATATATATATATATATATATATATATATATATATACATGATAATAATAATAACAATAATAATTATATTTATTAAACGAATTATAGTTTTTGTTCATGTTTGTTTTCTAGTTTATAACGTAATATGATTATTCCTCCTAAAGGGCTTCACAATAATATATAATATTGTGTGTTGTTGTCGCCCTTAGAAAAGATCCTCAATGGAACTGATTTTCTCTTCTTATTTACGTTGTATTGTATTTATTGTCTTTATAATTTTTCTTTTCTTTATAGTTTTTTTTCTTTAATAATTTAATAATTTAATTATATATTTTTTACATAGAGTATATATAATAGTATAATAAAACAAATAATATACACACATATATATATATGATTATTTTATTAATACAAATAAAGATGCAGTAAAACCAAAAAAAATCCCGCATACCAACGTGCTTTGGTATATATATATACAAATATATTGTATACAAATAACATGGTAATCGTACTTATATGATAATTTAGATTATATATTTAAACGTATACGGAACGATGTTAATACTGCGATCTTCATTCCAACGTAAGACTTATTTCTTAAGTCACGAAAGGATAATTATAGAACAGATATAGGGGAAAGTAACCGTATACGGATACACTGTTAAAAATAAGGGTATAACATTATGAAATATATGGTATAACATATGGAAATACGAGTTATACCATACAATTACGTTAAATGGTATAAGATCACATATTATATGGTATAACATTTGATTTGTTAGTTATACCATATAGATTAATTGAAATGGTATAAGATCACAAATTATATAGTATAACATTTGTTTTTTTTTAGTTATACCATATAGCTTAATTTAAATGGTATAAGATTACGAATTATATGGTATAACATTTATAATTTGTAGTTATACCATTAGCTATTAAATATAATGGTATAACTTTATGAATTATATGGTATACAATATGGAAATACCAGTTATACCATAACATTTTAAAATTAAGTTTATATTTGATTGAAAATAAAATGTATAAGAATATAATTCATAATAGTATCCTTCATAATATCCTTAATATAACAGTTTACTTATGGTTGTGTTATATTATTATAGACATAGCATGTATTGCTTCTAATTGCAATTAAACTGGTTTTCAGAAACTATATAGATTTACCATAGGGAAATATGTATACATATACATATTTCCTATATTTCATATACAAATACTTATAATTATTCGAGTATATGTATATATATATATATATATATATATATATATATATATATATATATATATATATAAATAATTCCATTTTATTTATTAACATATTCTATTTCCACTCTACACTCAACATGAGAAGCATCTATTTTTCAACACATTACAATATACATAAGGTATTTATACTACATTATATATATATATATATATATATATATATATATACAAATTATATCATATTATATATAATAATATAAAAGTTTATATAATATATAATTTTATAATATATTTATATATTATTTATAATATATAATTAAATTGTTAGAATATAATTATATAATTATATATATATATATATATATGTTATAAAGTCAAAGTTGTAGATAGGTATATCGATTAATGTAATATACATTTAAATGCATTTAGCATTACGTAACAGAAATCGATATATCTACATAAAACTTTAAACTAGATTTCGGTGTCTCGCTCTGTGTTAAATGCATATATGTCTATAGCCATAGCCATGTAAATTTTTATTTTTCTGGTATTTTATATTGTTATCGTCTGTAAAGTATATTTCGTTATTTGTCTATAGAATAAATTCCACTCGGTGAGATTGCCTCATTCTTCGGTTTGCATCTCATTGGGTAGGTACTATTATTATTATTATAATTATTATTATGTTATATTATTATTATGTTCAACAGGTCTTTGCTTTGATTAATAAACTGTATTAGAACATTCACATACATATATATATTATAAAATTATGATAACTATATGCCAATCATTAATATGCAGGAAACTGTAGAATTATTTGCAGAATTTCAAATTTCATTTAACATATTAGAAAAACTGCCGGAGAGGAATAGTGAGTTGATGGGGATGATAAAGCATATAACGTATATACACAAATATATAGACGAATATATTGATGTACTAGGTATCGCTACTACGCAAACTGATCAAACAGGTAATTTAGTTATCTAATTAATAACATTAGTTAAATATCTATATAAAATAAATATGCAATTATATTTTATTAGTCCATGGATAGTATACTATATATCCATATATGGTCAATTATTTATTTTATTTTTAGTTCACAATGTAATTAAATTTAAATAATATTACTAATAGGTATATATAAATAATGTTAACTGTTGTACAAATATTATCAATATCCTTCTTTCCTTAATCAAATATAGATTATAAAGTGTATAATTAAATATATAATATAATATTTCCTAAAATAGATGCGGGAATCATATATTTTATGATGGGAGTTTGCGAATTATTGAAAAATGAATTTACAATGAAAATAAAGATAAGGTTACTTAATAATTACTTAATAACTATAGATTTAATATTATAGTTATTTTATGATTTTTCGTATGCTAATTCAAAAGTATAATATACTCTATTATATATATAACTGCAGTAATTAATATAATATATTGGATTTTTCTAATTACAATTCTAACGTATATAAAGTATACAATTATAAAGTATGCTTTATATAGTATTATCATATATGATATTAACTATATATAGTTTCTTATAAGATACATATTTATACTATTATATAATATACAATATTATTATTCATACTCTAGTATACTATATATATATATATATATATATATATATATATAACTTATATAAATATTTGAATTTTAATTGCAGGAAATAATGACTCCATGGATACATGGATATATGCATATATCAGAAAAGAGGATGCTTATTATGTGTGTCGATAATTGTTTGGTTTTCGTTCAAAATAATTTATTTCGTATTTTATTAAGTGGTATTGTTAATTTTATTTGTTTCACGTAACATGTCCTACAAACATTAATTGTTTTTGTAATTTTGTATCACGTTATTTATTTAAAAATGTATCTGTTAATAAACAATATTGTTACACCAAAATATGTGGTTTTTAGAAAATAAATTATCATTATAAATGTCGATTCCATATATAAATTAATAATATAGAATAGTAAGTTATTATAAACACTGATATAAATTTAAATAAAATATAGTATAACTTTTAATAAATTATGATATAACTTTATATAATATACATTTTAATAAATTATGGTATAACTTTAAATAAAATATAGTATAACTTTTAATAAATTATGGTATAACTTTATATAATATATGGTATAAATTTTAATAAATTATGGTATAACTTTATATCAAATATGGTATAACTTTTTATAAATTATGGTATAACTTTATATAATATATGGTATAAATTTTAATAAATGATGGTATAACTTTATATCAAATATGGTATAACTTTTTATAAAATATGGTATAACTTTTTTAATTAGTTATACCGTAAATGGTATACCAGGGCACCACGGGTTTATACCATTTTTTAATCAATGTTATACCATTTATTTCTAACAGTGTAGTGCCCGAATACGGACACTCTCGGTATCTGAGAAACCATAAATTCTACAAAAAAAATGTTAATGAATAACATATTAATAATTATATAAATAGACTAAATAAGTATTTTTTAATTATTCAAAATAGTGCTGATATATATAAACTGAATTTGTATTACGTTTCAAGCATATACAAATATATCGATATAAAACATAACAATATATTATTTATAACTAAAGAATTCTTAACATTGTATGCATAATTTATATATTTGTTATCACATATTAATTAAGTTATAAGCATATCTATAGAGTTAATATAAGTCCCTAATACGGACACTCTAGATGTCTTAATACGGACAGTGTCCGTCCCAATCATCGCGTATAAGCGCTATAGTGTGTGAACTATTCTGATTTTCATAAAAATCGCGTGCGTTATAATATTAATACCGAAGCTAAATCTAAAAATGTTATTATTTAGACACTTGTATTATTAATTAAAAACATTAACAAATAAATAAATTATTAACTCATTAAATTATATTAAATTATTCATAAAATTAATTATAAATAATGTAACTCTAATTTATCTGATTAATCAATTGATTAACCAATTGATTCATCAATAATATATAGTTTATCTAGTGGTATATGTTGTATCCATATTATAACACACGGTGTCCGTACTCGGACATGGGTACCGAATACGGACACCCCCATTATCTATTGAATACAAATATTAAATACAATTTTAAAATCACAATAATATCTATAATCATATTATATTAAGATATTGTAATTTCTGAATAAAAATATTGAGTCATAAAATGTTAAGACCACTTATTGCTAAAGTGTCCGTATTATATAATACGTGTATACGTATTACCTATAGGTTACTCCCCCTACTAATATTGTGTAGGGATAGAATACGAATATATTAAATATAACATCTATAAAGTAGAATTAGCAATGAAAAATGAATAATATAGGCATGTATATTATGCATTGCATAATTCTGAAAATTAATTGACAATATTTTAGGAAGTAAACATTCAAAAAAGGGAACATTAAAACCAAATAGGAGAGACATAATATATTATAAGAGAGAATCACAAGCGATGGTGTGATAATTTCAATAATCTGTTGGGAAATAATACAAATAATTGCGCGACATAATTACGTAACTATTAATAGTTAGCAAATGATATTGTTTATACAATGAGATTGTTATATCTAAAATATTTTGAAAATATATATTAAATTTTCCTTTTAAAAAAATATGTACGATAGATTTTTTATAATTTTCGTAATTATATCATACATAATGTTGCGAAATCTGCATTGTATCATACATAAATATATGCAGTATTTCATTTATTTAGACTATATACATTGTGGTTATAGTTCACCCGAATACATCACTAGCATACGGCTAAAACCAATCGAAGGTCCGCTAATTACGTCATCGCATCGTTAATGTGGATTAATTGCATGTCACGTGGTGGTAATAAGTGGTCACGTGCGCTAACGAGAGGTCACGTGATGATGGAGTTCGGCGCAAACAACACAATTAAATCATGCGATCGCATACGTGGACCGAGAGTATATATATATATATAGAGGTATGTAGGTGTATATACATACGAAACACTTTGCATCGTGTTATGTAATACTATAGTAGACCAACTGACCACTTAGGCGATCTGTAGTTAGGTACTTCAGCTAAGACCAGCGCGGGTAATTAGAGCACCTGTTATGCAAGTCGTGGACCTATATATATAGGTATTAGGTATAGGTATTATTTAGGTGGGGAGAGATGGGAATGTTTAACGACTTTTCGTTTTTTTTTCAAAATAACCGGAATGTTAGAATCAATATATTAACATAGATTATATAAACGAATAGAATACATACATCAATAATTACCAATAATTGTAATAATATAATATTATGTTAAATTAATTAAATATTTAAATAACTAATTCCTAAAATGTGGTTTAACGTTCCCTACGAATATGGATTATTGAACCACTTAATACATACTAATAAATATTACCATTTATAGAACTTTGTTATAAGATATTGTATTTATTAAAGTTATATGCAATTTAGTTGTAAAAATAACATCGTTTATGTAAAATTTCCATGGCTTCTTAAAGTAATGCTATTCATATGCCTATATATCTTGTAAGAGGTGTTATAACATAATGTCATTACCATCGTTTATATAATTTAAGTTATTATATTTTTATTATTTTTTATATATAAAATATATATACATATATATAAAATTTGTTAATATATTACATATTAAATTTTGATAAATACCCAATTCTCGATAATCCTGGCATTATAAATACTTACCGAACTATACCCATTTGGGTAGAGTATACTACCTCTTAGAAATATAGTTACATATATAAATAATATAATACCATATATACTATATAATTACCATTTTTATGGTGTTAACTTTGTATATATTAATGGTGTACTAGCCTATATTTAATACCGCATAATTATTAGCTTAAATCGAGCGTGAGCTGGCCGTATTACCCGCTCAAAACTGGGGGTATTACCTGATTTTAGGTATCACCCTTTATACACTATATACTAATTAATATTATACAATAAAATACATATATTATACGACTTTGTTATAATTAAATAGTTATTTAATATCTATTTTTAATTTATAATTTTAATTATATATTAATTACGTGATATATTTTTCACTAAACGAATATTTCAATTTAAAAAAAAAAGTAAATTGAGTTTTACGATTTTTCTTAAATTTTACTTTAAATTTTCAATGTATATCAGTATTATTTGTACTTATTTATTTTAAGATTATTTTAATCAAGCTTAAGGGGCATATTTAATTTTTAAATTTTTTGATTGGACATATAGTTTATGAGATATTGTAGCATATATTGTAACATTACCATCTTGTCGGTATTATCCACATTTACTCTATATATGTATATATATATATATATATATATATATATATATATATATATATATATATATATATATATATATATATATAATAACATACAAATATCGGATACTCCTCAATAAGTGTTAGACTTGTACATATTATAAATAATTGCAGTTCATTTTTTTTTAATTTTTTAATTATTATTTGTACGTTAAGAATAAATAACATAGAAACTGTAAAAACTACCTGTAGTTGAACCCGTGCATATATATCTCCACAAAGTAACTGCCATGTGATACATACACACATTCACACACACACATATATATATATATATATATCTTAGGCATTGTACATTCATTATATTAAGTATATTTAGAATGTAGGAAATAATTAACAATTTAATTAATAAAATATTTTTTTATATTAAAATAATACATCCTTGCATATCCCTTTATTTATAATCAATTAAGTTTATTATCGAAGCATTATATAAACAGGTGATGAACATCTAAGAGGTACTTAACTAGGCATTATACAACGTCATCATCCGGCGACACTTAATAAAGATCCTCCCGGCTCCTGCCTGCTCCCGCGACGGAAATGATCGAATGACGCCTACAAAGTAAACCACGCCCACTCTATTATTAATGCTGCACCCTGGTCCATATAATATAGGACCGCTGAATATGGGCAACGGTGGTGGCTGGGCCATTGTAACCTACTCGGACCATCACGTGACCACATCAACTAGGCCAAGTTCCAGCTGGTACCTCTATAACTACTACTTCTACTACTATAGTAGTATACTACTACTACTTTATTGCTGCTGATTTATCACCACCATAAGTAATTATATACGAGTTATAAGTGTGCATGTGTGCATTAACACCACGATGTTGATATGAGATCATATCTCGGATAAGGAGGTTGTACTATTGGTATGTTTGTACTTTATACGATATACAACTCACATAACTATATTAACTATATTTGAATGAAAATTAAATTTAGTTTGTTTTTTATTGGAATTTATAAATTATATATATATGATTATAATGATAATGATAATTATAATTATAATATTATTATTATGATAATGCTATCGTTGATAATGAGGATTATTATATTGATAATGATGAAGTTGTTATATTTTTAATTATGAAGGTGATGATAATAATGAAGACGACATTAATGATGACGTTACTGATGATGACGATGATTGTTATGATGATGAAATGATGATGTAATAATGATGACGATGACTATGATGCTGATAATGGTGATGATAATGGTGATACTCATGGTGATACTGATGGTGATGATGTTTATGTAATTGAGATGATACTAATGATGGTTATGGTGATGGTGATGGTGATGATTATGATGACGATGATGATGATGATAATGATGATGATGATGATGATGCTGATGCTGATGTGTAAGATAATGACAATGATGATGCTAATATATGATGATGATGTTGATATTGGTGATGCTAAAGATAATGATGATATTGATGATTCTAAAACATTGACTATTTACTATAATTCATTATTTAAATAATAACTACATTTATTGCAACATATTTTGTCTCTATATATTTTATAAAATACAGTGAAACATCTTTGTAAGAAACTGGTTTTTTTCAATACTTTTTTCTTATATAGAGGTTTTCGTATAAAGAGTTTTTAGAACAATTAATAAATACAATTAATATAGTGTGAGGCAATATATATATATACATATTCAGCAAACAACATTTGACCCTAATAGTCACTATTATGCCCCACTATTAAGTACCTAATTTCATTAGTTAATATAAAATATAGATATTGTATGTTATTTATATCATTGTAAATGCACTTTTACCATTTGTTGTATTAACTACAATAAGTGTATTATATGATTATCTATTGTAGTGTATACACTACTCTATAGAAATGTTAATCCCACTCCCCCATCTCACAGGAGACTGAAGTACATAGCCCTGATTTAATTATTAATAAAATACTATTGATTTTGCATAGCCTTACCTACTTACATGCTTCTATGCAAGAAATAGGTAAGTATTAAATAGTTATTCATGCTTGCCTATTGCTGTGCATGAGCTCACTGCAGTGAGAAATACATAATATAGGCACTAATCGCAATTAAATAGTGTTATATATACATTACAATATCATCATAAATCTAGATATATACAATTATATATAACATTATTTATAAATTAAAACACTTTTATATACAAAATTAGATACATAACATGTTCTTATAGAGTGGTAACATTTCCAAAAAAGACTAAAAATAATTTTCTTATAAAGAGGTATTTCTAATATAAGATTTTATTATAAAGAGTTTTTGAATGTGGAAAAATTGAATTCCAACCAAATGTGTGAATAATTTTCTTAAAACAGAGGTTTTTCTTATAAAGAGGTTTCTAATAGAAAGGTTTCACTAAATATACGAAATATAAAAAATATACATTTTTAATACATATCAAAGGGATTAATAATTAATATAGCATTGTACATAATACATGTTTAATACTTTAATTATACTTCTAACAATATAAATATAGTGTAATGCATTACAGAATATATATATATATATATATATATATATATATATATATATATATATATATATATATATGATATTAATATTAAAACTTACTTATAATCAATTTTATAATACAATATAGACGAAATAAGATATTATTTTTAAATCATACATGATTAACGTAATTATCATATATATATATATATAAATATATATATATATATTTATATTATTACATATAATTATATTATTACATATAATTATATATTTATTACCTATATACATATATTTATTTAATCTATTAGACTAGCCCTTATAGGCTAGCATAACCCACTTATATAGCACATACACACACATATACACACACACATATATATATATATATATATATATATATATATATATATATATACACTTTTAAAAACAACTGCACATTATGGTATACATTGTTTATAAATATATATATATATATTTAGGCCTAGATAATATATTTCAATTATTATTAATTTACTTGATAATATCGCACAGATAAATAAAAATGATCTCATCGCATATTCATAAATGTTCTATATATAATTAAAAATAATTTTTTGTTAATTAGAATATTTATAAAATAAAACATTTTGTTTAAAAATCTACAGAATAACATACACACTGAAACATTTATATAGGATATTTAAATAGTTGATATTCATTTGATCTATTTGATATATTTGATATATTCATCCAAACATTTATTTTAGTTATGTAATCTTATAATTTCAGATTTTTATTTTTGTAGTTTTTGTTGTTGTGATATTTGTGTATTATTTATTATTTTTATTATTTCATATCATTTAGACTTTATTTCAATAATAAATGTCAATGATATATTTAACAGATATTGTAACTTATAATATACATTATAAATTTGATAAATAAAAAATCAATCAATAATAAACTAAAAACTGGTTTTAATAACAATTTTCTAATTCAAAAATTACTTTATAAATATTGATATGTATATCTTGGAATTTGGGTATATATATACGTATACGTACAAAATAAAATATACATAATTATAAATGACTTTTATTAACATTAAAGCGCACCATATCAAGTACTAATTACGATGAACGCATGTCCCGTCCTCTGCTTCGTAAACAGTTACGTCACATCGACTTTCATCTTTTCTCTCGGTTGTTTACGTATGATACGAAGCGGTTATGCGCGGGAAGTTGGGTGCATGACGTGCAGTGCACGTGTACCCCGCGAAATCATCCGTGCGAAAGTTGTTTACATCTCTGCATCTCATTTTAATTGCAGCGACGCACGCAATTTTTCACCGAGACAAGTTACGTAATGTTGGGCGCGCGCTCGAATAGTTACGTGCGTCACGTGGAACGTTCACGAATACTAGATTAAATGAACGATCGACACGGGTGGTCCGATTACGGACAGGTTTAACGATGTTACGTCAGATATATGTGGTAGGCGACCACGTGATTCGATGCAAGCCTTGATATCGAGAATATATATATATATATAGTAGGTATAGTAATAATCGTCTACCTCAAAACAGATATTTATCACTGCGGGAGAGAACACAACCTTGAGGATCTTTACCCTTGCACGAGCGATCTCGCTCTCTCTATTAGATAACGTATTTATCGATTTATCCGACTCCTCCTTCGTGATAATAACGCCTTCCTCATCTCACGCCTACACATTACGTAATATAATACACAAAAGAAAGTTGTAATCAGATTACGAGGAGGAATATTTATTTTATTAATTAATAATAAACCGTTGTGGATACTTTATTTGTCATTATATATATATATATCGGAAAATAATCTATTAAGAAAATATATCTATTAATCTGCTAAGAATTCTATTTGGGAAAATGTAATGTAGTTATTATATTTATTAATTGTATAGGCCTACATATGTTCATTAACAATATATATATATATATATATATGTATATATATATATATATATATATATATATATATATATACAGTAAAACCTCTCTATAAGAAACTATTTTTTGTCAGTACTTTTTTTCTTATAGAGAGGTTTTCTTATAAAGAGGTTTTTACTTTTCCAATGATTTTAAGAATTAATTTATAATTGAAAATACATTATATAACCTATAGGTTATATATAGTATATTTATTGTGTATACTGTTTTAAATGTATACTGTATTATTTGCGCTTAGACATATTAATACATAATGAAATTGTATTATGAAATATAATATTGTATTGTATAATATAATAACTTGAATCATCAATACCCAGATCAATATATTTAAGGATATAATAACATTTATTAATTAATTTTAATAAATTTATGGATATACAATAACAATTATTAATTAATTTTAATTCATTTCTAGCTATTTATGTAATATAATATTATTTTAAAGATACATATTATAGAAATTAATTATTATATAAGATATTTCTATAATTTTTATCAATATACAATACTTCTATTTATATATAATTATTTTGTATACAATAAGTTTCTTATAAAGAGGTTTTTCTTATATTTTTCTTATAAGATTTTCTTATAAAGAGGTTTTTCTTATAAAGAGGTTTCTTATAGAGAGGTTTTACTGTATATATATATATATATATATATATATATATATATATATATATATATATATATATATATATATATATATATATATATATATATATATATAATACGTATACGTATATTTATGCGAATAGTATATATATATATATATATATATATATATATATATATATATATACTATAGTATATATAGTATATAATAGTATATATACTATATGGCGTATACGCCATATACGCATGTGCGTAATATGTTCGATTAAGTGTTTCAATTATATAAATAAAAAAAACAACATATTATAATATTATTTAACATAATAATAATACTAAACATTTATTAATCCTTAATTTTAAATACTAATTCTAGAATTAATAAAAATATGATTTTTTTCATTCCTGCAAGCATTGCACGCTTATCGGCTATCCTAACTTCAAATGAAGTAGGTTTATTATATTAGTAAATCATTCTTATTTGAATAATTTGAATAATATGCATTCGTGGATGTATAAAAACCTGAATATAATTATATATAATAAAAAGTTGTTATTGAAATACATTTTTGTAAAAAATATTATAATTTATTTTATAGAATTTGTATATTTCTAAAAATCAATAATATAATTTAATTTTGCAAATTACTCTTTTATATAATATATTTATTTGCATAACATATTAGCATACATAGGATGAAGAGTATCTTGTATATTAATAATACGTTATCCTGATAACAATTATCTAATAGAATATTTATCTGATTTAAATAAGAAAAAGTATTATTTAATATTAATGTTTAAATATTTAAATAATGTTTATATATACCAAAGATTTTCCAAAGGAAAGATATTGCACTTGTGTATATTTGTGTCACCTAATAATTCGATATTGCCATCTAGCGGTATTATTCAGATAATAAGACATTTCTATATTTATTGTAATAGTAACTAATAAATTATATACAATATACATGTATATTGTATTATAATATGTATTTACATGATTTTAAAATGATAATATAATTATATAACAATAGAATACACTGATTAGTTATATTTAATACAAACAAATAAAATAAATGATAAATATATTGTTATAAATCTAATATTAAAAAAACTACATGTATTGTATTATATTGTAATGATTTTAAATGTATGTATATAATTAGAAAACAAGAAATTTAAATAAAAATATCACATGATTTAACATTTCATATACTATTTCGCCATATAGTGTTAATATTGTTTTTACATTTTAAATTTACATTTCGAGGTACTAGAGATAGATAGGGAGTGCAATATCTTTCCTTTGGAAAATATTTGTATATACTATATGTATATATATATATATATATATATATATATATATACTATTCACTATAGTTATCATTATGGTATATATACATAGGTATACCCATAAATTAACTATTGTTATCTGATGTTTCACAATTATTACTATTACCAATAATATATGTTATTTATTTACTTTGTGTCTAGTTACATCGTTTTAAAACTCCCCGGTTACACTTTTTGTTTATATTCTGAAATATGATGGTAATGATGATCACTTTTAATTTAAGAAAGTTAATAACATACGTGCATGTATACATTATTGCATATATTATAATAGCATGCTAATAATATCAATGTTTACGAAAATAATATAATTGTTATAACGAATTAAAAAATATGTATAACGGTTGATGATGATGATGATTATGATGATATTAGGTTTAGTAGGCACTAAAATAGGGTCATGTAGACCCATTCGCTCGTGTGCCGCACTACGTCCGGGAAGAAAATAATAATAAAATAATAGTAATACGATAATAATTTAATAATAATATACATTGAATATATCACGGACAACAAGTAGGTTGTACAAGGAACACACAGGATAATATATTCTATTATTTAGTTATAAATAGCTAAAAATCAGATATAATTTTCGCATTTTATCTAAATTATTTTTAAATAGATTATCCAAACTACGATTGGATGACTTATGTATTTTTAAAGCAATATTAAGGATACTATAGATAATAGATATTGAATTAAAGCTTATGATCCGTTGAAAATAAAATTATGAGTATACTCATAATTTTACATACTTAATATATATAGTAATAAAAACAAATTAACTAACGAAAGTATTTAAATTGTAATTGTAAAATATAAGTATAATAAAACTAAAAAAAATTAAAAAAAACCATATTTTATAAATAAATTTAAAATGTGTAACAAACACTTAGGGACGATAAAATAAATTGTTCAAGTCTATAGACTCATCTGAAACAACATAATATGAGCATGACCCTATAAAAAATACACTACAATCATATATTATTGCTATAGAAATAGATATAGCTAGTGTCACTTGCCACAATAATAACATATTTTCAATGTTAATACCTATGCAAACTAAAAAAATAGAGTTATATATATTAAGTGAAACCCTCTCATCGATTGAATACAAGACTGAACAATGTTCATATCATTAATCAACATTTATAATCGATAAATTATATAGAAGAAAAATATTAAATTTTAGAACCATATTTAGTATATGATGTATTAAAGTAATTAAATTATAATGTCATGACATTTATGTAATACATTAAGGTATACGTTTGACCGTACTTATAATTTCATATTCAAATTTCATCATTATTAAATAAAATATAAAAATACTAATTGATAGAAATACTATTATAAAAGTGTATAAATATAAAAATATAATATAAATATAAAAATATAAAATAGTCAATAAAATAAGAAATAGTGATAAATAAAACAATATACAAAAATTAGTAAAATAAAAAAGTGATAATATTTGTTTTAATAGTTATCATATTATAATAATAATTCCATAATTTTTGGCTAATAATTGAAATACAAAACGATTTTCTATCAGTTCTAATTTTTTTCCTGATAAATTTATGTTTTCTGCGATAAATAAACAATGTATGTTATTAGTAAGAGTATTTTTACTTGCTTTAAACATAAAAATTAAAGTCTTTAATTTAAAAATATCAGTAAATTTCATTATGATTTTTTTTATAGAGAATATAACTATGAACACTTTTGAAAATTAGTCTAATTACTCGATTTTGGAGATTTTTTATTGGCTTAATTTTACTTACTAAAGTACTACCCCATATATATAGCAATAATCAATATGACATTTAAAAATTGCGTAATAAACTACAATTTAATTTTGTACGTGTAATTTATAATTGATTTTATTTAATATGGCAATAGATTTTGATAAATTTCTTAATATATGGAAAATATGTATTTTCAATTTAATTTATCATCGATAAATAAACCTACAAATGTTATATTACTATTACATTCTATAGGAATATTATTAATAGTACTATTTAATCTAATAGATGAAATATATTTCAACTACTATAGTATACTATAGTACTATTAATAATTATTTAATAAGTAATATTTAATTTAATAGATTATAATCTATTAGATTAAATATTAATATTAATAATATCCCTATAGAATTTAATAGTAATATAAAATATATAAGTTTATTTATCGATGATAAATTAAATTGTAAAATACATATTTACCATAATTTAAGAAAATTATAAAAATCCATTGACATATTAAATAAAATCAAGTGTATATATATATATATATATATGTAACATATATGTAACAATACATAATATATAAAACTCAATCTTATTAATTTGTATTTTAGAACATTAATTTATCGAAATTAATTTTGATTGCGTGATATTAGGGATTTATATAGATTACGAGTGCCAGTGTATAATAAATAGGGTGTAATAGAAATTACTCAGACGACATAAAATATTATATACATTTACTCACACCTATTATAGTCTGCAGACGTTATTTGATGCGCGGTACAACATCATACAACATCTGATATCACGTGTTTCCAAAGCTATAAATAGAATACGTGCGAATATAGAGGCGTGCCTGTTACGCATCAGATAAGATTACGAAATTATTGCGCAATAATATCACGGTCGCGGTCCGATACAGACTGATAAAAATGTCCCAATGGTGGAATAAAGATAATTACACGTATTCATCTGCAATGATCATAGGTATTCGAGTTCTCATTTTGATCACTAGAGGGCTATAATCACGTGATAATAATAATAGACTAGTCGCGTTTTGGTCGGCGAATATATCTAAATTACATCATACGATGAAATTGCGTAATTTATATTAACGTGAAATGTAGTTCACAATTTTGAATATATACTACATGTATATATACGTATACGTATATATATATATATATATATATATATATATATATATATATATATATATATATGTGTGTGTATGCGTGTGTGTGTGCGACGCACTGTGCGTGTATGTATGCATGTTTGTGAAATACTTATATCACAAATACTGCAGTATAATACATGTATTATTATAATATACATATAAAAGGATAAATTTGCTCACAGATATATTTTCATTTCTATACATATATAGTGTTATTTGTAACTCATATTAGAGGTATAGTATACTATAGGTATAACATACATACCAATACACATACCTATAGGTATACCAGAGTTATAACAACAGTAATGTACTAATCAAAACAATTATATACATATAATTAGTAGTATGTTCAATTTCTTAAGGAATATGTAATGTATTAAACGTAAACAAGATACATCGATATTAAATATAGTATACACATAGGTAAGTGTGCGAATGTGTGTGTTACGTGTGCGTATGTTTATGTGTAAGATAATCACAGCCGCACATAATCCCGCAGTTTAAGATTATATTGATGAAGAAGCTTAACACATAAGAAGTTAGTCACAATCAAAGCATCACTATTGTGGTAATACCAGTAGTGGTAATACCAGTAGTGGTAATACCAGTAGTGGTAATACCAGTATTAACGTATCGCCTCGGGTACACGTGTATCTACAGGTTACCTGCAGGACTACTGGCTACCTGATCAATTACACGGGATTGTCTTCAAAGGGATCGCTACGATAGCATCTTTTAAACCAATCAGATAGCAGCGTGCACGAGATCATGTTCCATTACGTATACGTGTTACGTAATGTTTATGATCGACGAGGGAAATTATAACATTCTACGATATTATATCCAATCCATTATACATCTTACGAATTCAACTATTTACCATAATATTACATCCCATACGATATATTAAGTGATTCTTGATTAGTGATGAATATAAAATTTATATAAAATTATGATTTTTAAATATTTTAGTACATATCTATATATTAACTAAAGTTATATTAAAATAACTTAAGTAAAAAAAGTCTATACACTTATATATATATATATACATATTGTATATATATATATTTTATTGTGGAATTATTAGTCATGTGATATTACATATATGTGCTTAGAATTATATATTACAGAATATGTTTTTATATGTTAGATAACGTATATGTTATTAATATATATCGGATATAATGGAGGTTATGTTCAAATAAAGGAAGAAGATGAATAGTGAAAGGTCATAAAAACTGTTTGAACATTTGTTATCTGACTAGTTATTATATTAAAATTAATTTATTTTCATCAACCAAGCATAATCCAACGCCAAAAAGTCAAAGTAATCACCCTTTATACATGGTATGTATACTATGATAATAGAAGGTCAGTGTAAACAATCAAACACTTGACATATTACTTACTAAATACCTATACGGCTAAATACGCTAGTGCTGATAACAATAGACTATACATAGGTGGCGGTAGAGGTGGCGTATCTTTATTGCATGCGGGTTGTTATATAACTCAGTGGACGAATGGGTAAACATCACGTGTAGGCCTATGCCACCACGTGTTAGGAATGATATAAGTTGAGCCGAAAGTCACGTGACACATTTATACGAAGTCACGCGACACCTATACCAACTAGTAACTATAGTAGTACTGATACGCACGTGATGTCTATAAACACGTAGTGCAGTATAGTACATTGGTATGTGTGATACATTGTTGCCATAGTATATATATATATATATAACGTTATAAACATATTATAGTGGTATATATTATCACTACTACTACCACTACTATAGTTATGACCGCCGTAGTGAATTAAGTGAAAGTATCAAGTACACGCGATTTCCTTTGTTCTGTTTATGTATTTGTCACGTGATTATAGTATACACATCGATACACATCGATACACATCGATACATATAGTACATATAGTACATACTTAACACATACACTCATACACACTAACGGATATGTGTACACACATAAACCCATATACATATGTATACGTTTTACACACACACAAACACACAAATAAATATACACACACTCATATATATATATTCATTTATAACAACTATACTTAAATTAAATACCATTTTACTATTTTATTCACTTTTTATAACAACTATACTTAAATTAAATACCATTTTACTATTTTATTCACTTTTTATATATAATTATTTGATATAGAATCTTTAGATTCTAATTATATTTAATATTTAATATTTATAATAATTATTTACAATGAAGATATATATATATATATATATTATTGCTGTAAAATAACCAATCTCAAATATCAATTACTTAATTTCGGTTCGTTTTTTAAAGTTCAATAATATATTTGAATGTTATCAACTATGTTATGAATTTCATATCGCCAACAAATAATAAAGTTGAGAGGATATGCTTGACTTGAGAATTCAATGTAAAAAGATAGGGTTTTTTATTTTTTTAAAAGTCTATTAGTCTAAAAATAATTAAGTTATTTTAATTCTATAAACGGCATATTGTAGTGTGGATTTTTATTTATAAGAAATTGTATTACAAGATATCTAGTAATGGTAAACAAATTATTTTTATTTGAAACTATTTTTATATATGATATAATGCAAATAATTGAATAAGCCATACCATTTTATAATATAGACATATAAAGTGATATATACTGACAATTTCATCAATTTATGAGCATTAATTTTAGAGTAATAGCTTTTTAAGATTTAAAATTAGGCTAAAATAATTATTCTGAGATAATCAGGTTTGAAAAAATGACATCTAAAATATTTATATACAAAAAAGGTGATGTTTAAATGTAAAAGAATTGTTAAAGTTTGATTTGTATGCCTTATTGATAGTATTATGATGTTATATTTGGATATGTTATAGATAAATATATAATTTATTACATTTATCAACGACAACAACAACATATTTTTTTAAATTGACTTAATTTTGCAGGTCAAGCATATGTCCTTAAGTTGTTGTTACAATAAATCATTTAAAACTAAGCATTGCATCTATATATCGTATGCGAAATATATCAAACATATGTAATACTACAATATATTGTTTGAAACTATTGAACTATAGGAATTAATATATTAACGATTACGTATTTATAGAGATAGGTGAGAGACATATAACTTTGTTATATTGTACATAAATAAGTATACATTATCATTGTAGAATGTTCTAGTACCACCCAATATACACTAAATATGTATACATATGAGTACTCGTATACGTTATATAATACATGTAAAAAGCATACTTAAAAGGGAAATACCTTCATTGTAATTATTTATTAAAATTAATTTATTCTAAAATATTAAAATATTATTCATTATCTTTAAAATTATGTCTAAAACTATGTCATTCAAAAGTAACTTCAAATGGTTATGTTTGCCTTATAAACATATTCCTGATTTTTGTTGAAATATATAATATATTTTAATAACTTATATAGTAATACCAAAGGGCTTTGGTAATACTATGCGTTTATGTTATTATTTTATATTATATTTACTTTATTTTATATATCATAATGTATATATTATTTATATTTTAGTGTAACTAAAGATAATAACTATTATGTCAGTGTATAAATGAAATATTTTAATACACATTATTTGATTAAAAACTCGTATTTTTGTTCACATCATTTATAATGTTTGGAATATTCCACCGTTTGGATCGTTTAATAAATATGTTTAACATTTTTCAGAGTTTATAAATATTATATATATAATGTCTAGAATATAGAATATGTCTATAGGTACTTTTGAAAATATAAATATATTGCTTTGCTACACTTATAATACAAATTAAATCTATTTTTATAATTCATTTTTTAAAGTTAATTTTTCATTATCCAATACTTGGCGACTTACAATACGATCGCATAACATATATGTAAAAGTATATATACTTTATCTATATATATATATATATATATATATATATATATATATATATAGATAACATTCGTATATATATATATATATATATATATGAATGTTATCTATAAGTGTTATCTATATTAAAACAATTAGTCATTTAACTGTATCTCGGTAGTTGAGATTTTTTTTGTAGACAAATTGTCCCCCTATATTTTACATATAAAACTACAGCTTATAGCTTATAGCTATAGCGTATACGAAGGTTCCCTTCTTCAACAAATTCATAATATTATTGTAAATATTAATAATACCTTAATTGTTTTTAATATACTAATGCAATGTAATAGAAATACTTATTATGTGATATATGTAGTATTACACTAGTAATACAATTATATCTTTAACATATTATTATTATATATATATATATATATATATATATAAATATATATATATATATATATATATATATATATAATATAATACTAAATACTACTACATTAAACAGGTATACATCAAGATCGCATCTTATGTTCCTTTATACTAAAGTATCGAAGATAAAGCAGATTAACCACCTCGTCTATTGTCCTCCTCCACCCCTGTTGTCGAGTGTTAACAGTTATCCACGGATAACAATGTGGCTATTGTTGTTTTCACGTGTTCAGTGAGCACTCGTATGTCTATTTGCTAGGGTGAAGTGCACTGTACACGTTGTATACAACATATACACGTTGTATATATATAAATGTTTGTACGTTTACGTGTATATATCATCGATGTAAATAAATTTACATTTTTATTTACATCTATGGTATATATATATATATATATATATATATATAATATTCATACGATATTTGTATTAATACTTATAATGACCATTAAATATTAATATAAACATGCAATCTAACAATGTAAGATATACGCATGTATGATAAAATATATATAAGAATATTCTATAAGATAATGTACCGTTATGCTATTATATAATATGTATATATGCATGCTATTATGTAATATAGTTTTTCTATTATAAATATCACCTTGTCAGCTATCTGATAATGTGAATATTCATGGTGTCAGGTAATATAAACCTACATGATGTCATGTAATGTATATATGCATTCTATTAGGTAATGTAAACGTTTACCCTATAGGGTAATCATGATATATCATGCATGATATATCATTTAATTCAATTAAATGATAGAACCATGTATATTGCATGTACTATACACCTTACTATACACATATGGTTATTAGTGAAAACGTCATATAAGTTCCTGGACGGGATGAAGGACTCCATAAAAATAACAATAACATTAACAATAATATATATATATAATATAAATTAAATTAATATAAAATATTATGAAAGTATAATATAAATATACATATTCACATACCACACCACACTCACTCTCACACAAACAAACAAGCACATACAATAATACATATTATCGTATTTATAATACATTTAAATATTTGGATTATTAAATTTACTTATATACCACTATAGTGGTATACACATATATAGTCACGGTTCTTATGCAACATCGCGTAACATATCAATGCTATTTCGTTGCGCAATAGTGTGAATGTTTCACACGTTACGATCGCACCTCCACCTCCACCTCTTCGCAGGAGATCACATGACTCCTACACACACGGTCACGTGTTACGTAATACACGTTCTTACGTAACACCTGACCGCGGTGACGGGTACAGTTACTAGTTCCGGTTTCGATGAGAACCGACAACACCTTCCGAAGATAAAGATGAACACTAACACGCTATTAAGTAAAGATTACCTAGCTATAGAATATATATTCTGATGATATTTATTGTTTAGTTGTATATTTGTGAATTCGCTTTCCAGATGATAATCCTCTATATGATATATATATATATACAGTCAACTCTCGGTAAGTCGGACTACGGATAAGTCGGACTTCTCGATAAGTCGGACACATTTAGTTGGTTTGGTTGGATGTGTATCTAGTTCCATGTTAAATTAATCGGATAAGTCGGATAAGTTGGATTGGATAAGTCGGACTTTGCTATAAGTCGGACACATATTATAGTCATTTTTATGATTTTTATACTGGATAATTCGGATTTTTATAAATTGTCAGAAATCTTTACTTTAAATAATGAATATTATAATTTTAGTAAGTAATATAATTTAATACAACATTTTATGTTGCTGATTGTTGCATAATTCCATATTTCGGTAACCATTTAACTCGCGCTGCGCATTTCATGTCTTATTTGCATAATATTTTTAATCTCTGATAAGTCGGACATCTCGCTAAGTCGGACATTTTTCCCGGTCCCTTGCGAGTCCGACTTATCGGGAGTTGACTGTATATGATATATATATATATATATATATATATATGATATATATATATATATATATATATATATATATATATAGTAATATATTAAAATAATAGTTTATTAACGAGGTATCTATATCTACATATGTATGCTCGAATTTTGATCAGAGTGATATTAATTAGGTGATTGCATCAACACCCTAAAGTCCATTTAGTATACTAGTTATATATATATATATATATATATATATATATATATATATATATATATATATATATTGTATACCAATACCGGTTTATTCAGGAATCTATGACGTGATAAAGTTTCACATATAATATATTGGTATAATCTATAGAATTATCTTTTAGAGGAATATTTTGGAATTATACAATTATTTTAATTACTAATTTACGAAATATATGCATTCCATATATTATATTTGATGATGTATAGATTTATATATATATATATATATATATATATATATATTTATACCACGATTATTTTAGGGGTCGGTATTAGGCACATGTATTCAATTACCGTCCCCCTGTTTATTATTTTCAATATAATTACATCAACAATTAAAAATAACCACATTATCCAATGCCATAATATTTCCAGAATTACAAAATTTCAAATAAATATATTGAATATTGAATAAGTTATTACAAATCATCATTTAGGGGTCGGTAATAGGAGACTTTACCCTACATAAATAACGAATGGAAAAAGTCTAATTGATATATATATATATATATATATATATATATGTAAAATATATCCTCATGGAGTGTATATATATGGAGTTTATACACTGTATATTTATATCATGCATGATTAATTTAATAAAGAAGAAATAAAGAAATGGGATTAATCTATAGTATATATATATATATATATATATATATATATATATATATATATATATATATATACTATACTAACATTAAATATGAATTAACCATGTTCATTTAGTATATATATATATATATGAGAATATCTTATTGATGACTATTGATAATAACTTAATTCATCAAAGACAAATCTTTTAATAGTGTAATGTATGAACTTTAATAAAAATAGAGAAATACATATTATTATAATTATAATTTTATGTTTAATTTAATTTTTTTTATTATTTTGAAATATTATTATATATTTAGCGAAATAAGATTTACTATTAGGTACCGATTTACTATTATCTATAGGTATATTATAAGTAAACATAACAAAAATAACGATCCCTGGTAGATACAGTATACGGTATACCAGTGAACGTTATTTTTGTTATGTTTACATAATGGACAAATACAACTTAAATACATTTTACAGGTCTGATATTTAATTTTTGTTGATTATTATCAAATGAAATAATGATAAATAATACATTTATCATGCTAACTATATTATTTTTCAAATTTAATATAGATTATGTTAAAATGAATTACAAAATGAATTATAATTTTATTTTGTTGTTTTAAATCGAATTATATAAATCATTAGTAAATAAGTTATAATATAATGTACCGATTTACATTTAAAATTTGAACATATGTTAACAAATATTTATGTAAAATAAAAAATATAAATTTAATTAATTTATAAAAAATAAATTTACCTAAATTGATAAATTATAGATTTAAATAAAATTAGAAAAAATCAATAACATTCTTTTGGAATTAAATTGATTAAATAATAAAACATACTTATTGTATATAACTAAATTGGAATAATACTGATAATGTAGATTATATTATATAAACTATCTAAAATCAATAATTAAACTGTATGGGTATACCCATACAGTTTAGTTATTACAATCTACACACACACACACACACACACACATATATATATATATATATATATATATATATATATATATATATATATATATATATATATATATATATATATATATATATATAATGGTTCTTATATGTGAGAATATATATAAATATTCATTTTATATGGGAATAAAGATAATTTGATAACATATTAGTGAGTTATTTTTATCAAACATTAATCAGTATATGTACTGATTGGTGAAATCAATATTAACCAAGCAAAAAGTAATAGCAGCATAATACCAGCATAACATCATATGTAATAGCCTCAAATGTTTACATTGTGATATTATGCTGCTATTATGCTGCTATTACATGTCTATTATGCTGCTATTAATTTGTCGTGCTATTATGCTGCTGTTATGCTGCTATTTAAAGTATATTATGCTAATATTATGCTACTATTAATTTGTCGTGCCATTATGCTGCTGGTATGCTGATATTTAAAGTATATTATGCTAATATTATGCTGCTATTAATTTTAAAAGTATATTATGCTGCTATTATGCTGCTATTCTAATAACAGCAACATAATAGCAGCATAATATTAGAATAATAGACTTTAAATAGCAGCATAACAGCAGCATAATAGCACGACAAATTAATAGCAGCATAATAGACATTTAATAGCAGCATAATAGCACAATGTAAACATGTGAGGCTATTACATATGATGTTATGCTACTATTATGCTGCTATTACTGTTTGCTGGGAACAATATAAGTGTAATATATAACGTATACGTATATACTATAGAATTAAAGTTACAGGTAAATTTGTTCATGTTATAGGTATATGCTCATCTACAAATTATTATACGTAGCGTTATTATTATTCAGTATTATGCGATATATATAACGGATACGTTTCATAAATGTATTAAGATAATATTCTAAAGTAATATATATATATATATATATATATATATATATATATATATATGTGTGTTTAGAATAATATAATGATGTATGTTATAAACGACTACCGTTCACATATGTTATATAATTCGATCGATCAGATAAAGTCAGCCATTTATTCGTTCATTAGGGATTGTGCCTCTAATAAACCAGTGATGACCGGTGATTCATCATCATTGGTCATCGAGCACTGGTCATTGATGATAAACAATGGTCAGTTGAGCTGATTTGTTTACGATGAGCAAACTACCTACACGTGATAATAAAACGTATTCAAATAAGAATTCTGTATACAGAATGCTATATAATACGTATTTTATATGTAAGAGTTTATACATATATGTTTATACATATAGTTTATACATATATATATATATATATATGATTGTGCATACAGACTTATATTTATAATATTCTTTCGTATTATTTCTATGCTATTTGTATGTTATATTTTCTTTTTTAGTGCACACATGTGTGGAGGTTACTTTTTAAGGGCCAACAAAAATACTTAAATATATTTAGCTATAGCTAACAATAATGTTCTCATAAACTTTATTTTAAAACATTTTTACGAAATATGAATATGTAATATAAATAAATGAACTATGAATCATTGATAAGAAAGATAAGTAGGGGAAATATGGGTAATGTTTCCAGATGGGTAATGTGGCCAGCTAGCGTATCTCATAAACTATAATTCCATACATCAAATATGTGCATTGGTAAGCATTATTTAAATAATTAATCATAATTTTTATATATATTAAAAACAAAAATTATGTAAACAATTAAAAAAAATCGATTTATTTAAAAAAAAATTAAATAAAAGTTTAGTAAAACATATATTAAATCACTAATATATAATATAAATTGAAAATTAAAGTTGGATATTAAATAACTATATAATTATAACAAAGTATATACTCCATTTATTTCAGAGTTATATTCATTATTATATAGTGTATATAGCGCGATACCTAGAATATAGTAATGTGGTCAGCTTTTAGCAGGTGTAGTAATGTGGCCATTTCACGATGATTTAAACCAATAATATTAAATATGATCTGATATAAATATGTTGATAAAATTGCTTACGTCATATTAAAACGTTTATTGAATCAATATCTACATCATAATCATTTATATATATATTTACACATATTGTATATATATATTTTTTTTTTTTTTTTTTATTTATTTATTTAAATCAGACATGAGATACAGTGGAAATTAATAGAATATAAACGAAAATTAAAAAGAATAAACTAAAAAAAAACAATTAATCTAAGAAACGAAATTTAAAATACTATACAAACAATGAGTTATACCACATGGTAAACAGTGGCGATGGGAACACAATATTATATTCATATAATTGAACAATTAGTGAATTACACGATAATTGTATTCGATAATTGTTTATATAGCGAATAATATGAATTGCGTAATTTAACAGTTAAATTATTAACATAATCGTTAAAAAACATTAAAGAGGCACTATTTCTACGTCTGTAGTTCATAACAATACGATAAGAATTATTATAAGCTATATTAAGTTTAGCCATGCAATATCTATTTGGTATCCATATGCTACTAAGGTATATATTAGAAACAAATGTTTTAAATATAATAATTTTTGAATCCTTAGAGCAATGATTAAAGTTATATGATATTGCATAGCTATGTTTATATAACTGTTTAATATTACTATATATATATCAATATCATCAGATAAGTCCTCTGAAATCCAATGTCCAAGATATCTATATGATTTGACAACTTTTAGAAGTTTATTATCTATATATATATATATATATATATATCTATATCTAATTATATATAATTTCACAGGTTTATGATATGATTTATCAAAATAAATTGGTAAAATAACCGATTTATTAATATTAAACGTTATGTGGTTATGGTTAGCAAACTCTTCACAACAACTTATCAACAACTGCAAACCCCTTAGTGATGGTGAAAATAATGCTATATCATCTGCATAACATAGATTATTTATGATATTTCCATTTAATAACCTGAATGTATTTCATTTAATTTCTTAATCATAGGATTAGTATATAAATTAAATAACAATGGTGAGAGAATGCCACCTTGACGAACACCCCTTGTAACAGGAAAGCTATCCGATGAATTATTACACCATTTATTTCACCATTAATATATATTCGTTGGTTTCTATACCAGTAATTTAAAAAATTAATTATGTATAAAGGAATATTATTATCTTTTAATCTTTGAAATAAAATGTTATGATTAATTTTATCAAAAGCTTTGGAAGCATCTAAAAATGCTACGAACATATTAGTGTTATTATTATTATAATCTGTTAAATATTGCTTAAGGGCAAACACACACATTTCAGTACCAAGATTTTTTTTAAAGCCAAATTGATTATCCATATTAATTAATAATGAAGATATTCTATTATGTATAACCTTTTCAATTATCTTACAGATAATATTAGATATACATATAGGCCGATCGGATGATTCCACTAATTATCGATAATTAGTGGAATCATTCCACCTTTTATTTTTATTTTTAACTATCGGTAAAATATAAGATAACATTAGCTTCTTCGGGAAATACGAATGCCGCAACATATTATTAATTAGTAGCATTATTAATTCAATTACAAAACTATTCGCGTGAGAAATATGTTCTATAGATATTCCATCAGGGCCTATAGCTTTACCCTCTTTAATTGATTTAATTATAGATGACATTTCAGCATTGTTAGTATATTCAATGTCATTAACATTAATAGTATTGTAAGGATAAGGTATATCAGTAGTACTGTTAAATAAATTATTAAAATAATTATACCAGAATTTAGTAATATTAACTATACCATATTCATTTTCAATGTTATTTGGTGCGGAAGAGTTTTTTTTCTTCAGATTGTTTGAAATCACCTTCCAAAAATTATTACGATTTTTAATTAATTTTAAGGCAATCTTATTATATTCTGATTGATTAGATATAAATTTACTACGTCGCAATTCGTATTTGATATTTTTTCTCGAATTGACCATATTATCATAGCATATTCCAGACAAGGGTTTGTTATTACATTTCCAAGTTAAATAGTAAGATCTGGCAATAACATGTTTCTCATGTACATTATTATTCCACTCCATACGTGCATATTTACATTTATTAGCTACTGAATATATATCGTTAGAACAATATACAAGAATACTCAATAAAGAATTATATAAGTAATCCGAATAATTAATATTACTATCAAAAGAATATATATCATTATTTAATTTTCCTAAGTTAAACTTAGTATCAATATTATATTTCAAAATTTGTTTCTTATCAAGTCTATTCCATTGAATTTTTTTATGAATAATACTATTATTATAGCTAATTTATTTAAATATATATATATATATATATATATATAAATCTGATAATATAAATTAGTTATCTTTCTTGTATTCATGTGATCATCCATTACATTTCATATAGGTATTTATCGCCATATTGTATGATATACAATATTATATATATATATATATATATATATATATATATATATATATATATATACAATAATTATATCATTTACTGATGAAATTACTTTTTCCATATTAATAACATGATAAGTAAGTTTAATGGTATACTATCAATGAATATAGTAATTTATAAAATTAAAATAAAAAGCATTACATTGTATATTGTATCACAATTGCATGTATTATTTAAGAGTATACTTGCTTTTATATAATTGGACTAAACTTGATATAAAGTAACATCATCTAGTGGATTAATTCCTTACCCTCCATGGAGGGTTTTGTGGCTACCTTAATACTTTTAATTAGATACGCTAAAATTAAAAATGAGTAGGTATACTTATATCATACGATGTATTTATATTGAAAAAATAATCGATTAAAACTAATATTTATAAATTTATAAATTTATAACTTAAGTTATTCAACATTATCTAAAGTGGTCACATTACACATCTTTCCCCTATATAATATAAAATATAAAATGAAGGAAATTATAAAATGAGCCAAATACATATTATATATAATAATGTTAGACATATATATATTACAATTTGAAATTTCTAAATACAAAATAAAAATATATGTATACATTGAACGTATATACATACTTTCAGTGTGTACCTATTACATAATACATTATGCAATACGATGTCATCACACACATATATATATACACTACTGGAATACTAGCTATGGATACCACTCTACCAGATAAACTGGCCAAAGAGTTACGCAACAGTTAGATTAGCGTTGGTCAGTCTCATCAGAAGTGGCCATAGTGACGGGGTGGTCAAAATACAGTTAGAGGAATTAACACTTCAATGTATACGAGGTACCGAGGGGGTATACACCCTATAGGGTGGTGTATATAAGGTGGTCAATTGAAATATATCGTAAATTGTATAATATCATTGTCTATTATGCTTTTACATACACTTTCTGTTTAATATATATATATATATATATACTATATATATATATATATATATATATATATATATATATATATATATATATATTATACTATACATTCAATATTCGTATGAAAATGTATGTTTATTGTTAAGATATATTATTTCATATTATTTTAATATTCTCTAAAAGGAATCCTATTAAACTTTATTATAATTATAAAATATTCACATTCATCTTGCATATTATTTATCAAAAATTAATTATATATTAAACATATGAGTATTATTTTTATTTTCTTTTAGAGTTTAAAATTTGTTGTATAATATAAATATATATGTATTTATATAAATTATAATGTATATATAAATGTACTTCATTTGAATTATAATTATAAAAGTATATGAATTCAATGACTATATATATATATATATATATATATATATATATATAGTGGTATGTATTTATGTATGTGAACATGTGTGTGGTATATTCTGCCAGATACGTGTGGTTCAAATTATATATATATAGTATGCAATGATTAATTGATATTATATCAATAGATGCATGCTTAGAAACAATGCCCGAGGTAAATCGAGGTAAATACTTCATAAGGAGTCACAATAAAACAATTAGCCATATGTCTCTGATGCTGCTGCTGCTGCTAACGTTTGATGTGCTGGACATAGTGGTCCTAGTGGACAGGTATCCTAGCACGAGGTCAGGGGTCAACATTTGTCTAACGAACCGACCCCTCATTCTATTAATCAAACCTCAAATGAACGCGTTTAATAACGAATTTGTGGTGACTTCTTTTGATGACGTCATTAGAACATTTCTCGTGATATACGAGGGTATCCTACTATCTCGTATAATTACTATAGATATTATTGTAAATATATTAATATTTTAATTATATTACTTTCATATATCACAATGTTATTAAATATCATATTTTGCATATTATATAATGACCTAGGTCACTAGCTAGTATATATAATATTATTTTAAAATTTATGAATATTAATAAATCAGAAATAAAAAAATGTGTCGAAATAATATTTTTATAACAATATTAAAATAATTTATTATTTGTAACTTATTAAATTATTATATATGTTTATATTATAATTCCTTTAGTTTGTAATATTTGATATCAATTATCTTCAACAGTATTATTATACATTTACATATTGCGTATATTATCTAATGTAAAAATAAAATTATTTATATATTACTTCGCTATATTAAAACAAATTAAAGGACATTTTGTTTATAAAAGTATTATAACTTTTAAAAATGTTTATTATTAAAAATATATATTTTTAACTATGTATATATTATTTTGTATTATGTTTATTTATTTTAAAATATATAAAAACAATAAAGGCATATTCAAAATATTTATTTATAAAACAAATTATTTATAAGTATTGAATTTATAAAGTCTATGTATTTTGTTATATTACCTACAAAATCAATATAATATATAAAATATATTCAATTAAATATACATACAATATAACATATTTAATTCAGTATTACTTATTTATATTTTTTTCGAATGTGTATATATATTTACAAAAATATTATCAATTTTGTCAAATTCTATACCCTGGAATTTTGTTTTATCATTTACATATATGTAAATGATAAAACTATAGTTACTTTGGTATTGATTAATATTATCGAAAATTGTAAAAACATATTTTCTAAATAAATGATAAATGTAATATATTTTATAAACCAATTATTGAATATAACAAAATAAATTTAAAATAATTAATTTTCAGTTTTAATAGTTCTCCCTGGTTTTATATATTTAGTATATATTATTTACAACTTTTTTTAGTTTTTTTCTTAATTACAAAATTATTGTTAAATTAAAACATTATTATAATAATATTAAATCACAAATATTTATATTATATTATTATCTATTTATGTTATATTTATATTTGATATTTTACATAATTATAATTTATTCAAATATTATGTTGATACTATTTATGGTTTATAGGGTTTATATATTTATGATACTAAATATATAAACTATATACTATAAATAATACATTATTGAATAGTAATAGCAGGCATATATGCCCATAAATAGGCTTATAGCATACTATATATATATATATATATATATATATATATATACATATATATATTTATATAGTATTACAATTTATTACACAGTATACATTATACGTTTAGAAAAATATGGTGTATAAAGGTATATCCAGATATAGATCGCACAATTCATATATAGGAATACAACGATATGTACATTATCTACGACATGAGCTATATCTAACATATGTAAATTGGTGTATTGTAGAACTGTTACACCCCTGACACGTATGCATGCGGTGTAATTCAATGACGATTAATAACATTAAAGATGGGTGGTACTTTAATTTCCGGTGGCAATATGCCTCCATTATGCTTAATGATATTTAAATATATTTATCATTCCAATGCTATATATATCACTAACAATAGTTTAGCATACATCTGCTATCTAATATTATTCTATATAGTAGATATATATATATATATATATATATATATATATATATATTAATACATACAAAAATGTCCGTAGAGAAAGTTGATTAAAAATTTAAAAGTTAAAAAGAAATAAAATATTGTAATTATTAAATATTTATATTCTATTGAAATTTACATAGTACATTTAAATGGAAGTTAAATATTAAACTATAGTTATACACATAATGTATACACATAATTACGATAAATGTATGAAAACAGATAATTTAACAATTTAATTATAATTAATGTATACAATAATGTATACATTATATATATATATACATAATGAAATTTAAATAAATAAAAAGGAACATATTATAAGGAAAATATAAATGGATATAACTATTAGACCGTAAGCTTATATAAGAAATAGAATAATAAACATAACTAAATACGATTATTTAAGGGATTGTAGAAATAAATTATAACAAAATACCTTAAAATGCATTATTAATAAGACATTTTATAAATTTTATAAATCTTATTATATAATAAACTAAATGTAGTTCATTATTTATATCATATATAAAAGTGAAGGTTATTTATATTTAAAACGATCTACATATCATCAAAATATACGTTTTTTTATAATATGTACTATTTATTAAATAAATATATATGAAAAAAGATTGAAAAATACTTTTTAATTATAACTATTTTAATAGTTATATTTAAAACATATATTTAAGACTTTATAAAGTATTTTACAAAGTAAATATATTTACATAACTAATAGTTACCTCACATGAATAATAGTTATAATGTCAACGGGTATTATTATATTGATATTAATTTGAATAGCGTGTTAAATTATTTATGTTGATTATATATATTATATGTTAAAATATCTTTCATTTGTAATTACAGTGAGCATGCAAAAAAGATTTCTTATATTCGTTTTTATGTCATTAATTTTATTGGTTTGATTATCATATATTGCAATGGAAATTTGCGTTTAGACGTACTAGTAGATATATATTATATATATCATATATCATAGATATATATCAATATATATTAACGAATGATAAGTGAAAAAAACCGATAAAAGTCGACTAAAATATAATGTTTTCTAAAACTACTCTTAATAGAAATAAAATCATAACATTTATAACCATGTGATCTATATTAACTTATATTATATTTTTATTATAAATCAATAGAGTCAACAACACCCCCTTACCAGATTCCTGACAACTAACACTTGTTACGAGTGCTAGTGTTTCTTATAACCATGGTTAACCATGGTTATGCAGTTAATAATTATTCGATATCTCAGACAACTGTTATCTCATATACATTTTGTCAGTCCCTAAAAGTTACCTATATATATATATGTATATAACTCCGTAAACCTCGAACGCACGTACAGTGTATACACGTATACGTCGTACACTCTAGTGTTATTAACTGATATGCAATAATAATCGTGAAGAATTAAAATAGACCATGCCTACCGAGTGTGCATATACACTACCGATAGTCCAACAGCCATCAATCACAGGGAACAGAAGTCTGATTTATTACCCTGGCGTTAGAACCGATCGTTATTAAATCCGTTATATTGGGATCGTCACGCTTCACTGATTCCCCGCAACTAAATCATATCATGATCGTGTACGTGTGCAGTGCAGTTTACAACTAAGTCAATATACATTTGGAGTGCACTTGCGAAATTATTAAGTAGATGTAATACACAATATAGACAGACTAAATATAAATATATTTATATATACATGTATATATATATATATATATATATATATATATATATATATATATATATATATATTTGATAAATACCTGAGAGTACTTTATATATAAAATATATAAGTCATATAATTATATCATTGAATAAGTTGAAGAATTATAAATATAGAATTAAATTTACATATAGTTATTATATATTGTTCTTTGATATATATTATATTAAATTAATAAATACAAAATACATATTTATACATAATTATATAGTTATTATTGAAATAGTGATGTAATTTTATGTTGAAAAAATGCATTGTAACAATATAGATATATATATATATATATATATATATAAATGTGTGTTTCTAATATATTTGAATTGTTGACTTTTATTTACATTAACTAACATTATACTTATATTCAATAGAGTGTAAAGTTTATAATATATATATATATATATATATATATATATATATATATATTCACACACATATATGCAATGATCATGATAATTTATGACAGTATTATCGACTTTTTAATTAACTACAACCGCATGGTTTCCGTTATACGCATGACCAATTGTAACCATGGTCACCCTATATATTTAGTTCTTATTTTAGTCGGTAGGTATAATGTATATCGTGCCCAGTGGTTATCTATAACGATACCATGATTTATGACTAGTTTTAAATGTTATTTTTGTTCCTTAAAAAGTACATCATATTATATTATATTAAAATAACTATTAATAATTAATAATAAATCATTAATAATTACCCGACTATATTCATATAATATAATTTCATATATACATTTATGTTATAAATATATGTTTATATTCACATATGCTCATGACACATCATATGCACAGATTAATATGTATTTACTGTTATAACTGTATACATACATGAAGGGAAATGTTATTTTTTTAAACTATACGAATAAACTTTTTCTTACTATATCATTTTTAATCATTTAGTGACAATTGATTACATAACATATGCTTACAATAGTATGTGTCTATATATACCTATTACATAATAATTTATTTATTGCGGTAACAAATAAAAAGAGCAGATATTTGATATAATTATACACTTATGTGGTATAGGTAGACTGCAGTATATATGCGATCTGGTTATATAACAATGATAGATACGTATTAGATTAGAGGTCGGCGATGTATTAATCTGGACGATAATATGTTAACCGTAATGAAAATGTATATCACGTGACCACATGAAGTCTATTTATAAAAGGTTGCGTAATGATTCTTTAGAGCCACGCCCCTCATTTAGGTGGTGACCTATATATATAGAGGTAGTTATAACTAATAATGATACATTAATCGTAGTATTGATATACATATATGTATATATATATATATATATATATATATATATATATATATATATATATATATATTAGTATACATAAAGCCAATGCAAATTGTACAACACACTCTACAATTTAAAAACTGATTTTGTATACACACACATACACACACAAACATATATATACATATATATACATACATACACATACGTAGATATACACACACCTACACACACATATATATAGATTGAGAGGGCAAGAGAGAAATAGGGGATGGCGGGAGTGATAGATTTATTGTTCTCCACATCGATGACGTCACAAGAACATTGACGTGATACCACATGTTGGCCTATAGTAGGGGTCAATTGGCCGTCATCGATTTATCAAATTAACAACGATATTAAATTGTTAAGATAACGATGCCATTCCATGCCCGGTTAAGGAATGATTGCTACACTAGTGTATATATTAGTGTGAGGGGCCCTCTATACCAAGTTAATGCTTCGGTGTTATTAGGGGAATGTGGTAGCATATGTTATAACATAGTATTATATACAATGGCAGTTTGTATAGAAGGTTATTAATATATGTCAATATATAAACTTATAGAATGCTGAATATATATAAATATATATATATATATATATATAAATTTAGATATTACAAACCAATGGCATACATTCCAATGATTATACATATACAATGTAAAACAAGTGTCGTATTACGTATTATAAGTAAACAATAGCTTTGATGTGACAACAGTTTAGTTCAATGTATTACATAAATAAACTTAATAGTTATTAACAATAGCGCACTCATACAATGTCGTACACATTAACACCTTCATACAAGTGTATAGTTGAAGACCATTGTTATCACGATTGTTATTTCTAGGTTTACATACACGGTAATCTGCAGTATTAGTTATTCAAATATAGTTAGTATATATACTTAATACAATATAGAAATATGTATATATATATATATATATATATATATAATATAATAAACCTTAATGTATTATTTATGTATTAAAACTTATCAATAATCAGTATATCAAGTAATATATATATATATATATATATATATATATATAATTGTATACAATTGTATATGTAATATATATATAAAGTTAATATAAATTAATTAGTATACTAATAACTAAAAGTAAGGTTACTGACAAGTAAGTCAATACATCAGTGGTGGTGGTTAGATTATAGTTTGATCATCGTCGCGATTTGTGCTTGTCAATGATTGTAATATGATTGTAATCATATTATGATTGTAGTATATAAACTTCTAAATCAGTAATATTAATATATTTTAATCAATGCTAGTTAACTGATCACTAACATTGATTTACGATCAGTTGGTAATCATTGATATCAAGAAAAATAATACGATATCGTCAACCTAACAGAACACATTTATATCAATGATATTAATATAATTATAATCAATTATAGTTAACTGATCACAAATTTAAATCAATGTTCGTAATCGAATGGATATCAATTCTTGTAATCGAATGAAAATCTGTGATCGTAATCAATACATATCCCATGATAGTTAACAGATTACTTGTTAGATTGTCGATTCTACGATAATTTGGGTGGCTATAAAGTAAATACATGATTTCTTCCCAAACATACTATAGTATATATATAGGTATATAGTACTTATATAGTGAACTTTATTTTCTAAGTATTATAACATTTACTGAAGGGTGTATAGTAACGACTTACTATAATACTCCAATGATACCTTAGTGTAATATATACATATAGTTAGTTTGATCTAATATCAATAGATTACTATTCGGAATACTATCATGCATTATAATTTATAAGTATAACATGGAACACACCTATAGTTATTCTCAACACATATTGTCTAAGCGTATATGTATATATATAGAAAGATATCTTTCTGAATATATATTCAATATTGTATATATAATTTTAAATGTTAATGTAATCTTAAGTAAACCTAGAGTACTATATTATATATTATTTGTAATTTTATACTATCGTAATAATATTATAATATATTACCATATAATACTATACTTTATCTTACATATGTGTATTTTTGGGTGCAGTATGTGTGTAAGTATAGGTGAGATCGTGTGTAAGTCTGTGTTGTGTGTGTTGTGTGTGTGTAAGTGTGTGTGTTGTGTGTGTTGTGTGTGTAAGTGTGTACGTATGGTTGGTCTAGAGCATTAACCCCGCATATTATCTTTCATGTGTTCTTTATCTCAATAATTAATCATTATATAATTAATCTTATAACGTACAGGCATTAATTATAACACATATACACTGTACTTACATATATATACGTACACTGTACGGCGAATACAGTGTACGCGCGTATATGAGTGCGCTCGTGCTATGTTGTGTACGCGCTTGTGTGTATACGTTGGTATTCGCGCGGGCGCGTGTGCTCTCGCGTGTATGTGAGAGTGTGTATGTGTGTGAGTGTATGTAATTAGTATATTATTGCTAGGAGTTGATTCATTTACTAGCGACGTTTAATACGCAATGATAATACCGAGATAATTATCACAACTGTTAATAAATCGATCCCACCTCCCCCCGTTAGAGAATTCCCCTCGGACAGTCACGTGACTCCCGTGTGCTATTGTTTCCCGTTGACCGCTGTCCTAAGTAGTCTATTGTTCTATAGTGACCGGTGGGGCGCTGTGATCTCCATCATAGGGAGCTGTAGCGACATCTGCCGCCACATTTAGAACTAAGTTATAGAAGATACGGACTACCGCTAGTCTCTACTTTGGTCCACATTCAAGGACGTAACTCGAACATATTTAGAATGATAAAAAAGTGTATACTTAGTTATCCATATAGGGGAAATTCTCCGATTACCGACCCCTTCCTAATACCGACCCCCTCCCGTATCTCAGTAAATATAAGATATATCAACAAATTATGAACATTATATACATGAACTGTATTTAATGATAATTTAATGATAAATATGAATAAGTATATATAAAACAATATATTGTTTTACAAATATTCAATCATACAATTGTTATTTGATAAAATGTAATATTACTTTTTAAATATTTGAATAATACATTTTTTTAAATCATTATAAATACTTTATTAATTAAAAGAAAACTTAATAATGCGCATAATATTGTACATCAATAAAATGTTTATAACTATTATAAAAATAATTCAATTTGAATAACTATTAACCAGAATATCTTAATTATAGCAATCCATATGATTTTCCTAATACCGACCCCCTAAGTTATCCTAATACCGACCCCATGTGATTTATAATATCCAATCAAAATAGATCAGTATTTTACTTTAAAATATATCATAAGTTGTTTGTGTATCATTGATATAGATTAAGGATTCATTATTCCATTCGATTATATACATACTGATTAATAACTAAATATTAAATAATAATATACACTATTTTAATATAATTACTATAAAGTTTAAATTTAATATTACTATTAAAACATAAATTCAATAAAAAATAATTAATGAATATCTACTATGTTGATTGGATATTATAATACTACAATTATTTATACCACGATTATTTTAGGGGGTCGGTAATTGGAGAAGGGGGTCGGTATTAGGAACAGGTATCTGATTACCGACCCCCCTATTTATTCTTATAAATGTAATTATATCAAAAATTTAAAATAGCCACATTACTCATTGCCATAATATTACCCTATTTACAATATTTTAAATAAATATATTTAATATTGAATAAGTTATTACAAATAATCATTTAGGGGTCGGTAATCGGAGACTTTCTCCTGGTTATAATTGTTAATAATCAAACTCGAACCCCCTTAAATATGGACCTACGCATTTTATTAAATTATTAAATTATAATAGGATATAAAATATATATAATACCATTATTAGATTATTATATAATATTTACAAATCCTCCATATATATATATATACATGTGACGCATTTCATCCAGCGGGTACCTTCATATTAGAATGTTAAGGTGTAACACGTAGCGTAACCTTATAATTACGTAACATCTAATGGAGCTAGGACATGTTCGGAAGGACATACGAACACTCTTACGTCACGTCTTGATTACATAATAGACAATAAAACATGAAAGCACGCGTGGATGAATTGCGCTCGTGTTTGAACGAGTGATCTTTAATTAATCTACCCCATACCTGCAGGTACCTAGTCATTGTTACATCATAGGGTACATGATGACATAACCCGAGGCAACACCTAATCTCGTCGCCGTGTAGTATAGGTACTCCGGGCAGTATCCATCAGGCATACCTATGCACTATAGTATACTACTATATATATATAGTATAATATAATAGGTAATAGTGCATAACTCTTACATAATATTATATATATAATTTGTATTCAGAAGAAAAATAACTACCATGATTACTATTTATAATTAAAATATATATATATTATCTTATATATTAACTATAGTGATCTATTGATTTAATTTACATTCATCAAATAAGGGGGGTCTAACGTATACGTTAGTGTTGCTATCCTTAGCTTCGTTAGTGTTATTGTAATCCTTATTCATGTATTATTTAAGTTTATATAATGTTTTACATTTGTGTATACGATTTTTAATTTTTAGTTTGAAAGTGATGTAAATATATTATTGTATACAATTATTATAATATGGGAATGTATCCAATTACCCACCCCTAAATGACTATTTGTAATAACTTATTCAATATTCAATTTATTTATTTGAAATTTTGTAGTTATGGTAATATTATGGAAATAAATAATGTTTCTATATTTATTTTGCTATATATATATTACTGATACAAATAAATAGGGGGTCGGTAATTGGATACATATGCGTAATACAGATCTCTTCTCTAATTACCGACAACATATTTATTTATATTTATAATTTGTTAAATTAATCAAAGTTTATTTAATTATAATTTTTTGATATCTCTTATAGTTACTGAGATATGAAATGGGTCGGTAATTGGAGACTTTACCTTTATATTGAAAATATTACACACAGTAATAAATGAGATACTAGAGTATATAGTGGAGATTACATTTAAAATGTAATGTTACCTATTGGTATACCATTACAGAGAATACTTTTGTTTTTTTAAATATTTATATTCCTTCTAAACATACCGTTAAATCGATAATTTTAGGGAGTTAAGGATATATAAGGATATATATAAATAATGAATACTAATACATACAAATATAAATACTTATTTGAAAATAAAATATAATATATTTTCTCCTATTAAAACAAAATATGTTAAGTTAAGTTATCCATAATAAACAATGGTGTAGTAGTTATATATCACAAGAAAAGGATAAACTAGAAAATTTGAAAGATTTTATTTGAAAAACCATTCTAGTATTTACTATAAATACGTAGATATAGTAAAACATACATACATATTGGCGTTTTCATTATATAAAGAACGTATTTTAAAAATAATATATTCTCATAATAAATAATTCAAGAAAATTGTAATAAATGAAGACACTATAGTGTATTATAATGAATATATGTATCATTATGTATACATTCTACATTAAGGTTAAGTTATGTTCTTATCTTGAACATTCTGATTCTGAAGTTATTAATATTTGTAATATAATAAATTATAATATAAATGAGTATATTAATGATCCTTCGATATCAGTTCGAACTGATATATTAGTAATATCCTATAGGATCCTATATCGCCTTATTCGGCGTACATTCGTCGTACGGGCACAGTCTATAGACTATATATAGTTCCCGTATATATATATACATAGTTCCCGTACGAAATACGACGTATACGTATATATATATATATATATATATATATATATATATATATATATATATATATATAAATAAGTATACGTATAACAACGGTTATTTTACATTTATTTTTCGTATTACAATATAGTATCGTATTTTACATTGTGTGCACACATTATTACATGTAATATTTCCATTACAAATTTAGCATATATATACTAAATCTATATATCAATATAATATATTTTAAAAGATCACCAGAAATAATAATATAATTATATATATATATATATATATATATGTCAAATTGAAGATTGTTATGATAATTTCTCAAGTTTTTACTTTTCACTAGGTAATATGGCGAAAATGTCTACTTATAAAAAGCATATGTTAAAAATATATATTACAGAATATATTAATTTATATTAAAAAATGTACAATAAATATATAATAATATATAAAAATCTATCCAAGTCTATTATTAAATATAGTAAATGTATATATATATATATATATATATATATATATTTGTATGTGTGTGCATGTGTATATATATATATATATGTGTGCGTGAGTAGAGTGAACATAATTCACGTGACACTTTGATATGATAATTAACTCCAAAAAGTAAAATAAATAATAACAGGTGTTCAAAGTGCCTTTCATATTAAGTGAATCGCTGATATTATAAATACTAAGAGTTTAGTAGCTATAACGTTTAGATAGATTATATATATATATATAATATATATTATATATATATATATATATATATATTATAATATAGGATTAACGTTAATTAGTTAATTCGGAATTTCGGTATAAATGTATATTATGTGCACTCGTCAATAATGTATTCACGTAATCGCACATTCACAATCATCATTAACATAGATAATCCCTAAAGCATCTTATTAAAATTAACTAATAATAATAACTAAATAAATACATATTAGTAAGTGTATTTATGTTCTTAACATACATGGAAAATAAATAATCAATTTATTAGTTAATTAATAATATAACAATACTACAGTCAACTCCCGATAAGTCGGACTCGCAAGGTACCGGGAAAAGTGTCCGACTTATCGAGATGTCCGACTTATCCGAGATTAATAATATCATGCAAATAATACATGAAATGTGCAGAGTGAGTTAAATTGTTACCGAAATATGGAATTATGCAACAATCAGCAACATAAAATGTTGTATTAAATTATATTACTTACTAAAATTATAATATTCATTATTTAAAGTAAACATTTCTGACAATTTATAAAAATTCCGACTTATCCAGTATAAAAATCATAAAAATGACTATAATATGAATCCGACTTATAGAAAAGTCCGACTTATCCAATCCAACTTATCCGACTTATCCGATTAATTTAACATGGAGCTAGATACAAATCCAACCAAACCAACTAAATATGTCCGACTTATCGATAAGTCCAAATTATCCGTAGTCCGACTTACCGATAGTTGACTGTACTATAATATATATGTATAATGTATACAACTATATATTACGACCACTTTGGATGTTAATTAATGTTACAAATTGCGGTACGAGAATTGTAAAAATCTTTTAAATGTATACATAATATATTATTAATATATATATATATATATATATATATATATATATATATATAATATATAGTATTTATTACTAAAAAGTATAATTTCAGATGATGGTGGTGGTAGTGGTCAGGTGATGGAAGTATAGCACACACACACACATAGGACAACTAATGGTCAAGCACTTAGTGGCGCGCGTGTCCGAAATCAATAAACCCTATAGGGTATACCCTCCCTCATTATTAGCCACTGTCCGGTCGTTGTTTAGTAGTGAGTGCTGGTGTTCCCTCACGCACCGGTGTGCGCGCTCACTCCACCGACCGATAATGTGCTAAAGCTTTTAAACAACAACAACAACTAAAACACTCAACGGCGTTCTTCCCGACGTAAAGATGCTATACTTAGATACCGAGGCGGATGTCTCGATACGGTAGTTCGAATACCGGTTACGCCACCTATACCACGACGACGACACTATAGTGGTTACGCCTACCGGACAGGCAGCGCCGCCGGGCGACAGTCGCTGATCTAATAATAAACGCATTCGCCTCCTCGGAAACCACGCCTTACATCTACGTATATATATACGTATATATATAGTCCGTAGCCTCATCCGTGCAGTCAGTCGGTAAGCCTCCTCTCTACATCGTCCTCTCATCCACTCCATCTCTCGCTGTCCCTGCCGCCAGGGGCGCTCGCATCTGTGGAAACTTCAGAACCCGTCACACGGAGAGAGAGGCCTACGCAAATAGAGAACTAGATTCCAATTAGCGAACTGCCGCGCTGCCAAGTATAAGCATATTTAATAAGCTATTACATTGGCGGTGGTGTAACTTTACACATGCGCGTGCGGGCGTTGGTGCGTATGTGTGTACGCGGGTGTGTGCGTGCGTTTGTACGTGATATGTATCATGCTTATTTATGTATTAACGATTCATAGGTTTTCTACTCGAATAGCTATTATATCTCGAATCATGAAAACGCGCACCATGAAATATTACATACATATATATGAACGGATATTTCATGCACTACTATAGTATACTATAGTTATAGCTATACATATATTATAATGTATAGTCAAGTGTTCTCCACGCATGCGTAATAACACACATGATCATGTATTATATTGTATAAGTTATTCACGCATGCGCCAATACTAAATAATCACGTGCTCTCTACTCATGGGTCACGAGATATATAGGAAAGTATCCATCAGGATACAATACATATATGTAATAACTTATTCAATATTTGTATTTTAAATTTTGTAATTAGGGTATTATGGAAATAAATTATTTGGCTTTAATACATTTTTTTTTCTATTTTTATTGGAGATTATAAATCAATTGTTGTCGGTATTTAGATAATTTAGGGGGTCGGTAATAGGAAAATTATATGGGTTACTATAATTATGATATACAGTAAAACCCCTCTACAAGAAACCCCGTTAAAAGAACAACCTCGTTACAAGAACACCTTTTTACCCAAATGGTTGGAATTCAACCTTTTTACATGTTAAGAAACCCCGTTACAAGAACATCGGTTATAAGAACAACCTCGTTATAAGAACACAATTTTCACAAATTTTTGGAAATTTCACCCCTTTACAAGAACATTTTAAGAAAATTATAATAATATCTAAGCCCTTGATGCGGGCTTTGATAATATCTTGTAAAATTGAAATCATTTCGAATAATTAATATAGTGAATAACATTTAAATCATAATACAATGCATCTGAGTGTAGGTTACAAAATGAACGACTGCTCGCCGAGCAGTTCTCGGTGCGAGTACTTTAACGAACATATACTAGATACAGTAATAGGTACCCTACGAGTAGTAGGCGGTGTTACGTCATTATGTATTGACCAATAACAATCATGCAATGATTGCATATTTTATATTTAATTCAATATTTTATAGTATGATATTCATTATTTCTTAAAATGCCAAAACGAAAACAGTACACTATAGAATTAAAAAAGAAAATAATTCAAGAAGTTGAAGAAGGGGTTAAATCAAGTGAAGTAGGGAGGAAGTATGATATATCTCATACACTCATATCGAAATGGTATAAAGATAGATATAATATCACTGGAATGGGGGATGATAATTCTAACAGAATGAGATACAGCAAGGAACCAAAACTAGATAAGTCGCTCGTTCTATGGATTGAGAAAACAAGACTATCTAAAGTAAATATAAATGGTTTGTAGCGTATATAGTAAATTTCGTATATGTTTTCTCTATAAGTAAACAATGTATCCATTGCTATAGCATACATATATGTACCATTATTTCAACCTATTTTTGCTGCATACGAAGTGTAATTCAATTATAATCTAATACAAATATAATACAACACGAAGTGTGCTTGCATCAGTGTGTCTCATTAATACAACAACAGTGATGTTCTCTCTATATCTATATATAGGTAGTGATCTGTGTATATCTGTTAATAATACACATCTATAGATATAGCTATGTCTCTATATATACACAGTGTATACACTGAATATATACTTGTCTCTTAGCTGCCCACCATCCGCTATATATACTGCCCTCTATATATACTCTATCCGTTGTATACATTGTACAATAAAACGCCCTCTATATACAGTGTACGTGGTAGTACTGGCGGTAGTACGGCATACACGTTAAACTACAGTGTAGTGTAAAGTGTATATCGTATACTCTGTATAAAGTGTACGAAAGTACAGTGTATAGTGTAGAAGTGTGCGGCGTATATACAAAGCGCACTCGTTCAGTACGCGACGAACAATTCTCTTATAAAGATATAGTAAATTTCGTATATGTTTTCAGTGATGATGAAGAGGATTACCCAAACGAAGACAACGAACAACTTACTCCAACAACTCGAGAAGCCATTGATATGTGTAATAAACTTAAGTTATTTATTGCTAATGATAATGAATATTCTCAACAATTCTATGATAATATTAATAAATTACATGATTATTGTACCGATAAAATTATTCTACGACAGAAATCAATAGTTGGTTATCTTAACTAGATTTAATACTTTAACTAATATTACAACATAATTATTTTCTTTTTATATACATTTATATTATTTTATTTCTATTTTATGTATATTATTTTACTTCTATATTATTCCATTATTTTAAATAAATAAACTTAAATACCGTCAAAAAGATTAATTTGTGTTATAATATATTCTTTATACTCTCTTACAGTCCTTAGTTTAGATTTAATAAGTAATTATATGCACTTTCAATATTTCAATATTATAAAATATTAGAAACCCCGTTACAAAAACACATTTCTGGTACAAAACATATGTTATTGTAGAGGGGTTTTACTGTATTTTGAATATTGCTTATAAACATTAATTGATCTACAAAAGTATGCATATATATATATATATATATATATATGCAATAGCATTACGTTTTATTTTATAATAAAGTATTTATAATAATATAAAAAGAGTTATTATTCAAATAATTAAAAAGTAAAACCAGATTATTACATTTGATCGAATAACAATTTTAGGAGTAAATATTTTGTAAAATAAAATACTTGATATTCATGATATTCATAATTACCATTCAATTACTAATTTTGTATGTATATATAATTTGTGTATATCTCTTATAGTTATGCTATACGAGAGGGGGTCGGTAATTGTAGACGTATCCCTAAGTACCGCGAAGAGATATACACATAAAGTAGTACAACAGGAGGAGCTATATACTACATCACTTCGTATCCATGGTTACGTGTACGTTATAATAGCCATCAAGTACCTTACTTCACTCCACTTCCTTTCGTGTTTCACTAATTAAAGTATGCATAATTTAGGAAGTCTCTTTACTCACACACATAAACACTCATGTTTGCATATTAGATATGCTGTCGAACATTTTTTATAAACGATGTTATTTAATTAATCGTTTAATCTTTTACGATCGTTAAAATTTATAATTAAGAATATTTCGCTTGAAAAAAATGTTGAATATATTTTTTTAATAAATTACATATAAACATTATATATTACTGTTGATAAATATTACATTATTTATTATTTTAGTTCAACCTTGAAAGATTTGCAGGCAAATGTGCAATATATAATATTTAATAAAGTGTTATAACTCAGTAATTAATATATATATATACAACATGTATATTGTAATTGTAACATATATAAATTTCAATTGAGTCCCGTAAGAATTTAAATAATCTACTGGGAATAGATAATTAACTTAATTTTTATTTTCTCTACTATTTACACATGTAATTGAATAAATGAAGACAATTACCTAATTACGACACGCGTCTTTAATTTAGTTAATTGACACATGTGTCATTGATTACCTAATTACTGTGACATCACTTTATAGCTGTGTCACTATTTGATGATTTTAATTAACAGTGTAAATTCGTAATATATTTATAAGGAATATATATATATATATATATATATATATATATACATATATATATTATCTATAGATGTATGAATAAATGTATAAATGATATTTCGCTAATCTTCCTATAATTTGTATCATACAAATTACTTTAATATAAGTTTTTGTAATTAATTCACATATATTAACACACATACACACATATACCTACATAAACACACATATATACATATATGTATGTGTAGTGTGTTTAGTACCACAAGTTCAGGCTGGCTAGACATGGAAAAATATGTTTTCGGCATTCGGCAGCCGTACAAAGTACGGCGTACTTTGGAATGGTCTACCTCGAGAATTAAGAATGGTTTCATCTTTAGAACGTTTCAAAAGCAAAGTTAAAGATTTTATTATTGGTAATTTTTAATATTCGTATATTTTTGTTATATTTTTTTATTTTTTTGTTCACGTTTATTATTCTAACAATCCTATTTTTTTCTACTTATATAATATTTTATCGCTTATTTATTATTATTATTTTTGTTGTTGCTAAAACACAAATGAGAACACTCGTTATATTTGTGTCTAAATAAATCATCTATCTATCTATCTATCTATATATACATTTATATATATATACATATATTTATTTACATAATTACACTGTCTCTTGATTATATAAAGTTTATATTATCAAATAAGTGTAGGTTTAACCCTATTGGGAACATACTATTAGTTTCTTTCGAGTTTTGTTTACGCTAACAAAGATACACTGTAATTGCGGTTGTACCTCGAGAATTAGTTAATCTATTAGTGATAGCATATCTTATTCAAACATTCATTAATTAACTGCGCGCATTAATACCATTTGTGGGTTTAAAGACGGTTCATCGCAATAGAACACGCACAGTGTGCGTCGCACACACACACACACGCTTACTATTCCCACGACAGTGCATTGATAGTTTGTTGTAAGTCTTTAACTTTAAATTAGCATTACATATACACAACTAATGGAAATACGTTAAACTCCAATTTTACTTTCATCTATTTAATTAACACTATATATATATATATATATATATATATATATATATATATATATATGATTACAATACTTTTAATTTAATTTGATTTTCGGAATCTCTGTAATTAATATTACAAATATACCATTTAAATGTATTGATTGGTAGTTTATTTATACTCATACATATATATATATATATATATATATATATATAATTTATATATTTGTTATTTATTTTATTTATAATTAATTTCTATTGACATATTTCTCTAAACGTTGACATAATAATATAAGTATTTTAATTTTAATCTATACATTTTCATTACTCAACTATAAATACTATTTATTAAATAGCATACATATGTGTATTTATTTATGATTTATTGTTGACATTTCTACTATATTCATATTTAGATTATGAAATTGTTATTTTATATATTTGAATTAAAATGTTACAGTACAATGTACATTAAGACTTACAGTAAGTACCGAGTACATGTCCTTCATAGATTAACATATACAAATAATATAAAGTATTTGTTTTATTTGTTTACATCTTAAAAATATCTAAAGAATATTTTCAATTTATAGATTGAAGTAGTATGTACATAAGTAAACAAATTTAGTCAATATATATATAATATAATTAAAGTTATATACTTTATTACTTCCCTATATGTTACATTTACTACGCATATAGGTGTAACATCGGATATAAAATTATAATTAAATGTATAATATAAACAGATTTTAAAACTACTATAGTAGTAGATCTATAGATATTTACATATTTTTCATATCTTTTAACAAATTATAAAGAATATCACTGAGTTATATTTTAATAAATATATATAATTCAATGAATATATGCAGATTTGTCAAATTCTGAAAAAAATACATTGCAGATTTATAAAAAATCAGTCTATAGACTCAATACTCAATTATACCCAATTATAATGTCTATACAAATCAATACTTTTAAAAACAAAATAAAAACTTTAAGGATATACATTTATATTACTTTAAAGTAATAATTATTACTATAACTTATATATATATATATAACTTTAAGGATATACACTTTATTGATTGAATATATATTGATTTTTTAAATTAATTTAATACATTTGCATAGACTCAATTCGGTATACCAAATTATAATGTCTATATAAATAAATACTTTTAAAAACAAAATAAAAGCTTTAAAATATACACTTTATTGATTGAATATATATTGATGTTTTAAATTCATTTAATACATTTGTAAATTATTAAATTAAATAATACAGGAAAGTAATTTATTTTTATATGATAATCCGTATTGTATCACAATATGGTTATATAATATCAAATATATAAATACATTCATTATATATTTGTTATTCTAAAGGTAACCATAAGTATTCGTTAATAATATAAATAAATGGCTATACTAATATTTTAATTTTTGGATATTATTTTTTGATTTTAAAATATTATTAAACCTTACAACATTGTGGTGTACCAATAAAATATATTTATTTTATTCAATGGTAATTTTTTTTTGCTTTTCTCGAATATAATAAATAGTCATTAATGTAAATTTAAATCTTACATATATAATGTGATATATCACATTTATCAAATTGGAAATAAATAGAATATATAGAATATATGAATAATATAAATATATCGAATATATGATAAACATGTAATATAATTAATAAAATCATTAATATCGATAAATATTAAATATTTAATTATATGATTTAGTTTTTTTAAATAATATTGATAATATATAGCTTTAACATTTTTATTTTTTACATATGTAAAATATGCAAGTTATATAATATACCAATGTTGATTAGATATTCATTTGTCATTACTATAGTATATCATTATTATCTTAAGGTAGTATATAAGGTATACCTTATGGTTATGCCATACCTTAAATCGAGTATCCAAAACACCCTGACTGATATATTTATAGTACAATTATTTTAATAAACTACTTTAAGTATATATATTATTACTGATATATTTATAGTAACATTATTTTAATAAACTACTTTAAGTATATATATTATTACTTTTATATATTAATGTAATATAATGTAAATATTATACAATCCTAACTGTCATTATTTTATAATTTGTAGTTTATAAAATTAAAATATGTATATTTATTCACTAAAAATATATTTATTAGTTAATATATTTAATTTATATATATATATATATATATATATTAATGTATTCGAATATATAATATAATTATTTATTACGACAATGCTAGCTGACATATTATATTATTTGATATATTTGCATCGACCAGAACCCCCCTCGGCAGCCAAAATATATCACGGCAACATAATGCATTCAATGGTTATAATTTAATAACTATGTGCATAACTTCTTCATAAATTTATTTAAAAAACGTTTCCTTTTATTAGTTGATTATACTTTATTAGGCATAACTAATATTTAAGCATAACAATAATTATATATATATAGTATTTATTAGTTATATATAGTCCTATAGGTATATATATATATATATATATATATATATATTTAGATAGTCCTATATGGTATATAGGAACTTTAGTTATGCATGACAATATAGTCCTATATATAGGTCAATGATCCAGGATCAATGATCGGATCATTGATCCTCCTTAATTTAACCAAGGATTTCCTGGGTATTATGAATAGCCAGAGTTTATTCATGAGCGAATCAAATGCATATTCAGAAATGATAAATATGAAAATAAATATCAATATATAAATATAATTTAAATTATGAATTACTCGATAATTTCTGAAATATAAATATATATATTTTAAAAACTTTTTAAATACAATGTTGCTAATAAACCTAATAATGTACACGTATATTATACGTCGTATAATGTATACTTAGTAAGTAGGTACTACTACTTACATATATGCATATATGTATATATCACATATTTTCAGATAATACAAGTGACTCATATTTTTAACAAATTATATCAATATGTAATACATATTATCTATATAAATTATTATATCATGATCTAAGAATCATACTTTTATAAATAATGTCGAGTAAACTTGTATAATATATATATATTATATGATCATCTTATATAAGATGGAGATATCTCCATTGTGATTTTACCCACCTCTTTTAAACATATTTTCATAACTATAGTTATGGTATACCATTATATATACCATTATTTAAAACAACTTCTTCCAAATCTAATCTATTAATAATGACAGTCCTATCTATCAACTTCCTATTATTAATAACATTTTGAATGAATCGTTATCAAATAAATAGATTTAGGTCACTAACCCCCTCCCATGATGTCCTGCAAGTGCATTTAGTAAATGTCACTAAACTGAGACAGCCTTTCTTTAAATCTAGAACAATATATATGCCAAAGTTTCTCCATAACTATGTTTTCAAATGGTTATCCTTGATATATCTTGTGAATTTGACTTTCTTCACAATGATATTCTTATTTAGATACTTGAGATGATTCGTATTAATGGTAGTGTCATCAAATGGCTTTACTCGTATATCCTAAATAGATCATCCTCTGTTAAATTCTATGATTTCACTTCTGACCCCCGCTCAACTTTATGTGATTTATAAGTTTCTGTCCTAGGCCTACTTATTTTTTCCATATAGCTCCTATAATGTATATTATATCCCAATGTCCTAGTATTTTCTATCATATACATGCTGACGATATCCAACTATATTCCTTTCACCCTATATCCATTACAGATAATTCTCAACTAATTGCGTGTGCCTCCTCTATTAAATACTGGCTTCAACCCAACAATATTCTACTAAATACCACACAAATAGCCCTCCTCAATATATCTACTAACTTCCCATCATTCCATCCCCTTACCTTGATAAGATTCTTATTTCACCTTCCAATTCAGTCCTCAATCATGGTATATTTACATTTTGAACTCTGGTAGGGGAAAGTCCCCGATTACCGACCCCCTCCTAATACCGACACCCTCTCGTATCTCAGTAACTATAAGAGATTAAAAAAAATAATATATACACGAACTGTTAGTAATTTAATGATAAATATGAATAAGTATTTTGTTTTAACAAATATTTAATCCTACAATTGTTATTTGATAAAATGTAATATTCTGTTTTTACTTTTTAAATATTTGAATAATAACTTTTTTTAAATCATTGTAAATACTTTATTAATTAAAAGAAAACGTAATACTGCACATAATATTGTAGATCAATACAATTTTTATAACTTTTATAAAAATAATTCAATTTAAATAACTCTTAATCAAAATATCTTAATTATATCAAACCATATGATTTTCCTAATACCGACCCCCTAAATTACCCTAATACCGACCCCCATGTGATTTATAATATCCAATCAAAATAGATCAGTATTTTACTTTAAAATATGTCATAAGTTGATTGTGTATCATTGATATAGATTAAGGATTCATGATTCCATTCGATTATATACATACTGATTAATAACTAAATATTAAATAATAATATACACTATTTTAATATAATTACTATAAAGTTTAAATTTAAATTTAATATTACTATTAAAACATAAATTCAATAACAATAATTGCGTACATGTTATAATTAATTATATTTATGAATATCTACTATGTTGATTGGATATTATAATACTAAAAGTATGTATACCACGATTATTTTAGGGGTCGGTAATAGGGGAAGGGGTTCGGTATTAGGAACATGTATCCGATTACCGACCCCCCTGTTTATTCTTGAAATATAATTATATCACAAATTTAAAATAGCCACATTATTCATTACCATAATATAACCCTATTAACACAATTTCAAATAAATATATTTAATATTGAATAAGTTATTACAAATAATCATTTAGGGGTCTGTAATCGGGGACTTTCCCCTATATCTTTTTCTATCCACATTGCTAACATTTCTATAGCTGCTAATTATCATTAATATATATATTTTAGATTCTATAGAATCAGATGTATCCGTAAAAATATTACTTGTCTCTTATGTGCTGTATTTATCAATTCACTTATAATTTCTCGTATTGAATATTGTTCTTCTTTATTATTAGCCTTCCTGCGTTCTCCATTGCACCATTACAGTGTAATGATTACACAGACTCATTAGATCATTCATACGATCCATTTTCAATATTAAACTATCTGATCATTCCTTTACTGACTCCTTTCAACGTCTACCAAACTGTTTCCCTTATAAAAAAGATCCATAATTTTATTCCGTTCTATTACACATAAATCAATATATTTATACACTACTTCATATATATTTGACTTACTCTCAATTCGCTCCACCACCCACGATACACGTTCACCTTCTAGTATATATCTCGTTATCCCACACCCATCCTAGCTTAACTTCATAAAATGCTCATTATCCTACATTATCCCATCTATCTGGAATGCACTCCCTTCATCTATAAGATCCATTCAATATACCACCTCCTTTAATACTCATCTTAAGTCATATTTATCCTATATCTAATTTCTTATATTATTATTATATTTTATTAATATTTATATTATTCTCATTACTTCCACTTTGTTCATTAGTTTTTTTTCGTTTTTTTGTGGTTTTTTTTATTATTATTTATTTCATGTGCACTGTACAACGTGCATTGCACGTGTATACACTAGGTATACCTCCTATAGGAGTGTTATCACTTTGTAACGGTGTCAAATAAACCTTATTTTATCATTTAATCATCATATATATAGATTACTATGGTAGTATTATCGTAACAGTTTTAGTTTTATATTATTATAAATTACATATTTAATAACGATTTACAATATAAATTATTAAATGTTATTAAATTGTATATATATATACATATAAATAACATATATGTTAGCTATATATAACTAACTATATAGAGTTAACTGAACTGGATATATATATATATATATATATACGCTTACGATATATCATATATTATATATATATACATATTAATTATTGAAATTTATATAATAAATAATAATATATTTAATAATTATAAATTCTCAATATTATTGGATATATATATATATATATATATTTATCTTATAATAATTTTGATAATAATAATGTAAGTAACATATTTATAATATACTGGATCTAAAATCATTACATCATATTTTTATATCATATATTATAATATAAACACAATGTTGTTGTAAATTAAGATATACGTATAAAATAAATATATGTACAATTTATTGATGTACAATATTTGTACACTATTGATTTTTTTTTTAGGAGTTTATGTTTTTAATTTTGTTTACTAAATTTGATAAAATCTATCGGTAAACAGTTTAAAATAATAAATTAAAGTTTGTATTTCATATTGTTTATCATATATTATAAATTAATATTATTGATCTATTATTGAAAAAAAATATATATGTACAAATGTACGGACATTTAATGTTATACAATATGTATTCGGAATACATATCGAATAATTTGTATAAAATCATATATTTTAATAAATAATAAAATAATCAATAATTACCAGGCAAACAGTTATAGCCTCATAATATGCAACATATTTAATAGCCTCAAATATTTACATTGTGCTATTATGCTGCTATTATGTTGCCATTAAATGTATATTGTGCTGCTATTAATTGTTAATGCTATTATGCTGCTATTATGTTGCCATTAAAAGTCTATTATGTTATTATTATACTGCTATTAATTTTAAACGTATATTATGCTGCTATTATGTATATTAAGCAGCATAATATACATTTAATGGCAACATAATAGCAGCATAATAGCACAATGTAAACATTTGAGGCTATTAAATATATTTAATATATGCATATATTTAATATATAATAGCATATATGCTATTATGTTGCTATTGTGAGGCTATTCATGTTTTATGGGTAATATAATATATATATATATATATATATATATATATATATATATATTATATTATGTTATCAATAATAATTTAAAATAATAGGAATTGTAATATGTAACTATATCGCTATATATAGGCATACATTTATTAAGAATTAGTATACCTATAGGCATTACATTTATTAAGAATATATATATATATATATATGTATATATATATATATATATATATATATATATATTAATTAAAAACTAGTTAACAGTTTGTATGCTATATTCTTATTATATAAATATTGTAATTACAATTGGTAATTATCTACAATTCATACATCCAGTTAGCAGTTAGTAATATTGTTTTCAAGAACATCTATCATCTTATATGTTAATTGTAATATAATGTGTAGAAACACCCATCGATTCTGTAGACCACGCCTCTTTTTCCCCGGCCAATCAACGATGAGCGGTCTAAGATAGCACAGAGAAAAACGTGCTCATTTCATTCATATTGTAAACTCGTATATTCATGCAGGTGTTTTGCATTTGATTTACATTTAACAACATTATACCAATAAGTCACCCGATAATGCTCACTCCAAATAATAAAAAGCAAATACGTGCAAAGAGAAAGGTTTTTATTATATGTAATATATTTATAAATATATATTTGAATAATGATTATCAATAAACAAAAATTCAATTAGTTTTTAATTTGTATTTTATATTATATAATTAATATATATACATGTTTATATATATATATATATATAATTGTTATGATATATTAATACAACATATACTAGATGTATACTATATTATATAGAAACTTACTATAATAAGTGTATACAATGTATTGTATACGTATACAATGGATGGTATACTGTATACTTTATAAATATATTAGTTATACTATAGTAGAATATGTTACCAATATATATATATATATATATATATATATATATATAATAAATTATAATAATGGGGAGTATAGTATAGTATACCTAATAATACATATAATTACATGTATTCCAAATTATAGAAATTAACTAGAGCTTTTATGCACATATATGTGCGTATACGCACAATGTATATATTGGTGTGTGTATATGATGTAATACATGTGTATATTCATTACACATATTATTATATACATATTTACATTGTACAATGTACATATAATAACTGACTGTGTGGCTCAATTCGTTAAGTATACTTAGCGAATTGAGCCACAACTTACTATAGTCAGCAGTACAAGCATATATGCTTGTAGGCTATAGCCTGTATCCTTATAAGGTCGAACTCGTCCGGACTATTAAAATAGGTCTTACAATAATATGTAGAAGTGATCTTATATAATTGTGTATAAATAAATCCGCTCTCGTTAAAACCATGGATGCCTTAACATGAGAGCGGATTCGAAGTGACATTAGAGCCATATATGGTTATAAGTGAACGCTTCATCTAAGTTCCTGGATTGGATGAAAGGACTCCACCAAAATAAAATAACAATATATATATATATATATATATATTATAAGTATACTGAATAAGTATTTTTAAGCCTATATACGTATGAATATAATAACGCTCGATATTTACTATTCCCAGTGTTAGTAATAGTTTTTCAGATTTTATATATTAAACTACTAAATACCCTATATGTAAATGTACACACACTATTTATCATTATATAGTAGGCATCACGTGTTTAACTATCCATATCACGTGACATCTCTGATATCTTCTCGTAAGTGAGAAATATGATTTAGCTGATCGCGTCGCTCAATTAATATTTTATGTTGTTATGCAATGCTCAATTGACAATTAGCGCCACCTATCATATATTGGAGTCGTTCATCTTCTCATCATATAGAGCACGTGTCACGTATAAATAACACGCTGTCATATTACTCTATATATTTTATATAGATGTAATATATGATTCATATATTTACATATATGTATACATAATAATACATATAGTAAACTGATAGTATCTTAAAATACATATATAATATTGCATAAATATACCTATATGTCACATATAAATAAATACATATTTATATAATATACATATTTTTTACTTATATTTATATATATTAATAAATCCGTTATCAGAAAATATATTTTCTATTATATATTGTATAGTATACTATGTTTATTACAGTAAAATACTGCTAAATCAGGCTTCCATCGAAAGTATTCCGCTAAATAGACTTTTGACATGTGCTAGTTTGATTTTGTAACTGTATACATTGATAAAAGAATATTTGAATTATCACAAACTTGGTATCTCAGAAATATATTGTTAATTAATAATTGTTAATTAATAATACAATATAATAGTTTATGTTATATATATATATATATATATATATATATATATAACATAAAAATATATATATATATATATATATATATATATGTGTATGTATGTATGTATGTGTGTGTGTATGTGTGTGTATGTGTATGTGTGTGTGTGTGTGTGTGTGTGTGTGTGTGTGTGTGTGTGTGTTAATACGCTGTATTATATTTATGATGATTCATGATTAATTTCTTTATTTCAATGTGAATCTTCGATATTCACTAAATCTGACTTAATATACAGACATAAACATGTGCATTAGCTCATAGTATTAGTATTAGGCAGCTATGTGCAGTTTCCTATAGGAAGTAGGTCTACTTACTAATGGTCATCATTATCACGTGCGTCTTGGGAGTACATAGGACATAAACCTAGCACGTAACCTCGAATTTATCTGGTTTATAATTCAACGATGATTTATTTGTTTATATATATAAATATTTATATTTATATGCATACTAATATATATATATATATATATATATACATGTGAATATTTTTTGTATTGTATATATTTATATACCTATATATATATTTCATATGTAATGTAATATATAACTAAATCAATCAATCATGTGTGACATTCATATGCCAAATAGTAACACAATGCCGTATTATTCTGAAAATATATTTCATTCTACACTATAATTATAGTGTATACACAATATATGTATTAAACTATAATAATATTAAATACCTTGGGTTTTAGTAATATTAAGTACCATGTCATGATCTTAATAAATATATTCAGATAATATAATTTGTAATACAATATGCTGAATTCATAAAATATATGAATACAATAACAACGTTGTATACCAACAATGCAACTACTATTGAAAGAAAAATACAGATATACATATTCTATTTATAAATCATGTTAAACAAAGATTGGATTCATCTGTATACAGATGTATATATACAAACAATTCATACAAATACCAAAGATTTTCCGAAGGAAAGATATAACACTTACGCGAAATCGTGTAATTCGAATTTGTATACAAAATACCCTGGTGCCACCTATAGCGGGTTACTTTTAGGAACTATGTGTTGTTTATAATGTAAATTCGTATTTAACTATACACTTTTAAAATGTTAAATAATATGCTTTAAATTAATATTTATATGATGAAAACTAAGTGTTCATTACTAATATATAACAAACAAATATGATATGTATGTTTTAAATGCTATAAGTATATATTTAGTGAGTAAAAGCTACTTTATATTGCATGTAATTTAATAGAGCAATGAAAACATTGTTGTATGCAAACAGAGCCGAACCTAAATTTATTTCAGTGATTTCGATACTACTGCTAGCAGCGGTTGGGGCTATAACAAAATTACGTTGCATGCATAGGGAGTGTTATATCTTTGCTTCGCAAAATCTTTGCAAATACTGTATATATAATTATAATATAGTATATATTGTAATATTAAATATATTTTATAATTGTATAGATATAATATAATTTCTATAATTATACAGAACCAAAAATATTATAAATTTATAATGCAGAAATATATTAGTATTTTATAAACTATTATTATATATAAACATATTATATAATATATATATTTATATATATATATATATATATATATATATATTCACTTACTAATAGTTTATTATTTTTTAACTAATTCTGATATTATTATAAAATTATATATTATTATATATATATATATATATATATATATATATATATATATATATATATATATATATATATATTATACTATATATTATATACACACGTGAGTATGTGTAATATACATTATGTATTATGCTGCGCGTATTAGTCGGGTCACAACCCTACATTTTCTGTAATCTGTGCAAGCTTTCACGTGTATTCTCTCGAGATTTAGCCGCTAGACCTGACTAGCCGATGATAGCGTCCCCACTCGACCTAGTCCGGAACTACTACCACTACTACCCCCACTGCCACAATGATGATAAGATGCGTACGAACTAGCGTCCCGTAGCTAAATAGATTATATCATAACACTGTACTTAATTGAATCTATACATTCAATTATATATTGAGCGATATATCTATGTACACACGTGTATAGCTATGTACTGACATAGTGGTGTATACTATAGTGTACTATATGTACTATAGTATACTATAGTGACCGCAGGTTGAAATAGTGTTATTATTAGAGACTATGTATGCATCTAGGTTTAGTATAGCATGATACCTCTAATGTATCCATGACTATTACCCTTAATTAAGCTGTGTGAAGGTGTGTATTTAATGAATATATAAGGGTATATGTATATATTTAGATAATTTATTTGATTGAATACCGATAGTCACAACTTATTTTAATATTTATTATGTATAGTATTACTATTATATCGTAATACTAATATTACGTTCATAAAATATATATATATATATTTACTCATATAAGTGTGTATATATATAAATGCATGCATACTTTAAGTACTTTAATACTTTGTAAGGTGTATTTGAATACATCTTATATATTCATTGATAACGTATATGTATACAATAGTATTATCAATACTATAAGTCTATGCATAGATATCGTGATAATCAATATTTCTCACATTACATATTTAAGTTGATAACAATGTTATTTCCGGTGTATACAAACTAACAATGACGTACCAGACTTTAAATTAGATAACTATTTGTGGGCCTTAGATCACTGTAGCTAATTACTTAATAGTAGTATTATATAAAATTGAAAAATATAGTATATACCATGTATATTCCTTTATATATATATATATATATATTATTTAGTGATACTATGTGTTTAACAACATTATAACATATCGTGCATACTTATATCTAAACACATGGTGGCGCAGGATTACGTTTATAACTTGTTACATATCAAACGGAGTGTAGGATTAAATGACCAGTGGTCAATGGCTATAGCCTACCGCTCTCTATAGAGGGAGTAGGTAGTGCTGGTCAGTTCATACTTATTACGATTGATTTATTACGACCAATTATCTGGCCATGATACATGTCACATCTGCGATGATATTCACATACATATATGTGCGATATATTCCTGTATATACCAATATACTCATGTAACTTATACATATATATATATATATATATATATATATATATATATACGACAAATTTATGATAGTAGATCTAGTTAGATACCTTACCATATCAGTATTCTGACTCAGGTATCGTATGTCCATCTATTGTATTAGAGTATTGGGTGTGTTTTTGTATAGGGGCATATACAGGTAATGTAATATTATAGTGATAATAACGTGTATACTAACTAATCTATACACACACATACACACACGCATACACACATATATACACACACACATATATATAATATAACATATTTATGAATACAATAAATTATTTGTTGATAATAACTATACCCAATTCACAGTTGACGTTGATAGAAGATGACCTCAGACTAAAAGTAGAACTGCAGGATGTGAAACACCAGTTCGCCGGTCTACTGGACAACTTCCGGTCACTGGATAAGGCGCTGCAGTCGCCCCGGTTCCGCGAGAACATAGGTCAAGGTCATAAGTCTGCTACTGACCGCATGGAGGACGCGAGGTCACGCATCAGAGACATGTATGCCGCGAGGAGAGCTAGCATCCAGACGGCTAAACAGGAAGCTAACAAGGAGAATGCCGACTTCCGGCGTATGACACCGATACTAGAACACGGAGGCGGAAGTTGCGGTATAAATGATCGTAAACGACCTCGAATTCAAGGTCAATGTCGTCCGATATACGAGGAGAGCGGCGAGGAGAAAACTCATCGCGGACATAGCACCACGAGGGAGTACGACACTTCCGTTTGGTCGGAAGCGGATTCGGCGTACAGCGACCGACCCCATCAGGTCGACATCAACGATATCAGTTGTATTTCCGGTCAACGTGTTCTCCGCGAACACACGTCCGGTGCTAATATACACCACGCAGGCGGCTCAGTGGATAGCTCTTTCAACTACCCGCTACACAGTACCCTTAACTACCCTCTACATAGTACCATACTGGAACAGAGCGATAACGATATCTCAGATATTTCAGTTAGTCCCCTAGTGAACGATATCGGAACCGTTAATGCACTGAGAACACAGCAGCCTCCGCCATTACGATACGATGAACTCGTGTCACGTGATGAACACATAAGAGTAGCCGGTTACCATGGTTACGATCAATACGGTGAAGATGAGGAGGACACTGCGACTGGGGATTCTAATGGACATCTTCGTCGACAGAATGCGAAAGTCAGACTTTCAATCAAACAATCAGAATCGAGGTGGGAGAATTCCTACTTGGATCTGACGACTAATGCCACATGTCACACTATACTAGCCGAAGCTGATTCACTGAATGATAACGATGACGTCACCATATTACGTAACTATGGCGATTATCACCAGAACAATAGACATATGGTGGATAGCGGTATTAGCTCATCTTCAGCGGTATTTTGCTCGCAGAGGTACCACAGTCGGGTTACTGACCGAACCGAGACGGATACATGGCAGAGATATTATCAACATTCCACATGTTCTCAGCCAATCACAACTCAGCGATCCGTGTCATGCTACACCGATAGACGCGCGTATCGACTACCGACTACGCATTCGTTACGACTAGAGAAACCCGACATCACCCCCTATAGCAATACCCCTCTTTTCACCAACGTGACGGGGGTCGATACCCCTACGCGCCGCCCTAAACGAAGGAAGTCGTCTAGTAAACGTAGATCGGGAATTCGACCTTCGTGTCTGCGACCTTTAACAACTAGTATCGTGGAGTCGTCGTTCGAGACATCCACCAATCAGAACGGCACTTCCCCCTACCATAGAGATATGCGCGAATCGGTCAGGCGAAGGTTGAGGGAGTTCAATAGGAGGTCATCTTATTCTGACGTTCATGTTCAAACTTTGGCCCATTTCTAGTATAAATATAATTACGTAATTCTATTATCATACACAGTTTTCTTATATCGTGACTATACTCATATTCTCATTGTAGACTAAATTATACTTCGAACTCTCGCATACTTGTTACGTACTTTATTGCGTAGTATATTCGAGAACGCCCACAATATACCGGAAGTATTATTATCTATCATCGAATTTTATATAAAATAATCTAACATTTCATATATATATATATCTGTGTATATTGAAACCATGATAGAATTGTTCAAGAATTTCTATGAAATTCGTAAAACGTGTATGTATAACTATGTTGTGTCTAATTAATTAATTAATATAGTAAAATAAAATATATCATTATATTATTTTTATTTTTGATAACATTATTTATTAAAATATATAAAGGTTGAAGATCACGAGTAAAGTTTATAAACTGTATACACAGTTATAACCCCTATAGAATTATTAACATGTATACATATAGAAGTATAAGCGTGGCACCCATATCATTCATATTACACTATTGTACTTATCTCTGATATTGATCTACTTACATATGTTAGTGTCGCCATCGCATGTGTATATGCATGTGACATACCATACAGATAGGTATTATTCAGTAGAATATAATATATATGGCAATACCTGTACTGGCGTTTGATTTAAATACGTGTTATAGGTGTATATAAAGATGTAGATTATTTAATACGAATATCCATAGTAATTAATGATAAGTCATATTTTAAATCTATAAACTATAGTTTCTAGTTACGGTTATAAATTTATATATAAACTATAGTCTCCATATTAATATTAAAAGGGAATGTATTAAATAGTATTAATAGATCTATTATAAAAGATTAAATATATAAAATAAATATAAAAATAATAATAAGTGATATTTTATTTTAGATAATTAATATTGAAATATGTTCTAATAGAAAACCTATAAACATGAATAATACATAGGCAAAAATGTAACTAAATAAAACTAAAAAAAGGTAAATACTTATATAGTAAAAATTACATAAATAATTGGGAAGATAATTAAATTGAATATATAAAGGGAATCTACAACACTGCAACTTTCTATCATTACTTCCCGGTAATTATTTCTGATTCGTTCAAATTGCTACTGATGTTCCAACTATATTATGTATATAATAGTGCATTACTCCATATTAAGTATTTATCGGAATTTATTATATTTCCACATAAAATATAATTTAAATTATATTTTAACAATTGTTATCGCTATTTATATTATCGTTTACCGTTAAATTCAAATAACACTTTAATTTCAAATTCAGATGTAGATTCTTATACGTATATCAATTTTATTTACGTTCATTATTAAATGTATTCACTCAAAATAAATTCCCGTAGGTCTAAATAAATTTAATTAATTATCTTAAAATTTGATTTCGAATATTTATTATTTATTCATTTTATTTAATAACCGTAAAAATATAATTATTATTATTTAATTTTAAATTATAAATTTTCTTTACTATTATTATTGGTATATAACCGTATTTCAGGAAATAATTTGTGGAATAGAACATGTTGCATATTCTATATTGTCGGAAATATCTAGAAAGTAAATAGTATACTATTCACACTATATTCTTAATAATATAAAAGAGCATACTCCGTAATAATATAATGGAGTTTATATATATAATTACTATATATATATAGTTATAATATATTATTAAATTAAATATTTATTTTTACAATGTATAATATCTTATGACTATTTTCATTGGGTTTCAAAATAATTCGATATTATAAGGTGATCAACATATTAGTTATAGTGACCAAAGTCTAAATAGTTACTCTTCATATAATTATAACGCTTTCACGCTTACACAATAATAGCTTAATTATATAATATGAATTACAATTATTTAAAAAATTCAAAATAAGGAATATTGTGAGTATTCGTATAGTGTAATAAACAATGAAATGTGAATACAACCAGCCGAACCATAACATAACATAACAAATAACATTGACTTAACTTATTTGTTATTACAATCGGATTATTTATGTGTTGTATATATATCAGAAATATAAATAGGTTGTATTCAAATAAATTTGTTTTAAAATATTGATACCTATATGCGAATTTATGTAACAAACAATAAATAGGGGAAAGTCTCCGATTACCGACCCCTAAATGATTATTTGTAATAACTTATTCAATATTAAATATATTTATTTGAAATGTTGTAATTAGGGTAATATTATGGCAATAAATAATGTGGCTATTTTTAATTTTTGATATAATTATATTTACAAGAATAAACAGGGGGTCGGTAATCGGATACCTGTTCCTAATACCGACCCCCTTCTCCTATTACCGACCCCCTAAAATAATCGTGGTATAAATAATTGTAGTATTATAATATCAAATCAACATAGTAGATATTCATAAATATAATTAATTATAACATGCACGCAATTATTTTTTATTGAATTTATGTTTTAATAGTAATATTAATTTTAAATTTAAACTTTATAGTAATTATATTAAAATAGTGTATACACTATAATATATATATTATTATTTAATATTTATTTATTAATCAGTATGTATATAATCGAATCATGAATCCTTAATCTATATCATTGATACACAAACAACTTAAGACATATTTTAAAGTAAAATACTGATCTATTTTTATTGGATATTATAAATCACATGGGGTCGGTATTAGGGTAATTTAGGGGGTCGGTATTAGGAAAATCATATGGGTTTCTATAATTAACATATTTTGGTTAATAGTTATTCAAATTGAATTATTTTTATAATATTTATAAACAATCTATTGAACTACAATATTATGCGCAGTATTAAGTTTTCTTTTAATTAATAAAGTATTTACAATGATTTAAAAAAAGTTATTATTCAAATATTTAAAAAGTAAAAACAGAATATTACATTTTATCAAATAACAATTGTAGGATTGAATATTTTGTAAAACAATATACTTATTCATATTTATCATTAAATTGCTAACAGTTCATGTATATATAATTTTTTGATATATCTTATAAGAGTAACTATATATAGTTACTGAGATATATATATATACGAGAGGGGGTCGGTATTAGGAGGGGACGGTAATCGGAGACTTCCCCTACATTTATATTAATATACATATATGTATATGTATGCATACTTCACTTTATAACATATATATATATATATATATATATATATATATATAACATACGGTTAAGAGCTGACATCATAACATTACAGCTCATATCGTGAGTATTATAGAATATGAATTACGTAATAACGATTAAATCTCACGTGTATGAGCAAACAATACACGTGACACTTACGTTTAACTCACAAAACACCGGTATTGACCACTACTGACCACTACTGACCACTACTGACCACTACTGACCACTACTACTACTCCTCGTGTGTGTACGGAGTAAACACGTCCTTAACTAACGAAATACCGCGTGTTTACCTGGTAAACAACGGGATTACGATATTATCGCCCGGTTTCAATTACCACGTGGCCTATCTCCCACGTGATATCGCCAAGTAATGTTATCGATTACGCAACTCTTTGAGCGAGAGCGCAGTTCGTTTGCTTAACGAACACTTCTAAATGTCAATTACGTAATACTAGTTATTACGAGGTACGTAAAGTTGTGCACGAGCGGCGCATAGCTACATGTTTGTACACGTAAGTAATATGTTATACTTATCGTGTGTATCGTTGTGTATATGTGCGAATATATGCGATTGTATATATTTGTACATGTATACATTAGGGGAGCTGGAACGATTTTGTATGTATACTCTATATATAGGGGGGCCAACTAATCAAAATAAATTGTGTAGTAAAAGTTGGGGGGGGGGTACCAATACATAGGAGGTCCCCCTAGATTTTAAAGTGGGGAGGGGGACATATCCCCCAGTCCACCCTGTTGCATCGCCCCTAGTATACATATATGTAAGAATTGGAATGTTTTTGTTTTGTTTTTAATATATTTGTGTATGTTCATGCACATATGTATTTCCTATATATATTCGTGTGTGGTATGAATATGCACACGTGTGTGCGTGCGTGCGTGGTGCGTGGTGTGTGATTCAAGATAACTGTTAACCTTACAAAGAGAATCAAGCTACAGGCTAAATAACAAATTGTCACCTGGATAAACGATTTGTTAGCATTGTATACAATGTCAAATGTATACATTTTACCATATGCACTATAGTAGTACATATACAATGCACATTGTATTAACAATGTAACAAATGGATGACAGTATGTCCTCATTTATATATATATATATATATATATATATGATAGTAGTGTCCTCTAGCAATGTCCTCCACTAATTATATTATGCGGTTAGACTAGTAAGATGACAATTTAACCGTACGAACTACGTCTACATCTCTGACAGGTGTATGTATCCGTGTAATTCCGTACGAATGGCTATCATTAATACATTCATATAATATATTACTTAATAATGCACTGTATAGGCGTAATGTTATAATATATACCTATGTATATCAAATATAGTATTACAATCGAATATTAATACATCCATTAATATACATATAAATATTTATATATATATATATATATATATATAAATTACATGTAAGTATTTAAATAAACATCAATATCATATCACCTCGAGTGTATTTGCATTAGTACTATAATATTGATAGATGTATCTCGAATTAAGAATCACTACATGGTAATTAATTGTGCACACTTAGGTGCCAATGCGTTAGCATACATTGATATCGATTACCGATGACGTCACGCTCGATGACTCACAGTCTAATAATAGAATACGGCGAGCTAGAGCGACGGACGACAAGTCTTGTCGGACGCGGAGGAATGACTCGGCACCGAATTGACAGATAGATACACGAAATGACTCATCGCCGGTCGTAAGAGAAACATCACGTGTTCTGTTACAATGTAGCCTGTGGAAGATTGATGCCTCTCGTTAGCGGTCCGTTACACGCCCCCACGTGATCACGAGACGACCACCTAGGTCACGTGATGATAATGCATCAGTATCACGTGGTCTTATGTAGGCGAGAGATGTATGTCCCGTTGTCATGTCCTCGACAGCGAACTACTACAGGTGTATCTAACGCTGTGGCTATGTCATATAGGACAATGTAACTATAACTATAGTATGTGTGCGTGTGTGTGTGTGTGTGCGTGTGTGTGTGTGTGCGTGTGTGTGTGTGTACAATAACATTGTTAACGCAATACACACACACATACATACACATACGCACATACACACATACACACACAGGCACACATACACACATACACACACATACACACACATGCACACATACACATACACACATACACACATACACACGCACACTATCATATGTAGGATGTAAAGTTATGTATATATATGTACATTGTACATTGTACAATTTTCAATATACAATTTTCTCCAATACTTCTTCCTATATATATCCTATAGGATATATATATATATATATATATATATATATACACTTTAGATTCAATAGATTTAAAATTATAAAATTATAATTAGTAAGATGTATGTACATTATAATGTACAAAACTATTTAAAAAATTGATTTTATCGTAATTTTTCATATGGTAAAACAAATTTAAATATAAAATAAAGATTAAAATAGAATATATGAATAAATGTATATAAAATATAAGAGTAAGAAATACTACTTATTGATACTTATATTAATACAAATTTAAAATAATTGTTAATAAGTATTATAAACATATACATAAGCTCATATATAAAATATAATTTCATATACAAAAAAAAAAAAAAAAAAAAAAAAATGTTACATACATTTCTTACCACCTTTCTAGATATTCTTTTTGTTATGTTTTATTCAGTTTTATTCAGTTTTACTTCATTTTACTTCATTTTTTTCTTCTTTTATACTAATACATCTATATTTTTGTTTAGTGTATTATTTTATAGTACTTATTATTTATTTTAGTTATTTATTTATAAATAATTAAATGATGATTACATAATTTTATGGCAAGTTCAAAAAATTTATATTATTTTTCTATTTTATTCATTGTATTGTATCTATGTAAACAGGAAGTCATCTAATATTTTATAATATTTTATTTATTTAGTTTTTTTTTGAACTTGCTTTAAGATTAAGGGTAATTGTCTCGATAAGCTTTAGCTTCTACAAAAACCCTGGTGCAAACCTAAATCTGATAATAATAATAATATATAGATTTTAAATACTATAATATAAATATATTCTAGATTAAATATATCGATTATACTCGAAATATATGTAATAAATGGTTAGATTTTTTCCTAAAAAATAAATATTGTTCATATAAAGTAAATTAAAAGTAGGATTAAATTATTAAAAATTACATATCATTCTGTATATCATACATGTAATAATGCACATGCTAATAACTTATTATAATCATTAATGGAATCAATAATGGTAATAATGATGAATATATATATATATATATATATATATATATATATATATTATATATAATATATATATATATATATATATATATATTATATATAATATATATATATATATATATATATATATATATTTATATTAAGCTATACATTACATAGTCATTTATGACAATAACCACACGAATATGTATATTAGTAAAATTATAATTTTAATAAAAAAACATGATGTAAATATAACATTCTAAAATCACAACAAATCCGACATATTCTATTAGCTATAAACAATAGATAAAACATATTAATAACATCTAATGGAACGACATCTGCAAACGGGAACTCGGGCCACTTCGAGGTGATTAAGACTCATTAGTGTTACCCCGTAGCAATCCGTTGATAAGCTTCTATATCTGGACATACAGGTCAATGGCGGCAGTGGCGTGGGTGTTTCTATAGATATGGACGCTCAGATAAACTAGTAATCGAGACGCTGGTGTTGCTAGATTTATAACGTCTGCCACGCCTATGTTGACCACCGATAGAGTTGACCACAACATCGCCACGCCACCTAGAGGAATAACTGATCACGTGGTACATTAAGATGGTACGGCTTCGGTACACACGATCCGCACAGCGATGATAGGTTTATAGCCAGACCTGTTCGAATTAACGGCCATTCATTTATTATTCAATATTGACATCGTGAATATATACATATATACATGTATATATATATACATGTCATATATTTCATTTACATAATAAATATAAATATATATATATATATATATATATATATATAAATGTCAAGTATTTCATTTAGATAATAAATATAAATAATAATATTTATTTATTTTAATTACATATATATATATATATATATATATATATATATATATATACTGAATGCAATATAAATAGCGGATACAAATGTACCCATCAAGAAGTCATAAGGTGCGTTTTTCGTAGATATACCAACATACCAACGACATTTGCCCAACGTCCCAATGTTCCAATGTACCGGCATACCATATGTATTCATTACACATAAATACTTGATAACATGGTACGTTGGGATATAGGTATATTACACAAAATACAACCTTATACTTACATATGTTATAAAAGTATTAACTTTAATAATAACTACGAGGGGCCCCGGACAATACAATAAAAATAGTAACATTTGTTTCTTGTGTTTTGATTTATAAAGTTTTAAGTTCTTGATAAACACAAGAGAAAAATAAGAACTGCCTGGAGTCGAACCTCTTGCTTTACAGTAAATGAATTTTACACAGAGCAATACACACACACAAACACACACACACATACACATACACTCACACATATATATATATATATATAAATATATATATAATATATATATATATATATATATTTATAATATGTCAATATATATGTATGTGCTAATGTTCATACGAGTATGTGTGCATATTATTATTATAAGTACGCGTATTAGTATACTAACTATAGTACTGCCTATAGGTACTATAGTTAGTATGTATACTATAGGTATACCGTATACGGTATACCTATAGTAGTAATTATAACCAATTCCTTTACCCCCATAATAATTACCACTTCTATAAAATACTATAGTATACTATATTACACGCACACACACACACACATATATATATATATATATATATATATATATATATATATATATATATATATATATATATATATATATATATATATATTACCACACATACGACTTATGTCATACGTTATTTTTATAAGCTTTATATTTCAATCACCTATATTAAAAAAACAAGTAGTTTTTTTTGCGCGCGTGCTATAATTGAAATAATGGAAGATAAACTTTCCTACATCTGTGGCGATGGCCCAAAGATAATAGAGAGTGATTATAACACGCCCTCGCTGTGACTATACCCCTCTATATAGAGTGCAATGTGATGTTAGGCCCCTATTGTTCCAAGCACGCGTTGCAATGCTGCATGTTAATTATTCGCTCTCGGGTGTGTGTGTAATGTATACTAACGAATGCACGAGTTCACGTATGTAGGTGCGAGGTTGTATACTATACCGTATAGAGTATACACTGTTTACCTTTACTATCTTTGTACTTCTTTGTATATTAATATACAATTGTACGACGAATGTACGTATATCACATATGTGCTACACTTATACACACACACACACACACATATATATATATATACAAATATATATATATATATATATATATATATATATATATAAATATGCATATGTGTATGTATGTATGTTATAATGGAAAATATTATTTGTAATATACGTAATATGTATATATTATTATTAATATTTATAATTTAATAAATTAATGAATTAATTTCATATATATATGTTCATATAATTGTATACAATATATTAGTCGGTCAATAATACTAAATCATTATACGTATACTATTATAATTAAGTATTAAGTATTAAGTATTATAATAATACTATATGCGTATTAGCATGTCACGTGATATAATTAACACGTAATCGATAGTAAATATTGCATAATACACATTGTTGTGGCGCCTCCCCCTAAATAAACACACACACTTAGTACACCAAAGACAGTAACGATATCAGTATACGGTTAAATCAATCCCAATTAAATAGCGAGTCTATTTTGTTCGGATTACTAATAAAATATAATATAAATATGCATTTCGGTTATATATTTAATATTAGATTCCGAATTCGTAAATGTTCGAGGCTAGGACATCAGTAGATATGCCTAGTTTTCCCCATAGATGGCGATAGTTGTTATAATTGAGATTTCATATCGTATCGCGTGGTTCCGGTGTGTGCTTTATCCCCGGGGATGACCGGTGAGGACTGACCATCGACCATCGGGTGATATTAACACACGCATTAATAATAACCGACTAACAACGGTGTTGTAGTAAGGAGAAGGGGTGGTATTCTTACTTCTATATATAGATATGTTATAGCTATATATGTTCGAATTCAGGTAACCTTTTGATATCGGGAATATATTATCGATATTTAATTAGACAACATGTGTAGTACACGAAAGGGGGCGTAACATTTATTCAAAAGGGGGCGTGACGATTTGTATTAATAACGTTGGCAACGTTTAATTAATGCAGTGTTTATTCGTAGGTTAGATTGCGCGTCGCAATGCAACAGGGGCAATGCACCTAATTCTTTATCTGTAACTGCTAGCTTAGGTATAGTAGTAGCTTGCCCACACTGTAGTTTCCTATACTATAGTCATGTGACTTAATATGACCTACAAGTTGTAGACAAGTTGTCGGCTACAACCTATGTAACCTATAGGTTGTAGTGTGTTTGCGCATGGTCACGTTTTATATATATATATATATATATATATATAGGGAAAATTCATATATTACCGACCCCTCCTAATACCGATCCCTCTCATATCTCAGTAACTATAAGATATATCACAATATATATACATAAAATATTAGTAATTTAATGGTAAATATATTTACAATATATTTTTTTTATATATAAAAAAAGTATACTTATATGAATTAGAATTATATTGATTAACATTTCATACATTAATCATTTTTTGATTGGAATTATATTTTAGAATATCTCTAGTGTGTCGATATTAGAGTTCTCTCTCCTAGGTTCTAGTTCTCTATCCTATAGCTATACGAGTATACTCCGGCCGGAGATAATACATGCAGTGTAATACATCATATACCTACGTGTTAACGGTAATGAAAGTTAACATAATATTATGTTATATAGAGGTATATGCCAGCTATTTATAAATAATAAATAATACTATATGATTTATATATATATATATTTACTAAATATAAATTAGGTATATTCTATATTATTTATTCTTTTTTTGTTCTGGTTATTTTAAATTATTTCTCTTATATGTATACTATAGTACCAATATATTGGTACTCGGCATGTTTTATCTCTGACGCTGTTTATATTATTAATGTTATTCAATACTTTTATTTGTATTTAAATATTGTATAGTTGTTATTTATTTGCATTGGTATCCACTCATGCATAACATGTAACTGTATATGCTATGCGGTATGGTTCGGTCCTATGGGACCATATACTCTTATGAAACTTTTGTAATGTAGTATTTTTTATATTATGTATTAAGGGGGTATCCTACTACAAGATTAATCGGCAACTTGCCGGAAATATTTTAACTTTAAACGATTTTCTATCAAGTTAACTACAATTTAAGTGGGAAACCCCCTTACTTTCCGGAAACTTGCCTGAAATATAATAACTTTATAGGGGGTATTACAACTTGATAGAAAATCGTTTTAAAGTTACAATATTTCCGGTAAGTTGCCCGAAAATCTTGTAGTGGGATACCCCCTTTAAACATAATATACAGGAACTCTATTAACAATTCCTATTATTCTAGATATTTTAGTACTACTGGTCCCACTCTATAACCACATATATGTGATTATATCCCTCTTACCAAACGCTCTATTAGATCCCTCAAACAATTCATAAATCTTACTTGTTCTGATCTCTCTACCTCTAATTAATAAATCATCCAACTTATTATTCCTGTATTCGTTTTGATTGTCACGTTTTATCTTCATCGTATTATTATTATCTAATTGTTATCGGACATTTTTGTTACATACAAATATTACTATTTTATAATTATTTTCTCCCAGCAAGAGATATTTCATATAGTCATTATTATTACTTAAATTATACTTTATACTATATATATAATTATTAATATCTATAGGTATAGTATAGGTATAACTATATATATATATATATATATATATATATATAGTTATGTTGCTATTTCGTTAGTTACAGTATTACTGTTTGTATACAAATAATATGTTGACAGTGAAATATTTATATATTAAGTATGTTGTTATTATATGTTAAGTATATGTAATAGTATACTATATATAGTTAATAACTATAGTTGAGTGCGCATGCACTCGTGGTTCACAGTGCACTGTGCACCATGGTACGATCGGTGGTTAGTATGTCCTCATGAGGTGTGTCCTTATAATGTATTGTTTACTTTGTTTATTTCTCAGTGTATTATCATGGTGACAATGACCTTCCTCGGTTTCATCAAAGAATTGGTATTACTATATAAAGCTATTGTATTCATATTCAATGTATCTGGTATTCCAGTATATGCAGGTATACAATTCATACAACAGATATGTTATATGAATTGTATACAATACATACACAGGTGTCTGTTATATTTGTGTATGAAGTATTATCATTCTTAGGGATTTATTATATGTAAGGATTGTCAATCTGTGTTTTAATGTCCTTCTATATATATTTATATATTTATATATATATATATATATATATATATATATATACATTATAATGAGGTATACAATGGTAGACAAATATCTTTAAAAGTTAAAAAACAATTACAAAATTTTGGAAGATTTTATTATTACATATAGCATTATTACACTCTACAATTAAGGGGATATCGTAATAAATAGTACATGTATAATATAGCAGATGTATAGTAGAACATATTTTTTAATTAATTCTAAAATGTTTGGAATATTGAAAACATTTTTGTATGATTATATACTATATACATATATTATATACTATACTGTATATATATATATATATATATATATATATATATATATATATAGGATTCGAAGAGACATTAAATCCATATGGTTATAAGTGACATCTGCATCTAATTTCCTGGATGGGATGAAAGGTCTCCACCTAATAAAAATAACAATATATGGTATATTACACGAGGTGTAATGGGTGATATAATTTAATTTATAAAAACTTCAATAACTCTTAAAGTATTTAATTAATATTATTTATTAAGATACTTATTAAGATATTTATTAATATTATATATATAACATACAATTTATTTGTGTGTGATAAATTACATATTTGTATAGTTGGTTCAAATAAAAACACTACTTTTATATAACTTTTTATAGATTAGGCAGTTTTAGCCGGTAGTTCCTAAAATATGCGATTGGTAACTACACAGCTTCTGAATAGTAACATATATTATTTATAATAATTGATTAAGTTATTGTTAAGTGTGTCCACTTATAAAATAATATTAATTATAATTATAAATATATGTAATTAAGTAATTATTTTATAATCGGCAGTTTATAAAAATCAAAATATTGCTATTTTTTTAAACTAAAATTCTACATTTTAGTTAATATAATATTTTATATATAATAATTTATTATACAAAATATATAACAATTATTTAGTATTGCAATGATAACGGAAACATTTCTTATATATATAAGAATATATACAATTTGTTATGAAATTGTATATTAAACGATATATTTGCATCGACCAACATGACAACGTCATTATATAGGAATATGTTGCTCAAGTGACTCAATGATTCCTATTTTATAATTATATAAAATTCGAGTTTGAAATTAGCATATATTTATTTTAAAAAAATAAATAACTATGTAGAATATAATCATACACTGTTAGAAAAAAGAGTTTTCCAGTGTTTGTTAAAATATAGAAAACTATTTTTTCATAATGTAGAAAACTCTTTATTTAAAAACAGTTTTCTATCTACTAATACGGCCAAATACTCTACAAAAGAGTATTCCATATCATAACAGATATAAAAACTACCAAAAGAGTTTTCCAGCGTTTAAAATTTAGAAAACTCTTTTTTTATAATGTAGAATACTCTTTTTATATGATGTAGAAAACTCTTTTTATATGATGTAGAAAACTCTTTTTATATAATATAGAATACTCTTTTTATATAATGTAGAATACTCTTTTCTGTAGAATTGATGTAAATATTACCTACATTATAGTTATATTAATTATTTAATATTGAACAAATAAAATATTATACCTTTTATTTATTTTAATATATTGATTATATTGTTGTTTATCGAAATTAATTATTAATAATTTTTTTAAAGGTATATTTAAGTTAATAAACTGCTTTAATAAATACAATATTTATTTTAAAAACTTAAATTATTTAAGTATCCTATAGATTTTTCAAAATTATCAACTACAATTGTAATCATAATTATATTGATAATACAATTATAATTCATGTTGAATAATTGATCGATATTGAATATTGTAGCAATTGAATATTGATTAAATATTGTATTAAATATTACAATTTTATTATTGTTGAATTTAAGTTTTAAATATAACTTAAATGAAATTATATAATATATTGTAATATACAAGTTAATACTTTCATTTTACGATACTATTTACTATACTAAGATACTAATATTTATTTTAATATTTTATTTTATATCTAAACCCACATCAACAACTTAACTTATTAATAGCTAGAATAATATTTTAGTAAATAGTTTTTATATGTATTAATAACTAGAAAACTCTTTTAGTAAAGAGTTTTTATATTTATTAAAAGTTAGAATACTCTTTTTGTAAAGAGTTTTTATATTTATTAAAAGCTAGAATACTCTTTTGGTAAAGAGTTTTTATATTTATTAAAAATTAGAATACTCTTTTGAAAAAGAGTTTTCTATTTGCTTAATGCTCGAAAAGAGTTCTAATACAGGGACACTTGGAAAACTCTTTTTCGGTGGTATAGAAAACTCTTTTTTCTAACAGTGTATATCTATATATAGACTACCCGGACATAGAGTTAGGACCACCTCCAATATTATGATTTACGGTAATTTAATCAAAAACACAAAATATAGAAATTGTTTATATTTATTAAATACTATATTTTAAAATTAAATTAAAAAGTTTATATTCAATAATTTAATATTGTAAATTTATATAATAATTATTACAATGTTGAAATATCCTCATATTAATGTTTATATTGTCTATTATTTTTAATTTTGTTATATTTCATTTATTGTTACGAATACATATATATATATATTCATTCTATATTATTATAAACATATATCATAAATTAAATAAACTTTATTATTTATTAAATAATAATGTATAATCTATTCATATATATATATATATATATATAGGATATATACATATGGGAAACAGGAATATGGCCTTCTTGCTGGACAAAATCTTTGATAATAAGTCTGCATAAGAAAGGAAGTTTCCAGAAATGCGAAAACTATAGAACAATTAGTCTTATTTCACACTCAAGTAAAATTATGTTGAAAATAATCCTACGCAGACTACAGCACTTCACAGAAGAATTTTTATCAGAAGAGCAGGCTGGTTTTCGCAAAGGAAGAAGCACAAGTGAAAAGATTTTTAATCTCAGAGTAATTTCAGAGAAGTACTCGCAACATAATAAGCCACTATACCACGTTTTTATCGACTTTAAAAAAGCTTTCGATCGTGTTTGGCATAGTGCATTATGGTCTACAATGAAAAGATTCAATATCAACTTAAAATTAATTGAAACTATAGAAAACCTATATAGTAAGGCAGAAAGTGCTGTATATATTGATGGAAAAGTTGGAGAATGGTTCCGGATAACAACAGGAGTGAGACAAGGATGTTTACTTTCGCCGACGCTATTCAATATAATGCTTGAACAAATTATGAATGACGCTCTAGATAAACATGATGGAACAGTAAATATTGGTGGAAAGATTATAACTAACCTAAGATTCGCGGATGATATTGATGCCTTAGCCGGATCGGAAAAAGAATTACATAATTTGATAACATTAATCGATAATACTTCACGTTCTTATGGTATGGAAATAAATGGTACAAAAACGCAATTAATGACGAATTCTGAAGGTAGATTTACATCTAATATTAGTATAAATAACACACCATTAAAAGTAGTTGATTCATTTAAATATCTAGGAGCGATTATTGATGACAAAGGTTCTAAAGCTGAAATTCTATCTAGAATTGGTCAAACAATCGCAGCCTTATCAAATTTAAATGTAATATGGTATGACACTTCGCTACATCTTAAAGCCAAAATTCAATTAATGCAATCTCTTGTGAATTCAATATTCTTATATGCATGCGAAACTTGGACACTAAGTAAAGATCTGCAAAAACGAATACGTGCTCTAGAGATGAGATGCCTTCGGAGATTACTAAATATTAACTATAAAGATAGAGTCACGAACGTGGAAGTTAGAAGACGGGTAACATGTCAAATCGGCCCACACTCAGAACTATTAGCAAAGGTTATTGAAAAGAAACTCAAATGGTTCGGTCACGTTATTAGGTCTGACACAATATCAAAAACAATTCTGCAAGGAACTGTTGACGGTATAAGAAGAAGAGGACGACCGAAGTTACAATGGCAAGACAATATGGTCGAATGGACTGGCATGGATATTGTAAAAGCAATGAGAGCGACGATGAGCAGAGAAGGATGGAGAAAAGTTATATGGAATTCAACGGCGCCCCTACGGCATCCAAATGCTATGGGATAGGTTAAAGGTTAAATATATATATATATATATATATATATATATATATATATATATATATGTATACATATATGTATTAATCATTAATGTACAATTACATTCAAAGTAGACCGAATTAGGGTCAAAAGGATAACAGAAATTATTGTTTACAAATTTGTAACTGAAAATATTGTGTATGACAACTTTATACATATTTGTAGCTTTATATAATTAACTATGCAATACATAAACATAATTTAACAAAATACTTATTATTAAAAAATGTTCTAGAATCTTTTGTAATTAGTCCAAATTTGGTTAGTCTCCCTAGATATACATTTGTATATACAAATAACTAAGTATACTTAAATAAAAAGCTGTATTGAATATAAATAGATAGTAATTGAAAAATAATAATCATATATATATATGTATACGTTACAAATTAAAAACAAAAGTATAAATATATATATATATATATATATATATATATATATATATATATTGTATACCAGAATGCATGTATACAATGTATATTATACATGTACTAGCCGTACCCGACCCGGCGTTGCTCGGTTTTTGAATATTTGCCTATTATCTATTATTTATTAATTATAGATATATTATATACCTATTCATGATTATGCATTGCTATATATACAATAAAATAAATGTTAGCTAAAATACAAACAAAATATAGAAAAATATTTAAAAAATTAGTGGAAATATATTAAAAAATGCAACAAATATTACAAAATATGTTTTAAAAAATGTCTAAAACCCAAACTTAAACCCAAACCGTACCCAAACCGGCGTTGCTCGGATATTGATTGTTTGCCTATCTATTATTTATTAATTATAGCTGTTCCTGATTCTTCATTGTTATATATACAATTAAATAAATGTTAGCTGAAATACAAACAAATGTAGAAAAATATTTTAAAATTTTAAAAATTAGTGGAAAAATATTTTAAAAAATATATTAAAAAATACAACTAATATTACAATTATTATAAAATATGTTTTAAAAAAATGTCTAAAACCAAAACCCACACCGTCCTGACACGGCGTTGCTAGGTTTTTGATTGTTTTCCTATCTATTATTTATTAATTATAACAATTCCTGATTTTAAATTTTTTACCTTACCCAACACGACGTTTCTCGGTTTTTAATTATTTGCCTATCAATTATTAATTATAGCTATTCCTAATTATGCATAGCTAATCTTTAATTTTTAGTCTTCTAACTAATATTTAATAAATCTAACTGTATCCGATGTATATCTAGCGTTGTTCTTTTTTAGATTTATTCGTAAAATATTTTGTAAAAATACAAAAAATAATTTAAAATATTATAAAATATATTTTTAAAAAGTGTCTAAAAATATTTTTTAAATATAAAAAATATTTCAACATATTAGTAGCCATACCCTACCCGGCGTTGCTAGGTTTTTGATTGTTTGACTATTTTTATTAATTATAGCTATTCCTGATTATTCTAAAATATATAATTGCTAAAAAATACAAAAAATATTTAAAATATTATAAAATATGTTTTAAAAAAATGTCGAAAACTCAAACCTAAACCCAAATCCAAACAGTATCCGACTCGATATTTATCGGTTTTTGATTATTTGCCTATTTATTATTTATTAATTAGAGCTATTTCTGATCCTACATTTCTAGTATATACAATTAAATAAAGTTTATCTAAAATACAAACAAATGTGGAAACATATTTTTTTTAATATTTAAAAAATTAGTGACAAAATATTTCAAAAAATACAACAGATATTTCAAATAATCCAAAATATGTTGAAAACCTGAACCCAAACAGTTCCAAATCGTCGTTGCTCGTTTTTTTATTATTTGTCTATCTATCATTTATTAATTATAACTATTCCTTATTTGGAATTTCTTGCCGTACCCAACTTTGCTTTACTTGTTGTTTGATAGTTTACCTATCTATTATTTATTAATTATGGCTATTCAAAATTCTGCTTTTCATATACAATAACATAAATTGTTGCTAAAATTCAAACAAATTTATACAAATATTAATATCTCAAAAATTAGTGGAAAAATATTTCAAAAATATTTCACAAAATATTTTTAAAAATACAACACATATTTTCAATATTACAAAATATTACTTAAAAAATGTCGAAAACTCAAACTGCACCCTGCATTGCTCGATTTTTGATTTTTGATTGTTGTTGCCCATTTATTATTTATTAATTATAGCTATTTCTGATTCTGTATTTCTGTATTGCTACAAAATATATTTTTTATAAATTTTCTACAAATATTTTAAAAAGTATAATATTTATATCTTATAATATTTATATATTTATTATATAATTATAATATTTTAATTATATCTTAAAATAATAATATTTCAAAGATTAGTTGAAAAATATAAAAAAATATTTCAAAAAAATGTCCACAAAAATGTTTACAAATATTTCAAAAAAATGTTTTAAAATATTTGAAAAAAAATTTTTAAAAATATTTCAAAAAATAGCCGTACCCGACCCGGCGTTGCTCGGTTTTGATTATTTTCCTATATATTATATATTAATTATAGCTATTCCTGATTCTTAATTGATATATATATAATAAAATAAATGTTAGCTGACATACAAAACAAAGTAGAAAACATTTTCAAATAATATGTTAAAAAATACAACAAATATTTCAAATATTAAAAAATATGTTTTAAAAAAATGTCTAAAACCCAAACCTAAACCCAAACACAAACCGTACACTACCCTGCGTTGCTAGGTTTTTGATTATTTGCCTATTAATTGTAGCTATTCCTGATTATACTTAGCTAATATTTAATTGTTTTCTTCTAACTAATATTTACTAATTCTAACTGTATCCGATGTAGACTCAGCGTTGTTCGTTTTTAAGATTATTTGTAAAATATTTGGTAAGATTACAAATAATAATTTAAAATATTACAAAATATATTTTTTAAAAGTGTCTAAAAATATTTTAAGAAATATAAAAAATATTTCAACATATTAGTAGCCATACCTGATTTTTAATGCCTATTAATTTTTTTTATTAATTATAGCTATTCCTGATTATTCTAAAATATATAATTGCTAAAAATTGCAAAAAAATATATAAAATATTACAAAATATGTTTTAAAAACAAACCATACCCGACCCGGCATTTCTTGGTTTTTGTTTGTTTGCCTATCTATTATTTATTATTTATTAATTAGGGCAATTTCTGATTCTATATTTCTAGTATATACAATTAAATAAAGTTTATTTAAAATACAAACAAATATAGAAAAATATTGTTTATAATATTTAAAAAATTTGTGAACAAATATTTCAAAAAATATTTTAAAAAATACAACAAATATTTCAAATATTACAAAATATGTTGAAAACCCAAACCCAAACCGTCCCAAAACGGCGTTGATCGGTTTTTAATTATATTCCTATCTATACTTTATTAATTATAACTATTCCTGATTTAGAATTGTTTGCCGAACCCAACCCGACGTTGCTCGTTTTTTTATTATTTGCCTATCAATTATTAATTATAGTTATTCCTAATTATGCATAGCTATTCTTTAATTGTTGTCTTCTAACTAATATTTAATAAATCTAACTGTATCCGATGTAGATCTAGCGTTGTTCTTTTTAAGACTTATTCGTAAAATATTTTGTAAAAATACAAAAATACAAAAATACTTTAAAATATTATAAAATATATTTTTAAAAAGTGTCTAAAAATATTTTTTAAATATAAAAAATATTTCAACATATTAGCAGTCATACCCTACCCGGCGTTGCTAGGTTTTTGATTGTTTGACTATTTATTTTTATTAATTATAGCTATTCCTGATTATTCTAAAATATATAATTGCTAACAAATACAAAAAATATTTAAAATATTACAAAATATGTTTTAAAAAAATGTCGAAAACTCAAACCTAAACCCAAATCCAAACAGTACTCGACTCGACATTTATCGGTTTTTGATTGTTTGCCTATTTATTATTTATTAATTAGAGCTATTCCTGATCCTACATTTCTAGTATATACAATTAAATAAAATTAAACATATGTAGAAACATATTTTTTTTAATATTTAAAAAATTAGATAAAAAATATTTCAAAAAATACAACAGATATTTCAAATATTCCAAAATATGTTGAAAACCTAAACCCAAACAGTTCCAAATCGGCGTTGCTCGGTTTTTTATTATTTGCCTATCTATCATTTATTAATTATAACTATTCCTGATTTGGAATTTCTTGCCGTACCCAACTTTGCTTTACTCGTTGTTTGATAGCTTACCTATCTATTATTTATTATTTATGGCTATTCATGATTCTGCTTTTCATATACAATAACATAAATTGTTGCTAAAATTCAAACAAATTTATACAAATATTAATATCTCAAAAATTAGTGGAAAAATATTTCAAAAATATTTCAAATAATATTTAAAAAAATACAACACATATTTCCAATATTACAAAATAGTACTTAATAAATATCGAAAACCCAAACCGCACCCTGCGTTGATCGATTTTTGATTGTTTGCCTATCTATTATTTATTAATTATAGCTATTCCTGATTCTGTATTCCTAGTATACAACAAATATTTCCAAATATTACAAAATATATTTTTTATAAATGTTCTACAAATATTTTAAAAAGTATATTATTATATCTTATAATATTTATATATTTATTATATAATTATAATATTTTAATTATATCTTAAAATAATAATATTTCAACGAATAGTTGAAAAATATAAAAAATTATTTCAAATAATATTTTTTAAAATACAAAAAATATAAATAATATTACAAAATATATTTTAAAAAAATTTCAAAAAAATGTTTAAAAATATATAAAAAAAACTTCAAAAATATTTCAAAAAATGTCAAAAATATTTCAAAAATATTTCAAAAAATTTCCAAAATTTCCAAAAATTTCAAAAAAAAATCAAAAAAAATTCAAAAAAATAGTTCGAAAAAATGTAAAAAAAATATTTCAAAAATGCGACGCCGAAGATTTTGGACGACAAAAAATCATTTTAATGGCAAAAAGTCAATTTTTCAGGTTTTTCTGGGGTACGCGGTATAAATTTCAAAAAATTTTCCGGACCAAGACCATACTGTTGCAAATTTATTAAGATCGGGTATAAAATATTTTCGCGACGTACCCCGGTTCTCGAGTTACCTCACCAGATACACACACACACACACACATATATATATATAATTAAATAGACTTTCTTTTATATAATAGATATGAAATAATTATTCTGAGAAAAAAAATCTAGTTTAAATCTTATCAATATTTATTCTCAAATATTATATTTATTTAAGGTATGTAACATAGGGGAAAGTCTCCGATTACCGACCCCCTCCTAATACCGACCCCCTCTCGTATCTCAGTAACTATAAGATATATAAAAATATATATATATATATATATGAACTGTTAGTAATTTAATAATAAATATGAATAAGTATTTTGTTTAAAAAAATATTCAATCCTACAATTGTTATTTGATCAAATGTAATATTCTGTTTTTATATTTTAAATATTTGAATAATAACTTTTTTTAAATCATTGTAAATACTTTATTAATTAAAATAACATTTAATACTGCGCATAATATTGTAGATCAATAAAATTTTTATAACTATTATAAAATGAATATAATTTGAATAACTATTAACCAATATATCTTAATTATAGCAACCCATATGATTTTCCTATTACCGACCCCTAAATTACCCTAATAAAGTACCCATATGATTTATAATATCCGATTTAAAATAGATCCGTTTTTTCTTTAAAATATGTCGCAAGTTGTTTGTATATCATTGATATAGATTTAGTATTCATTATTCCAGTTAATTATATACATACTGATTAATAAATAAATATTACATAATAATATATACTATTTTAATATAATTACTATAAAGTTTAAATTTAAATGTTATATTACTATTAAAACATAAATTCAATACAAAATAAATTTCCTGCATGTTATAATTAATTATATTTATGTATATCTACTATTTTTATTAGATATTATAATAATACAATTATTTATACCAGGATTATTTTAGGTGGTCGGTAATAGGGGAAAGGGGTCCGATTACCGACCCCCCTGTTTATTCTTGTAAATATAATTATATAAAAAATGTAATATAGCCACATTATTCATTGGAATAATATTACCCAAATTACAAAATTTCAAATAAATATATTTAATATTGAATAAGTTATTACAAATAATCATTTAGGGGTCGGTAATAGGAGACTTTCCCCTATATATGTCTACATTATATGTATTTAAGATGTGTAACATATATATAATTATATTTTAACATATATGTTGTTATATGTTGATATATGTATTATAAATAATCAAACAATATTATCGTATAGAATATGTTTACATCCCTGTATAATAATGTTTTTAGTTATTTACTACAACACAAATATAAAAGTAACCAACATGTATTATATAATAAATTCAAATACGAACACAACATATTTATCAACGTTTATATCCCCATAACGATATCACGAAACTAGTATACATGTATTATGTTACAATATACATATATTATCGTTCCCCACTAAAATACCACATATCTAACCCTCTTTGAAATGTAATCGTGTTATTATATTATTATTATATTATTATATTTAAGAATGTTATTTTATTTTATTATATTATTTTTACGGATGATCGTTAAATCATCCGGGAACCCACAACTGTAAACACAACAGTAAAACACATTGTAGAATATTATATTAATCTTTGTGTATACATAAATACTATTACTACTACTACTACTACATATTTTAATTGTATGTATATTTAATTTACTGTAAATATCATATGTCTATTTAAAAGTATTGTTTATTTATATTTGTTTAATAATATTAATAATATGAAATACTATAGTATTTTAATATTATTTAATATTATGAATATATTCATAATATTAAATAATATTAATAATATTAACTTAATATATAGACCCATTTATACAAATATAATATATATATATATATATATTATATTATATATATATATATATATATATATATATATATATATATATATATATATGTGTATGTGTGAATTTTCATGTATAAATAGTGCAGCAGGTTGTGGGCTATTCATAATTAAAAATCATAATAGAGTAATTTAATAATATTAATAATCACAATACTACTTGATATTCTCTATTGTGCATCGTGAACGTATTGTTGACTAGTACAATAGGAACATTAGAAGCAAGAATCGAACTATAGGTATATATAACAATGACTGCACAGCGACACGCGTGCCCTTGTTAAGCCACGTGGCGAACCTCTGAATAGGCGGGTGATAATATATTGTACAAAATAACGCCTATAGGTGGGCGATAATTAAGGTATACACGACCCGCTCGCCAGGTGTATACGCGTGTCACGCGATAGTAACGCTCGCAGCGTCCTACCTCGATAACTCGAAGTCTCCACCGCGGATAACTCTAATAACCCGGATAACTCGACATATCCTCTTCCTCCTCCTCGGTAATCGTGGTCGCCCGCTTTATTCAATTAGCCGTATTTGTTTTAACCGCGCGCAGACGCACCTCTAATAGGTGACACGCGCGCATGTGCGCATAGGTGGCAGCACCCTACCTCGTAGCGGATAATTACGCTGAGCCGGGTTTCGTACGGATCTGGCGGGGCGCCCCGGGCCACGACCCGAAGCATATCCCTAACGAAAACAAAACTCATTAGCGCTAAACAAGTTACAGGTATTCGCGCGGCGCGGCACGGCGTGTTTACGTTGCGAATCCGGCGCGACCTTCACACTTACGTAACGTCGAGAGAACGCGAGAGAACGCGAGACTTGTTCTCGTAGCGGCGATAATCCTCGAGATATCACGCGCTTTCGACCTGGCGTTATGCTATAGCCTATTGTTACGTATACGCCCTATAGGCCGCGCGTATAAGGGTGTCGCGAGAACAAACTAAGCCACGCGTGTTACGTCATCGATAGCCGAAGTTACGCAATAGTTTATGCATTACGTAATACTTTAAATCGTTTAATTGTACGCCGGATTAGCGATAAACCGCAATTACTATGTGTGTGTTCGTGCACATGTGTGTTCTCGTTGGTTTCGTGCGAGAATTTAACTCGCGATACATATCATGAGATATCTTGATTTTAATATAAACTATATAGTTATAACTATATAGAATAAAATATAACATAACCATTTATTTAATTTATTAAATATACTAAAGATTTACAATATATATATATATATATATATATATATAGGGGAAAGTCTCCGATTACCGACCTCTAAATGATTATTTGTAATAACTTATTCAATATTAAATATATTTATTAGACATTTTGTAAATAGGGTAATATTATGGCAATGAATAATGTGGCTATTTTAAATGTTTGATATAATTATATTGACAAGAATAAACAGGGGCGTCGGTAATCGGATACCTGTTCCTAATACCGACCCCCTTCTCCTATTACCGACCCCCTAAAATAATCGTGCTATAAATAATGTTAGTATTATAATATCCAATCAACATAGTAGATATTCATAAATATAATTAGTTATAACATTCACGCAATTATTTTGTATTGAATTTATGTTATAATAGTAATATTAAATTTAAATTTAAACGTTATAGTAATTATATTAAAATAGTGTATATTATTATTTAATATTTAGTTATAAATCAATATGTATATAATCGAATGGAATCATGAAATCTTAATCTATATCAATGATGTATACACAAACAACTTATGATATATTTTAAAGTAAAATAATGATCTATTTTGATTGGATATTATAAATCACACGGGGTCGGTATTAGGTTAATTTAGGGGGTCGGTATTAGGAAAATCATATGGTTTGCTATAATTAAGATATTTTGGTTAATAGTTATTCAAATTGAATTATTTTTATAATAGTTATAAACATTTTATTGATGTACAATATTATGCGCATTATTAAGTTTTCTTTTAATTAATAAAGTATTTATAATGATTTAAAAAAATGTATTATTCAAATATTTAAAAAGTAAAAACAGAATATTACATTTGATCAAATAACAATTTTAGGATTGAATATTTTGTAAAACAATATATTTATTCATATTTATCATTAAATTGCTGTTCATGTATATATATATATATATATATATTTTATATATCTTATATTTACTGATATACGAGAGGGGTCGGTATTAGGAAGGGGTCAGTAATCGGAGACTTTCCCCTAAATTATAATAATTTATATATTTTATATATAGGTGTTAGTGTTGGAAATTTGTATATTGTACTCATTCGAAGTTTTCGATAGTAAATAAATACACGTCGAAGGTTTCAAATAGTTAATTATTCATTTCAAGGTTCACCTATTTAATTATTCATTTCGAAGCTTTCAAATAGTAAAAATATTCATTTCGAAAGCTTAAAATAGTAAACATATTCAAAAGTTAAAAATAATAATAATATTTATTTTGATAAATATAATTATAATAATAGTATGTCATATAATTTAAAGGGTTTCTTTCTGCAGGAACGGAAGATGTCTTTCCAGTAAAATATTTTCTGGCAATCTTTGACAGATTTGGAAATTCCTTATTGTTGTCTGACTACAATATTAACGGACACGCGTTCCTATTAATTCTAGGTTTATCGAGATATAATTTCATTTATCCATTTAATTCTACACAATATTTGATTGTGAAAAAATCAACTATGTTCGTAAATTATTGATATATATATATATATATATATATATATATATACAATTCATCATTATTAATAAACATAATATTTAATAAATAATATTTATCGATACATATTGTAATAGATCGATTAACACATTAAAAGCTGCATAAATATGAATTCCTATTGTTAGAGCGCCGTGCTATTTTGTAAATAAAATAATTTAAAGTTATCTAAATTATATTTAGTAATGATAATAAAGTTGTTTCTATTATTTTAAATTATAATTAAAATTATATTTAGTAATAATAATAAAAATAAGTTTCTATTATTTTAAATGAAATAATGAATTATATGATAATTACCTCGTCAGAAATTATTGTATAATCCGAAACAGATTCCATATTTATAATTAGAGAGGGATGCTAAAAAGGAAGTCAATTGTATTAATTCATTTATCTATTGTAGGGGAAAGATGGGTAATATGGCCATGCGGGTAATGTGGACACTTGGCGTATCTCATAAACTATAAGTCCAATCAAAAAAAAATATATACATGAAATATGCGCATTGGTAAGCATTGTTCAAATAAGTAAAAATAATTGTAATATCTATTAATAAAAAAAAATGATGTAAAAAATACAAAAAAATCGATTTACTTTTTAAAAATTTGAAATAAAAGTTTCGTAAAACATTTATTAAATCACTAATATATAATATAAATTGAAAATTAATATTAGGTGTTAAAGAACTATTTAATTTTAACAAAGTGTGTAAGCAATTTATTTTAGTAAGTAATATTCATTATTATATAGTGTATATAGCGTGATACCTCGAAGCGGGTAAGTTGGCCACCTTTTAGAGGGTAATGTGGCCACTTCACTATGATGTAAGCCAATCATATTAACAGCCATATGATTTAATCCAATCATATGATTAGAAATAAATATTTTTATATTTTTTATAAAATTGCGTGAATTCATTATATGAACACGTTGATAGAATCAACATCTACTATATCCTAACCATACAAATATATTACCATACATATTATAATCGTGGTATAAACTTTTAAATTTAATTTAGTATATTTAATCATCCATTAACATTATAATAACATTATAATTAACATTAACATTAACATTATAATAACACAATTGTAAAGAACAAAATATTTTATACATATATGATATATATGTATAAAACTTTACGTATACATAGGTTTATACATATATGTTTTATGCATATATATATATATATATATATATATATATATATATATATATATATATATATATATATATATATAATTGTAGTGAGTAAAGTAATTGTAGTACGTGTAAAGTATTAAGTATATAGTATAGTATTAATTATATATAATATAATACATATATATGTATTATATTAAATTATATATATATATATATATATATATATATATATATATATATATGTATTATATTATATATAATTAATACTATACTATATACTTAATACTTTACACGTACTACAAAATATATGTTTAAATATAAATACATAGGTGATTAATAACAATTATGATATGACAACCTATATATATATAATATACTAATATATTTATCATGAGATATATTAAACTAGATTTAAAAATAAATCAATCAATTTCATTAATACATTATATAATACATTTTACATATCGATTTTCTAAAGAATTTAATAAACTTAATTTTATTTTATGTATTTAATTTAACTGTGCTTTATATATTTCATAAATAATTGTTTATTGGCTTATTTGTATATTACATTTCACTTTTGTTACCTCATATTATTTAATTATAAAATAATTTGTATTAATGTTGATATGATATGATTTTAATATATGTTGGTGTTATATATTTAATAAATGTATAACATTATATATATAAATGGTTCTATATATATATATATATATATATATATATATATATATATATATATATATATATATATATATATATATATATATATATATTTGTATATATATATTTATATATATAATATATATATAATATATATATAGAAATCAGATAATATAAATTAGTTATCTTTCTAAATTACTATTTTATCTAGGTATTATATCGCCATATTGTTATGACATACTGTCATTTACTGCTGACATTACTTTTTCTATATTAATAACATAATAATTAAGTTCAATGGTATATATAACCTATATAGCCTATAGCCTATTAATATATTAATGAATATAGTAATTTATAAAGTCAAAATAAAAAGCATTAATTTATCACAATTGCGTGTGTTTTGTAAATTTTACTTGATGTTATATCATTGGACTAAACTTGATATAAAGTATCGACATCTATAGATGATACACTATAGTGGATTAATTCCACAATTTCAGGTGGCCACATTACCAGCATTAGGTGGCAACCTTACCCTCCATGGAGGGTAATGTGGCCACCTTAATCATTTCAATTATATATGCTAAAATGAAAAACTGATTCGGCAGTCCTCTTGCATATCATAAGATGTATCTACATTTAACACATTATCGTATTAGATCTAATATTTATAAAGTTATACAACATTATCTAAAAGTGGCCACATTACCCATCTTTCCCCTATAATTGTGTATATTTATTTATTATTATTGTTACTAAATATAATAATATATAAATAAAATATCAATAGGGAATAATATAATATATTATTAATAGATACATGCTTTTATCGTTTTTTTTCGAATATTAGAAATTTTCGATGATATCATTTTGCTATTCGACATTTTCAAATATCTGTCAAATTCGAAAATTTACTATTTGAAAGAATCGAATATTCGAATATTCGAAACCGTTTTCAAAACTAATATATATTTAATAATAATATCAGAATTTATGTATAACCATGGTAAACGAAGAAGCGCTATGCTTTTATAGTCGTTTACATATTACACTTTCCTAAAGGTAAAGTATATTTGTGTTTCACCTCATATATGAGGAAAACATTAACATCAGTAAAATTAAAATAAAAATAAATTAAATTAAATTAAATGTTAAGATTTAAAGTTAGTAAAAGAAATATATGTATATATAAAATATATACAAAATAAAACATTATAAATAACATTTAATTGTTAATAATTATTATTAATTATTAATCAATTGGAATACACATTTATATTAACATTTTAACTATTTTATATTGTGTTTTTTTATACGGCGTGACTGCTGTTGTTGTGTGTGTATGTGTGTGTGTGTGTGTGTGTGTGTGTGTGTGTGTGTGTGTGTGTGTGTGTGTATGTGTGTATGTGTATGTGTGTGTGTGTGTGTGTGTGTGTGTGTGTGTGTGTGTGTGTGTGTGCTAAGTGTCGGGGATAGGGATATATATACAAGTATACTTGTAGTGAGAGGCAAGTATTTCAAGTATTCTTATTATTGGTACAAATAGGATCCTAATGTATTTTTCATAAGGGAATTTATTTCATAGATAATTCTATGCATATGTATATTAACTAAATATTTATGATAATATATAAATAATATTAATATTTGCAATATTATTACTCAATATAATTAATTATTAATTTTAATTAGGACATCCTTTACTTAATACTATAGTTTACATTTTTTGTATATGTATGGAGATTAGATATAATAAATGGTTTACTGTATACACTATAATATACTATGGTATAATGCAGTATGAGTAATATACGTATAGTATATGTTAATATACTATACGTATACGTATATATTGTGATAATGCCCGAGATATCGGGTTTCTTAGATACCGAAGTATTCTTACATATATTCCTACATATTTACATAGATTACATTCTTATTATTATTATTAAATTAAATTCTTGAATTCATAAATAAATCTTTCAATATTGAAATTTATGAGATATTGGGAATCTGATATTCAAATATATAGTCCACTATATATATATATATATATATATATACATGTGTGTATATAGAGGGAGATATGTATGCATATATACATGCATATATACATGTATACCGTACCATATTTTTCTAACTGTGTAGCGATTTTAAAAATGGAAGATGAACAATTTTATATACATAAATATGTATATCTATTTATAAATATACGTATTACTATAGGATATATATATATATATATATATATATATTCATATATACACATATTCGAAATATAATTGTGAAAATAAGAATAATGCTCACGTGATAGAGGAACATTTACTTTAATAATGGGTATTCATATCTCGGTAACGAGTAGATACGGACCTCATACCACCTGTTATCTGACCACCACCACCACCACCGCCGTAGTCGAGATGTCAAGGTCGAGATAATCAAGACGAGGCTGCTGGCACGCGATTATACCGTCGAGTGCTAGTGTACTTGGCCACTCACTAAATATCAGTTTCGTGACTCATACGTTACGTAACCACGGCTAAACAGTGTAGATAGCCTATAATTAGTATAGCACGCTGCAGCGAGGAGATTACCCCCATCACGATGACGTAATCGTAGACCAGTTTGTCAATATAGACATCAATTCACTTTTATATTCGAAATATCCGCCATCTGCCACAGAGCCGCCATATTGTTTTTGATGTCGACTTACTTAGCATTAATTCTGTAACGATTGTAGCAGACGATATAAATTTAAATTTAAATTAATTCAACACGTGATTTGACTTCGTTTAAAAAATGCAGACGATAAAAATTCGTCGAATGTTCTTTGGTAGCTAATACAGTTGGACGCGTGTACACATAACATATGGTTGTTGTGAATGTGAACGCGTAGTCTGAGATCGTTTTAATAGCCATTAACGCCTCGAACGTGAATACGTAAACAGGGTTAGTGTATGACGCATATGATATTCTAATTAACGCTAATCCCCGCCGAATTAACGATATCGATCATCCCCACACCGCCGTGTATCGTTATTATATGGTTAACATATGCGTAGAAAAAATAATCGTATGTCAATGGATCACGTGGCCATTAGTTTCCCCGATTATATCGGAGTAGAATGGAAACCACGTGCTCCATTAGTTGCGTCATCAATATTCCGTTACGCCGTATCTGATTATGACCGGCAGCGATATTCGAAGCCAGAATATTTAAGTAACTTCCGTTGGACGTATACTTCCGTGACGGTAGTGGACTATCTAGTCTCAAATCTAATGTTATTTATAGAATCTATAGTTCATCGTAGTAGTCGTCTTATATCGCTTAATCACTGTATTAATTCTCTGTTGACCGCTGATCTAGGTAGAGGTCATTATGGCTAACACAATGAACCTCCATATAAACGTGATGTTGCTTGTAATTACATTTAAATTACGATTATATGAACTAATATTAATAAAACTACATATTAATATTTGAAAAATTATATTATAATTTAGTTATTGTATAATTTACAAAGTATATGGTATATATATACATATAATATTTAAACTTTATAATTATATAATTTAAAGTGTACATTGTACAGTTTACAATGTGTATTGCTCAATGCACCATTTCCATTATACACTTAATGTATAATTTAATATGTATGAGTGCATTTATAATATATATATAAATATACCATTCTATAAAAGTATACTTTGATGTAAATTATACATTTTATATTGTACAATGTAAATTGTGCATAGATGATCTTATATATAATATGAAATAGGAGGCCACAATATTGATATAGAATAGAAAGCGTAATGTGTAATTACAGACGGCCGTGATTGATTTTTAATTAAAGTCATATTGAATTTGAATGAGTGTACATATATAGTGTTTATACACTTAAAGTAAAGTTACCATACGATATGTGTGTGTGTGTGTGTGTGTGTGTGTGTGTGTGTGTGTGTGTGTGTGTGCACACACACATGTGTGCTAAGTAGGCTATTGTTGAGTGAATCTGGCGTATTAGGAATGAGGAGCGTGTATGTAGGGGACAACTTGACGCATGCGCGGCGCGTGTGTAACACACATAAATCATGACTGACGGTATCGCCACCGAGCGGGGGTCAGGCGAAACACCACCTAGCGACTGACTTCGACGTTAAGACACTCTCGTCGTGTTCGACGTCTGCCTCGTTTTAATCCCTCATAATTACCTATCGCGCTAGATGAGTCGCGTAGCGGACTAACTTGGCACTACAACCCCTTATTATCTTTGCGACCACGTGGTATTGTTAGCCGCGTTCGGTTTAATCGTCTTAGGACACGTGTTCGGAATGGAGTTTTTAATAACATATATTTAACCATATACAAGAGAAAGCGTCACAGAGAGAGAGAGAGAGAGTGGGTGTTCTTTATAAGGGATAATACGACATGACTTACAATTATAGAGAGAGTACTTATTTGATACTTTACAAAACATTTATATATATATATATATATTATTAGAATACATTCTATGTATATATACTATATACCATATAGTATAATCTTACTTATATATATATATACTAACTGTTCGCGCGTAACGTTCACTTTGTGATATACTTGGGAATTTGTATTAATATGTTTATATAGGTTCAATCGGGTAGTAATGTAGCTAAAAAAAACCTACACAAATTAAAACTTAACCCAACCTAACTACAAAAGTGAACATAACTAAAACTCAAAATACCAATGACAACATACACACATTTATCAATCTACTTTTATAGGTTCACTCGGGATGTAATGCAGCTAAAAAAAACCTACACAAATTAAAACTTAACCCAACCTAACCACAACTGTGAAAATAACAATATAAATGAATATGCTTTTATAGGCTTAACCCAAGGATAACCCAACATAACCACAACTACAAAAGTAAGATTATATATATTAAGTGAACTAAATGACTAACTACTAGTATTACAGGAACTCTGTATCGCTGGACTTACAGTTACTAGCGCTATTAGCATATAGGTTAATTAGTCTATAGCTTACATAACTATAGATTACATAACACGCGAATGTATATACTATAGCGATTACCATATATGGTAATCGCTATATATATTATGTATATATATATATATATATCATATCACTATATATATAGTAATTAAGGTGATAATATATCAACCCTTTAGTGGCTTACACGTGTGTGTGTGTGTGTGGTTGCGATGGGTTAGAAGTATACTATAGTAGGGTATACATTACTCCCTAGTAGGGTATCGTGTTTATTCAATCACTCCACATATAATTAGTAACTTCCGCTCATGCCCCGAACAAGGCCTGTATCGTGTGACATACTCGTGACATATTGTGTGACATATGTATTATATCTAACATACTAGTATTGTACACTGATTATTGTTGTTGTAGTAGCAGAGGATATATGTCAACTATAGTTACACATATTTAGTTGGGGACTATAGTATAGGGTATACCCCTACACAACTCTAGTGGTTAGACTGGTGATATCGGAGATGTTAATGCTTAGTATATATACTATAGTATCCACATTAAATATAGATATATTAATACTTCTTCACGTGTAGGTATATATAGTAGGTGTATTAACTGTGATAGTGACCACGAGACAGTAATGGTGGGAGTGGTGTTCTAACATAACCTATATCACTATAGTAATAATGGTGTACTGTAGGGGAAATTATCCTATTACCGACCGCTAAATGAATTAAAATATATTAGTTAATATTTATTAAAATTAAATTATTATTATAATTTTTACAAACATTTAATTGATTTACAATATTATGGATATCATTATTTCTCTTTTAATTATTAACGTATTTACAATGATTTAAATAAAGTTATTATTCAAATATTTAAAAAGTAAAACCAGAATATTACATTTTATCAAATAATAATTGGATGATTGAAAATGTTGATAATCGAAATACGTATTCATATTTACCATTACATTATTACTATTTTATGTATATATAATTGTTTGATAATTCTTATAGTTACTACGATACAAGAGGGGTCTGTATTAGGAGGGGGTCGGTAATAGGGGACTTTCCCCTATATAGAACTAATAACACTGTAGTGGTATGACACACTCCATATATGGTGTGTAACTAGATTACGACATGCTTGCTAGAAGTGTGACCATACGATACATTGTGATATCATTGTATATCACATCCGATAGGAAACATTACAGATTGCATACTGATAGAGTTATCCTATACGGAATTGATTGTTTATAATCTATAGCTTAGAAAATTGTATCGACACTCTCGGAATATAATTTACTTTTTTTGAATTTAATAATACAAATAGTACATAGTATATATACATATATATATATGAATGAATGAATGAAAATAGTTTAGTGATTTCAGAAAATCAATTTAGAATATATAATTTCTGATCAAAAGAGAGAACCAGAGATTATCTCGTAATCTATACTCATAATGAGGGTACTCTACAATTAAACTAATATATATATATATATATATGCACATATGCATACACATCCTCCACACATATGACGTATCAATAATACTAATAAGAATGGATGAATTAGTGAATCTTGAGGTGGAGTTCTAGAATGATCGACGCCGAATTAGTGCGTACTTCATCGGTAATGCGATCTACCCTCCACCACCCTCATCATCAGCCTTAGTGGTTGCCCCTCTCTCTCCTTGGGAGGTCCACCCCGCCCGTCCGCTAAGTCGACCACCACACTACCATATATGGGTGTAGCGGCATGAAAGTGACCATCACACTCGGCATGAGACCTCCTCCTCGTGCTGCTGCAGTACCTTGGTCCGAAGTAGTGGTCAGCAGTGGCGGCGGTGACAAGTGACCAGTCACCTGATTACAGTTAATTAACTTCTAATGACCCCCACCCCACCCTCACCACTAGCACTAGCACAATAGGTCGCAACGATAACAATAAGCCGCTGCTTCCTATAGCACTGTATAGTATACAGTGTATACAGTATAATACGCAGCCGTGTATATAGTAATGTATACATTCTAACAGATATTCCTATAGGTATATATATATAGATTATTATATTATGTAGAGTATATTATATACATTTATAACTATTATATATCATGTTGAGTATTTATACATTTATACCTATTTACATTTTATTTTTATATTTTAAATTCATTTTAAATGAAATAGTAATACATTAAAGAAAAGCAATACTTTAAAATATAGTATATCATAGAAGACGATATGTATAGATAGAGAGTGTGAGTGAGAGGTGTGAATAGCCTGTATGATAGTAGGAAAACATATGCCGGATGTCTTGTGAATGAAATACGCTTTCATGTTTATCACCAATAATTAGAGTTATGAAAGTGATGCTGATATATATTTCCTATGCTCCCTTCTTAACACATTTATGTTTATATAACACATTAAGCAACATATGTTGTGTTATAAATTATAATAAAAATAGTGTATATATTGTTTTAATTGTATAATATATATATATGTGTGAAAATCGAGTATAATAGAAATGCATACGTGGTAAGTAATTGTAACAACCTACTTAATTATAGACATTCTATGTATTTCAAATAAAATGAATACTAAAATAAATGATATTTATTTTGTTGAACAATCAAGATGTATTAATCATGTATTCAATAAACTTCTGGTTGAACACTTGTATATGCAATCACGAATCACTATAGCATATAACTATTGCCTATTTTACTACAGCTACATTTATATTTAGTATAAAATCGGTGTATTACTTATCTAATATAATACCTATAACACATTACAATAGAAGGTGAATTATACCATATATTATGTTATTGTATTACAATTTACAGTGTAAATATAACAATCATGGATTATACACAGATAAATACTGTAGTAACACATTTCTATACATAATGTATTAACTTAGATTGTATGTTAATATCAATATATTATAAGTTGTGACTTTATATATTATTAATTGCCTTCATTAAACATAATAATAACAATGTTAGTGAATATAAGTAACAATTGTTATTTTATTTATATCATTTATGAAGTTCTCCTGAAATACCCAACACTTATTACTTCAAGAGTAGACTTTCATAATCACATATACACAATATGTCATGGTATATAATAATTCTTTAGTGATATATTTATGGGTATATTATTTTCACTACAACATTAATTATAATGTATCTTAATGAGGCGGTTTATGATAAGAGGTTATATTATGAACATATTTAATTGTTTTATTTGTAATGTGGTTTTCCTTATAACAGAGTTTTATTGTATATATATATATTTGTGTGTATATTTGTGTTTATTCATATATTTTTGTGTATTATGTTTGTATGCATACATAATATATTTATATTTAATATTATTTAATATTTTTAATTTAAAAAATATATACTTATACCTATATTTTTATTAAATATAAACATATTTCTCATTCCTAGATAGTTTAAGTAATTAAAAATTATTAAAAAAATGTAAACTTAAAATCATGCTTTATTAAATAAATATAATAATAAATTAACAATATATATAAAGATTACTATATACAATAATAATACATCTATTTGAATACAATTTATTTAAAGGGGCTGAGTTTTGCTTTCCAATCAGTAGGTCTGTGTAATAGTAAGCATTTATAAGTATTTTGTTATTGTAAGTTTATATATTATAGGGTAGAACAGGGTAGAACAGGGTATATGATATTGTGAATTGGAGTTATATTGCTACAGTTACTATTAACTAATAAATTGCATAGATTTTAATATTATTATATTATATAAATAAAAAGACATTTTAATTTACATTTTACTGAACATAAACATCAAAATAGTTAAGGTGGGGTATATTAATAACACATATTACCTAATATTAACACATATTACCTAATATTAACACATATTAATACATATTACCTAATATTAACATATATTACCTAATATTAACACATATTACATAATATTAACACACATTACCTAATATTAACACATATTACATAATATTAACACATATTACATAATATTATGTTAATAATCTCTATATAAATAAATGTCATTGAATATAATTGAAATCATATATCATAGTTAAGCTTATTCTGCTAATTTATAATGAATCTATTGTTATATTTTAAATAATACATATCCATGAACACTAATTCACACCTATAATACAATAATACTAACTTAGATTCTTTGGTGGTATCCTCCAATGTATTATCTGTGATATTATTAGTATGATTATGATTACAATAATTGCACTGGTTTAGATCATGGTTACTTAGCATGCGGCAATAGAACAATGTCCTGGGTTTTGAAAATGGGGTGGAGGGGGGGGGGGGCAAATTCAAAAATTATTATTTTATTTTCAATTGTATATGGCAAATTTTAAAAGTGGGACAATTTCCCACATAATATCCGTTACCAAGGTATTGGAACATAGGCCCCCCCACCACCACTAGCACTATGATAGTGGCGATTACTAACTGGCTAGTTGTGCGATGAAGTCTTCGTAGATATGAAGCTTGTGAGGTAGCGTGGTGACAACAGTGTCCTCTAGTGAAGATTGTTTATCTTCAGCTTCGGCCAGAGTCAGACCCACCCATTCGGCCTCTTCTTGCTGTTAACACAGTATTGTAATTATATTGGATTTATAATATATATATATATTAAACAATACAAATATCGGATACATATGGAAATAAACACACACACACACACACACACACACATATATATATATATATATATATATATATAGGTGTATGTATAGATATAAATTGTACACAGTACGCCATGAATATACGCGTTCTAATTTATTGCCATCAATATGAACGTTGATTGGAAACGATGTTCTGATTGGATGGTCAGCGTTGATTGACAGCTGCTCGAATGTAAACAAAATCAGGTCGCGCGGGCTTATTCATAAAATATAAAACGCTTTTTACGTTACAGCATATAAGAACGATGCAGTATAATCTCTCGCATACGCACGCATATAGTATACCCACCCCCAAACGCTAAGCCCCGCCCCTAGTAGATTATAGCCACACCCCCGTATTCCCAGAGATACCCAGGAATAGGACAGAGGAGGCAACCAGCAAATAGATAAACAAAACACACATATATTCGATAGAGACGGTGACATTATATCGGCATGACAGGTAATATGTTCGCCAGTGTGTGTGTGTGTGTGTAGGCTAGATTAGGTTATTCTGTTGTACATGCTTTGTGGTTGTGAAATGATGATAGCATCGCTAATCTCATAGATAACACGTATTATAGTAATATTATATTGCAACACATTACGTAATAATCAATCATTTGTTATTACGTAATTGCAGTGATGTAATGAAATTAATATATACACATATACTATAGTGGAATTATAATTATATCAAATTCATATATGAATTTGATATAATTATGAAAGTGATGATACATTTTTTATTTAATTATTAAAATCAATAAACTACTCTGTAAACTCACCAATGTTTTATTGTGTAATATTACATATATAGGTTACATAATCAATATATTGATGAGTATCAATACACTGAATATCACTAAATTATTGATGTAGCTATAGTATTCAATGTGTATATTGTTATAATCACGTATTGTAGTTAACTTCATTAAATAACATAGAATTACTGTAGGTTTTATATTTATAAATATATATATTATACTTGATTATATATATATATATATATATATATATATATATATATATATCATATATAATATATGGATAGATATATTCAGTTATTGATTATCGTATATTACCAGCTTTGATTATTGTTTTTTTCTTTAATAAAAACTATTATATAATGCCGGCACTACTAGCTATGTTTAATGTAGAATCACCCACACACCTGCATCCATACACACATAAACACATACACTCTATAGGAAGCGATATGGTGTTTCAGCAAGTGTTCCAGTACTCGTTTGACACTTCCGATAGCGACTCTTTGATATCGTCTCCGGATAAGTGCGATGAAGATGAGGAGGATGAAGATCAAGAACTCAAGAAATTCTTCATAGCCGCGAAGATGGATATGGTATGTAGTCTAGAATGTTTGTACCTAGACTAATGAATTGAAAGAGACAATGATCTGATGATGATGATGATTGGAAATCTATTCTTTAGATTCTATATTTAGATAATTATTACAATTCTTAATAAAATAATAATTGAAATACCAACTATTTAAATTGTATTTTATCTTTATAAGTAAATGTTAATGTGAAAGTATGTGTATATTGAATATAGATATAGAAGTAAATATAGCTATAGATAAAGAAGTAGATATTGTAGAGGATATATAGCTATAAAAGTACAAGTGGAATACTAATATTATCCATACAAATGTGTGAGATAATGTGATGTAATCAACTTGCATTACATAATACGTGTGGCCATCGTCCGCAGCTGGAGATTCACGAGTCAGATCTGTTGCTGAAGATCAAACTGGACTCCATCAAGAGAGAGCTGGCGTCCGCTAAAAAGAAACTTCAGATAATCATAGACGACCAGGTGAGGGTGACATTATGGCATGTGACACGTATTAGTTATGTGACACGCATGCCGCTTAACTTTGTATCATGTGTACGCGATATAGTTCGCTTCACGTTAAAGTTCAGCGCTATCACGAGTCCAGTGCTATTGTTTATTACGTAACCATATTGGAAATGAGGTCATGGTTAAATTTGTATCGTGTATACAAAGTGATATAGATATCGTGACTGTATACTTACCTATTAAACCTCCCCCACTCCATGCAACAGGAGGATGTAGAAGGAAGAGTGGATAGTGTTAAAGAGATCTCCTTCTCGGATGATGTATTCGGTTAGTCATTTTGGGGGGAGTCATCGTCACGCTTGTTTAGGGGGTGAGTCATCGTATTGTGACACTTGTTTATGGGGTGAATCATCGTATCGCTTGTTTAGTCATCGTATCGTATCGCATCGCTTGTTTAGGGAGTGAGTCATCATAGCAGTACAGTCAGCTATAATGGTAGACTTTCCTAGCTAAATTAGCACACACTCACGGGTGTATAACGTCGCATAGGTAGATCTACTCACTGAGACTGATACCAGCGAGATGTCACAATTACATACCTTGTTACGGTAATGATAATGCTGTTCTGATCACGATTATCACGATCCAACGATTATTACCATAACACAGTTACAGACTGCTTTAAACAATGCCTTCTGTCTATACGTCGTGTAGTTTATCTAATTGTATCGTAATACGATTAAGCTTATATAGGCTACTCATTATGCGTCGTTCACTTTAATTATGTACAACCCCACCTAGACATGAGTTAAACCTCCACACACACACTCTCCCAGTAGATAACTGTATATCGAGAATAGAAGGCAAACCGACGACGACGTCATCATCACAGCGACCTCTGTACGACCCCCGCGTGGTATGTCTACACAGTACCGCCATCAATGACGGGGACGAGGAGGTAGACAGAGAAGATGGAGGCGCCCTACCTCAGTGGTCGTACACAACACCCGTGAGGAGCGCACACTTCAGGTAAACGAGAGGGGGCTTAGATCACTGCTTTCACTGTTCCTCCTTAGACTTTGTCTATACGCTGATATCATTCATTAACATCTAGTGATGTTGTGATGTTCACGTTTAATTAGGCCAAAGTTCGGTAACTATTCTCTTCGGTTACATTTCGATACATTTAAAATCGGTAACTTGACGATAATGCTAAACTTATAGCATGAAACTTGAACACCTCCATTACAACACTATGTGTTATACTACACTACGATGTGTAATGGCCGCTACTATGATTATATGCACGACTCTACTTCACTGAGTAATCGCAGTATGTAATGCGCTGGATATGTTGTAAATATGATCTCGATGTGAAAGTATACTACTTAGTCGCTAATCTTGGGTAGTTGATTGCATTGCATTCTGGGCAATATTTATCTATAGAGTAATCATAGCTGGCTGCGCTTAATTACCACAAAACACACACCACAGTTCCGCTGAAGAGAGCACACCACGTGTCAGATGTCAGCTGACCTACAGCGGCACCGACAGCCCGACCTTCACCGGTGACCCCGCCTCTCTGACCCCTATGCCGAATTTAACCCCCATGGCGACGTTTACGCCCCTAACGGCGGGTCTACGACTGGGTACGGGGGCTATTCCGGAAGTTACCCTGGATAGTACCCTAGATGATAGCGCCCTATCGATGGGAGTCAATATAGGTCAGTGTGTACATAGGTAAACAACCTTATACGATTGTGTATGTGTTTGTATATGGCTGATAAGTATGTGACTCCTGCAGGTTTAGATCAGCCTAAATAGGTACATGTCTTCTGCAGGTTTAGACAAGTACTCGCTATTTCTCCAGCTATTTGTGAATATTTTCTTAACATTGACCTCAAACGATATTACAAATATTATTAAATACTGACTTTTAATGTGAGTAACTATCATGTATTAATCATACTAAATATGCAATACGTTTAGAGTACTTATTTAGCCTTCGTTCAGTGCGGCGCGATACACTATAATGTAATGTGAAAGTGTAACCTCTACACACACACAGGATCTGTGTGTACCAATAGTGAGGTATTAGCCACGCCCCCTCGTTACCTCAATAGATCTCACAGTTCAGAGAGAACGTCTTCCTCCAGATATAGATCATTGCGTAATAGGTTGGTACTATTAGTTTATATCTATTTAAATATGCGCTAATGCACATTTATATAATATATTTGATCAATTTTATCATTTCTAGTTTATCCTATAACTTAAGACAGTATTACAATTTTATTACGAATATTTTTTTGAAATTTGTATTTTACTCTCGAGTGACATTGCATCATGGTCCAGGAGTACAAATTTGAATTTGATACAAAAATCAATGCATATACTCTGAAGTTCATATATCTAGTTAGCAGTACACAATAAGCATTGCAGAGATAGCGAGTGTACATAATGTCCTCGCTATATCTTAATAGTTTTATATATTTAAAAAAAAATAATCTTTTGATACCTATTATGACTCATAATTTACGATTCGTATCAATGAAATATATGTGGTGAAGCGAATCCCCACATGATAATGGTATAGGTAGAATACATAGAACTAAAGGTCATTGATTACATAATGACCTCCATCATCTTTAATGGCTGAAAATAATAGAAAATATTTAATATTAATGTGAATCCCTTTACGAGTAACCCAAATAACCTAAGTGAAAACTTTCTTCTAATAAAGTATTATTATGACCTCTGCCAAGGTCGTCTACTTCTAGTGTGGAGTACAGCAGCAGCTACAAGGAGTCTGATGGATCGGCTTCCCTGCGTCGTATCCTATCGCACCGCATCTCTAAGTATCGCCGGACAGGGTACTCGCCGGGCCTGATAGGTGGCGCTAGCTGCGGTAGTAAAAGAAGGCGGCGGCCTAATAGCTGTCGTCAGTCGGCTAGTCGTAGACAACTTTACAAACACGCCATGGTTAGCTGAACAGCTTATAAAGGTGCTTTCACACTAATACAAATAGCCAGATATCGGCGAATATAATAATCATTTCTGTGTGAAAGGCTATACCGATTTCAGGCAGGTCTATACATGCCTTATGCATACGTTTATATTTAAATTACCTATTAAATCTTTGACTTGCCCGATTTAGGGTAAATGTTTTAAAATTAATAAATAACAGCCCAATAGTGTTGGTGTAAAACCCCCTTAAAACCCCTCAACACTTCTTCTTAGGCGGTTCTATTCATTTCAATTGCAGGTGTCACCTATCCTTGACACAAATCACTGAAATATATATACATAGGAGTATACACTACTTTAATTTAACTAATACAAAGTTACTATTACAAAGGATAAAGATGAGATCAGTCACTCCTAGTATGTTTATAGTAGTAGATGTGTAGATACAGAGATAATCACCACTGTGAGAGAGAGGTATCTGCACACATGAATTGATAGTAATCGTTAAGCTCTAGTGGGCTACTAGCTAATGAGGAGCAACATACACACGTGTTGGTGATGAGGCTGTGTTCATAGAGTTACACCGAGGCCACTGAGAATGTATTAGATCAATAGATATAGGTATGGTGAAGTATTGTTGATAGTTACTGTGAGGGTTATGTAGGTGATACTCTTTCAAATAAGGAACAAAGATAGTTTATAGAGGAGGGGAAGTGAGCGACTCTATGATTAATCCATTACGTTAAGTACAGTTATTTATTAGACATTTGTTATCCTTTTTCTTTAGATAAGTGTGTATTTCACCTGAAATACTTCAAAATAACATACAATATTTGTTAATAACTATCATATAAACTGTGTTAGCTAACTGTCGCTAAATATGCCTACAACTACCATGATTACTGTACATTTGCCGTGAAGTGACTTCTAACTGCAATGCTAGCTAATAGAAGATATCACTTTCACCACTAGATGGCAGCGATGGTATTTAAGTGAACACTTACTTTCTAACTGCGATGCATAACTAACGAAGCCATCACTTTCCACCACCAGATGGCAGCGGCGGTTAAAGCTGCCTCATCGTCGACTGGTCTCAGCTCTTCAGCTGTTCTGTCGCAGCACAACGGCAGTCTCTCTATAGACATGGACGACTTCAGCCTCATTAGACCCGTACCCCCCACTAATAGCCCCGAAGCAAGCGTCTATCAGTATCTAGGTTAACTAACCCCCCACTGGGGGTGAACTAAGTAGAGTTGTCACGTATTTTAATGAATTGTGGATAATCTAAGTACATCAAAATGTCGAATCACTTTTATATAATATAATATATATATATATATTTAATTAATATTATATATATTTTAACTTTGATATTTGTAATCAATTCAAATAATAATGTTCACTATTAAATATATATATTTATTAAGACAAATCGTATATTATTATATCATATCATATTATATTTAATATATATAATCTAATAATATATAGCTAGTGATAACTAATTATAACTGTAGCGCTTACAATATGTACACAAATTGTAATATTATAATAACTTCGCGCATGACCGAACAGACATGACGGCTGAATACTCTAGAACTAGGCCTGCCTGCATTGGCAAGGAGACCACCCCTGAATCACACCCTAGCACCAGTCTCTCCGTCAGTAATCAACACTTTCACACCTCCGGCACCGCCCCTAACACCGTAGAGAAGAAGAAACCTACTGGGGTGGTGGAACAGCGGGACACTGACGCGGTATCTAGACCGAAATACAACTACCACACGACGGACAACACTGAAAACAGCGATAAGAAGACAGTATCGATGAAAGGAAGAGAAACTGGAGTCATTCGGACCGTAGATAAGGGAGGTGGTTACGCAACGATTGCGGAACACCCCCCACCTGCGACGCCCTCCTTCTCTTTGCCACCCCGAGAAGGGTGTGAACCGTACGTTGAGATGAACCCCGCCAACACGGGTAACAGGGACAAGACGCGATCGTTTCTCAAACGTATACAGCTATGGGGTAAAACGCTGCGCACTAAACATAAGGATCACGCCCCTCGTAACCCTGGCAACTAGTGCACGCGCGCCGTGTTCAACTGGTGCGCGTCGAGCCTAGCTGAGCACGAGCGTACGGTGGTAGTAGGTGTAACCCTTTACTGCTCGTATAGTATTACATATGTGATCAAAACAATCAAAGTCATTTTCTATGTTCTATGTACCGTTTCTTTATAATAACCGACCAATAAATATCATCGTTTTATATCATTAAATACATTATTATATATATATATATATCGACCAATAATATAATATAATAGTTAGCATTAATAACGTGACTACGTGTACTACCTGATGCGCATCACATACCTCTATTACATATCTGCCGTAGTTATTCAGTATGGATTCCCTCGCTGCAGCAGGCAGAGTGTCCTTATCGCACAGAGCCAGTAGCATCTCGCGCTTCAGTCTCATGCCCAGGTGTGAACGTAGATCTTGTTCCGACGTCTGACGCAGTGTATCGTTACGTTATATAAGTTGAGAGAGAGAGAGAGGGATAGCGATGGCGGTGGATAGATGTGTTTATACGTAGTAGAATAGAATAAGTTAACGAGTTATCTATCGAGTAATATCAACATATAATAATGTAATATATGACTATGATTGCAGTGAACATAATAACAATAGTAGAGTAATAGTTTTCATAATAATTATCACGTTTCGAGTTAAATATTTTTTTATTTTTTTTAAACCAACTAAAACAATATATATATTGTCAGCGTGTTATTTGTTCGTACGTCATTCGGAACGTGACTAGATTAGCCACCGGTTTTCCTAGTTCTAGTAGAGTAATATCCGCTAAACTGAGATACTATTACTATTGCATACGGTTAGTACAACACAGGTTGGTTACTGACCGCTAGTATGTAGTGGTCAAAGCCGTAGCACTCGTCTATTGCGTCCAGAGTCGTGTCCGTCACATTGATGGACATCCAACGGTCGAGTATTTCACTGTGGAACACTCGCTTCATTAGGTTGGGGATCCATATCCGCGGTGACCTGTCAATCATGGGTGAGTCATTACACGACTGGGGGGGGGGTAACAATACAGTCGTCGGTGTGTGTGTAGAAATACTCGCTATTATACAATTATGTAATGATATTATGAATATTTACAATTTTATATTGCGATTACCATTTATATTTGTCTACCGCTTATTGTATTTCGCTCATTGGTCATATTATTACCAAAGATTTTGCGAAGCAAAGATATAACACTCCCTATGCATACAACATAATTTAGTAATACCCAATGCCGCTGCTAGCAGTAGTATCGAAATCACTGAGATTTAAGTTTGGCTCTGTTTTCATACAATAATGTTTTCATTGCTCTATTAAATGGCATTGCAATATAAATTAGCTTTAATCACTAAATATATACTTATAGCATTTAAAACATACATATCATATTTGTTTGTTATATATTAGCCCTATATTAGTAATGAACACTTAGTTTTCATCATATAAATATTAATTAAGCATATTATTTATCATTTTAAAAGTGTATAGTATGATATGAATTTGCATTATAAACAACACATAGTTCCTAAAAGTAAACCGATATAGGTGGCACCGGGGTATTTTTTATACAAATTCGAATTACACGATTTGGCATAAGTGTTATATCTTTCCTTAGAAAAATCTTTATCATTACTATCTACAATAATAACTAATAATAATGGAATTAATATAATAATAAGTATTAACATTCACAAATACCTTATTGCACTTTTATAAATATAAAATAGTGATTTTTAATTACAAATTTATAATATTTATTGTAATAGTAATAGTAATAAAATGTAAAAAATTCATGTATTGTTTATAAAAGTAGAAATGTATTGGATTCTATAATTTATTTTATCTGGAAATAAGATATTTAGATATATATATATAGAAAGAGATATCATTTTACATATGTCTTATACAGTATATCTGAAATAGAAGAGAATTAGACATAACAGAAATCATGATAAGTTAATTAATCAACATGTTAATTTAATTGAGGATTTCTCACAATAATTATCTATATATCAATTATTCTCGTAATGCTAATGAATATCAATATTGTAAATATGTTATTTTTATAATAAAAATGGCTATAATTTAGTTTTTATAATTATAAAATATATTTTATATATATAATAATATAATTTCATATTATTAAATAATTTTGAATAATATATATAAAATATTTTTAAATATTAATAAAATAAAAATTTTTATAATTAAAATAAAACAATGTTTACATATAGGTATTATGTTTTAATTATTCATTTTTTTATATTTACATTATTTAAAAAATTTCAATAATATAAATTATAAATAGACTTTTCACGATCTAGCATCGAACTTACACAACATGACTATCATACACACACACACTCACGTAAACAACTTTTGAGATACATCTAAACAGTCGTCGACCAATCATTACAAAGCCGCTAATAGAAAACACATGCAATCGAGGGAGAGCGAAGGAAGTGTTAATAATAACTACTTATTGTGTCCGATATCACAGGCGCATCAATCATCTTTAAGTTAGGCTCGCATCCTAGATATCCTCACCACATACACTCTCACATCAAAGCTGGCTTCGTTGCCATCTAGGGCTACCTATGGGGCACGATTATGATGTATTAACACTGGTTTGAAGTCTTTGTTCTTCCTCTTCGTGTACCCTTTAACGATTCCCTCGCCGCCCCACAGACCTTCGTTACATTCTTTGGGGTAGATTATCGGTATCGGTATATTCACGACTGTCGTTCTGATCGGTATAGGGTATATTAGTATTTTAATTTAACACATTATATACAAATATCTATATAATATATATATATATAAAAGAAAAATTACTTCACTCAATAAATGACTACTCTATTATATATATATATATATCATATAATTAGAATAATTGTTTATAGATATGATGACATATATATTATATTATTCATAACATCACTGAATAACAAAGTCTATATCGCACCGATTTGTTAATTACCTTGCGCCGAATTCGTCGAAAGTATATTTCCTGGCGTCGTGTTTATAGTGGACGGCCTTGGGAGGGGTCATGAACTTCTGCGCGAACCGCTTCTTGTAGTGCTGCGGCAGTCGTGAGCGTATTCCTCGAGTCCACGGCCAGTAACCTTTCTTTAGCTTGCCGACGTTAGTCAGGAAAGGAGCTGTTATGCTAGCCGACATGTCTGAAGTGGTAGGGGTAGGGGTAGGGTGAGTGATCGATTAGTCTCGAGCCTTATTACGTTATTAATCGTAAGTGCATCACTTTATTATTAAACGTATATTTTACAAGACCTACTTCACGTTATATATATTTTGATTATTAAAATATTCTAGGAAGTAACGATACTTATAAATTAAATATATAATATAATCTATATTCTATATCAATTATATTCAGAATATATAATGTTTTACAATTTATAATAATAATATATAAAAATGTTGTATATGTTGTCAATAGTAAGATTATACATTTAATAATAAATTAATTTTAATTTTTTAAAATACATATTTAAGTGTAAGTGTGTCAAATTGTTATAATATATGAATATAAAATGTAAATAATAACATCATAATTACAAAATATAATAAGTATAGCTTGAAATTCGTAATATTTAAACTATTATCATATAATAATGCTCACATAAACATTATTTCAATATATTTTTATTTTGTAATATCATATTACTAATATGGTATTAATAAATATGTATTATTGATATGACCAACATAAATAATTCTTATTGTTTAATATTTCCATCTACACCTAGATAACATATATGTATGATACAATAGGTCCCACAAACAGTGTTGTGACAAACACACACACACACACATATATATATATATATATATATAACAAGTATTGATATTTATTCTCGTGCTATCAAGTTGATAATGATTATCATAATTGTTATTATATTCAACTCCTATATTATAAACCTCATATATAAGAAAATATAATATTTTAATGAAATAAATAATTTATGTTCTGATGATTTAATATACTACCATATATATACAGTGATTAGTAATAGTCTATTAAATAGATAATAGTGACTATTACAAATAATGGAAATTATCTGAGAGAAGGCCGCTGATTATTATCATAAGAATTTCACAGTTCAAAGTGGGCGGTACTTATATATGTCACTCAAATACATTACTTACACACTACTGGAAAAGTTAAAATAATGTGACCGAGATCGCATCATATTACCACAATATTTTAGACTCACTTCGAGATATAATGCAGAAAAATATGCTTAACTATAAAAAAAAACTGAAAAATAAAACCAAACCAAAGAAATCAAACAACCACAATATATATATATATATATATATATATTTATATATTACATATTGTATAAATAAAAAATATATTGTACATAATTTCATACGGTATACATATTATAAAGGTTAGAATATTTTAAACTATTCAATAGTGCGTAACAGATGTATTTGACTGATATATTATCGCCCATATTGAGCTCTGAATTCTAGTAATAATAATCGGCGGCCTTCTTCGAGATTCACGAATAATAGTATGTATTTTCTATAGCCAATGTCACATTTCAAAATATAAAGAAACTACAATAAATATATGTAATACTGTATAATATTATTCAGATATATACTATATTTAATTATGTCATATAATAGAAGTATAAGTAGTAACAATTATGTAAATATTATTGAGCGATATTTTATTTATTTAATATAATTTAAATGTCAAAGTATAATGTTATTTATTACAGTGTACATTATATAATTTACATTATTATTTACATGAAAATATTGTGTTGTATATATTATTTTATATTTATAATTATTTACATATAAAAGTTCACCTATTGAATACGTATATTAGTTATTATTGATATAACATTAGAAATATTTATTTTAAATTTCAAAATTATATATTTACCAATTATTATAGAATTATTATATACATAATCAATAGGATTGGTAAACTCAATTTCAAAATTTAATTTTGTAGTATTTCAAAAAAATATTGAATTTATTTTCCATATGGTCTATTCATAGGATTATTATCCTAATAATTCCATTTTAATATTTTAAAGTTAATTTAAATGGATATTGATACAGCATTTACTAAATATTGCGAATTTGGATATAAACAAAAAACTATAGTATATATTATTTCATTATTTTCTGCTTTCTTAGCCATCCAACAAGTACATAATGTGTTTGCTGCTGCTCTTCCAAGTAAATTTAAATGCGAAAGAAGTATAGGTAGAAATGTTATACAGCAGGAATATAAATGGGATGTATGCGATCCTAAATGTACTTCTTACGTATTTCCAAACAATTTCACATCAATTGTAACTGAGGTTTTTAATTATTAATTATTAATTAAATTAATAATTACTTTAAATTAAAGTTTAATTGATTATTAAAAGTATTCTATTAAATGTATAGTTATTATATTTATAATAAGGATAATAGTATATAATATAAAAATTATACTATTTACAATATATGTTTAATTTATAAAACCTAATTAAATATAGTTTATATAATATTGAAAGAGTAATTTTAATTTTTCATTATTATAATTTATTAGTAATGAACTAAGAAACACCTATTATATTCTATAATTATTAGTTAATCAAAAATAAAATTAGAGTAATACAAATTAAAAATAGTATAAGGAAATCGTATATATATATATATATATATACTATTTACTTGATATTACAGATAAGGTATATTACATTCTGTATGTTAATTCAATATTCAGTAAATAAATATTCATTCGTTCATTCATATTGAAATCATTATATGCAACTATTCACAGATATGTACACACAATATACTTTAATATAAGTATCTTTTTACCTATACTATAAATAGGTTATGTTTTTGAGTCGGATTCAATATGTAACCACCCTGTGTGTATATAAATATAGAATAATCTAAATTTACGTTCCTCAACTGTAATCAATAAAATCATTTTTAAGTAATTAACCCGTTAAACCTGGTTAATTTATTAGATAACAAGTTACGACCTAGGATTGTAGTCCTATATATATAGCTGATATACGTGTTTGATCATGCGTGACAGTTATATATATGGTCGTATATAGAACTGCCTGTCTCGCATGCAATTGGACACATGCCTCAACAATATCCAATTGTAACATTACATAGATACTGTTATAATTTTAACAATTATAATCTTATAATATATTATATTTAATATAATGCGAGCGCATTATAATTAAACGTATCGCTAGTGATATTAGTAATAATATTACACAACTATTACGTTATTTTACAATAATTAGTGGCAATTGGTGTGCGACGAAAGCGCGAAGGTGGGAGCTGTGCAATCTGCCTACATGCTGGGGGTGCTGTGGGGTTCTTATGCAGTCGGGGAACTTGCTGATCGATACGGCAGGAAGTAAGTAAACAATCGTACTATGTATTTAACCACTATTTATCTATTATCAAACAAACATCGTATGTTAATTATTAATATATGCATCGTTAATATATATATATATATATATTACTTATTTTCTATTATATAATACGTATATTATTATAATAAGATCACAGGTACATTAAACTCTCTGTGACATTATTTATCTATATATTTTTTGGTAAACCTCCGCGCATTTACATTTAAGTGATAAGGAAAAGTATTTCTAAAACATTTATAATAAACTTTAAACCTATTATATGTATTGAATTAATTTGTTCACTTATTTTAACATAATATTTTTATATTACACAATTTTTATTTATATATTTTAAAATGTAAAAGAAAATGATCAAATTTCTGTATTGTAATTATATTTATAAAGAAGGTATGTGATTTAAAATTCTAAGTTTCATATAATAATATAGAATTAAAACTTTCAAAATCAAAGTATAAATATTTCACTCTATCCACATATAGTGAACATTTAAGAATAAATCTTCAAGAATAGAAATTAATTATAAAAAACTAATAATATATATTACTTTACTTTTATAAAAATATTTTTTAAAAATAGGTTTTTACCATGGTAAAAACCTAGTATCGTCTATTTAATTAAATATAATAGTATCTATATTATATTAAACCTAATATTGTCTATATAATTTACAATTATATATTATTTATAGATTGTATATGTAATAGATAATATATAATTATAAAGTTAAAAAATACTACATTAAAATCAATATTATAAGATTTTTTATATTTTTTATATTTTTTTAAAAACAACCTTTATTAATTTTTTTTATCTCTATGTAAAAGAAAAATTAAAAAAAATAAATAATATGATATTGAAATTTAAATAAATGTGTAAATAAGTAAATATAATTTTAATAAAATATTGAATATAATAATATATTTATTTTTGTATTAGTAAAAGTTAAAGCCCCATTATAATATATTCACACCAAAAAAGCATCCGATTTTTACTGATATGCGCAGTAACGAAATCGTCGAGAAATCATTAAATATTTACAGATATCTTAAAATGATGAATAGCGATATTGTCACGATATCGGTGATATATTGGTGATATATCGGTAGGGGTGTCGCACAGAGAGAGAGAAAATCGGTACGATATTGGTGAAAAATCGGTCGACTTTTTCTGTGTGCAGGTGTTTAATATTGTAAAAAAAATATATATATTAATTTAAAATATATATAAATATCATTAAACAATAGAAGTAATAATATTTTCATTGATAAATTATTTGAATGTATCCAGTATTTTATGTTATACCATGATATTTAATTAAATATATATAGATATTGTTAATTATATATATATATATATATATATACTGTATAGAATATTTATTTTTATATATATGAAATTAAATATAGTTAAACAAATATTTATTACAATACTGTATAACTATTTAGTAATATTTTCATTGTGTAATTTTATGAATATATATAGCACAGTATGATTTTCTTTCATTTATAAAATGTATCCAATTACATTAACTTGATAAATTTACAATATAAGGGTGGCAGACTTCAAAATCCAATTTGGATTTAAAAAAATAAAATTACTATAAATGTCATAATTAAAGCAGTTGGATAACATGTTTGGACACATTATCAAATAAAGCTGATTAGCCATAACATTTATATATAAATGAATAAATATTACTTTAAATTTCAATATACAATTTTTTTTAAAGGTATTATAGTTTAAAAGTACTATATTTTTGCCAGGTTTTACCGGTAATTACCGGTTATTACCGGTTTTTACCGTAAATTAACATGGTAGAGATAGGTTTTTACCGCTTTTTACCATTTTTGCCCTGTAAAAACAGGTTTTTACCGAAAATAATGGAACCCTGATTTAAATAAATCATAAATGATTTCTAAATTAATTTGTAAAAATAAAAATAATACAAAATAATAAAAACATTTAACGCAAGTAAGGAATACTACGTAAAATAATAAAATAAACATAAAAGAAAAAAAGAAAATAAATTAATAATGAGAAATAAAATAAATATTACATGTTGTCACCTGAGATTAATTTTAGGATTATGATGATTATTTAATTGATTTATTGAATCTCTTATGGGACCAGATTGATCCAAAAGAGGGTTGAAGTTAATTCCTTAGCATAGGTTCGATACATTTAAGATCCGAGCATTCATTTTTGAGGTGCAGATAATGGGGATAGAGAGAAGAGGGGAAGCAAGATTATGAAGCAATATGATTGAAGATCGTATTACTATATATAACTTTGTATAGAAAATGTAGCAACATTTTCAATAATAGTAGTAATAAAGCATTGTTTTTACTTATTTATATAGAAAAATAAAATTTTACAAAATTGTACCAACATTTTTTTTATATGAAATATTTATCTAAGTAATTTTAAAAGATTAATTTATAAGATTAATTATTGTTATGAACATTGTTAAGATGACTTCCCCTAAGTAAGATATAATTAGATATATTCGTTTACAAAGAATAGTAGTGCAGTAACGCATATACAGTATTAGTATAGTGGACTATAATGATGCTGGCTATGATGTGACAAAACTTTATAAAATATCCAATAAATTATAAGGCCGAACCATTAAGAAAAAACGACCAGAAAAATCAACTTCTGATAATGCCAATGATTTTAGTATATTTTTTATAGATAAAATTGATAAAATTATACAATCCCTTACAATTAACGCAAGTAATAAAATTATGACATTCTCAATGAAAAAAAACAACATTCAATGACTTTCAAGATCCACCTATTGATACAGTAATTTAATTGTTAAAGAAAACAAATAAAACATGTAAACTAGATAATATACCGTTAGAATTTTTCAACGGAATAATAATGTATAATGCATTGCACTATATCATAAAAATAGATAAAACATATAATGTTATCAACATCATATAAAGCATATTGTTCATATAACTTTATCATATAATCTTTAATTCAAGAATCAATTCAACAAAACTCCATTCCAAAGTCACCTAAAAAAGCAACGATAACCCCATTGTTAAAACATAAATCACTTGAAGTTGAATCTCTTATCAATTATCGCCCAGTTTATCAATTATCAATATTTCATAAAATCTTCGAAAAATTATTATGCAATCAAAACATATTACACGAGATGCAAAGTGCCTATACAAAATTCAAAAGCACTGTAAAAGCCCTAACATTAATTGTCAACGATCTCTTACAAAGTAGGACACATAAATATCATCTAGTATTGTTAGATCTATCAGCAGCAATTGATACGTTAGACTATATTATACTAATAAATCGTCTATATGATATTGGTCTTAGATCCAACGCTCTAGAATTAATCAAGTCCTACATCACAGAACATACAGCAACAGTGAACATAAATGCATATTTCTCAACAGAAATTCATTAAAATATGTAATTCCCCAAAGCTCTTTCACGTGGCCTATACTTTTTAATGTATACATAATTCTTATTTTTAAAATCATTGATAAATATAAACTAATAAAATACCACTCATATGCCGACCACATACAATTATATATTGTATCTTCATCTGAAAATGACTTTACATCAGTAAAGCTATTAAATGAATGAATTAATGAGATCACTGAATGGTTTAATATAATTCATTACAAATAAAACCAGAAAAAAAAACAAAAGTTATATATATTAACCTCAAAGGAATATCAAACGTAAATAATTTCATTACAATAAATTATACACAATAAAAACTTTCAGATAAGGAAATAAATCTAGGAATGTTAATTGACAAGAATATGTTAAGTTTCATAAAGTTTCATAAACGCAAAAATCAATTAGCCAACTGCATAAATTGCATAATATTAGAATTATAATAAAAACAATAACAATTTAATACATACAAATTGCTAATTCAAAGCCCAGTTATATCTATATCGGACTATGTAACATAATTTTGATTAATTTATCTGCTAATCAGTTAATTCCATTAAATACAATAATTCGATCGTCAATACCTGTATTATATAAATTACCACCAAGATCAATAGATGATCAGTATAACTGAACTGATGCGACAACAATACCTAATAACAATTAATTTCCGCATTATTTATTAATTACTGGTAACTACACATCTTGCATATCATCACAAGACACCGACATACCTCGCGAAATTAAGAAAGTCATATTCAAGTCCGAGAGTACAGAGACCACATAATCTACATCAAATTGATAGCAACAAAATAAAAGAATCGGCACACAACAGCAGAGCATTTATTATAGTGGCACCTATCTAGTGGAACAAGCTAGATATTGATTTAAGATCTTGTGAATCAATATCATCATTCAAGACATTATTAAAAAACTAATTTATTTATAATTACCTATGATTTATAAAGTATTTTTTGTTATTTAATATATCACGAGTATATATTACCATTTTATTTGTATCTTATATTACCATGTTATTATAAACACTTTTGTTAATTATCATTTAAAAAGTGTATAAACCAAATAAATAATAATAATAATAGTAAAGTATATATATATATATTATTCACAAGGGATAGTAAACATTTGTTTAGTAATATATTTTTTAATGCGTTTTAATTCTAGCTAAACTATTCTCTCTTTTAGCCTGTACCTATAAATAGATGATTATACAATTATAAATACATTATTATATAATATATAATTAGATATTTTTATTTGTAAATTACATATTTATATTGAAATTAATCTATTTATAAAAATAATTATAATTATATTGAAAATACTTATAAATATAAAGTGACTAAATTAAATTATAAGTGGCCTCAGATATATCTTACTTTAAATTACAAATCAGTAGATTTCAAAAATTATAGGATGTCATTAACTGTTTATGCAATTTGTTAATTTATAAAAATATTTGATTTTTAAATTTTAAAACTTTCATAACAATTATATTCTAAAATGTTCCACCCACCTTCCAGTGGCTATAATAATCACATATGTAATAATTGGTTAATTGGTAAATTAAACTTTATTAATAATCAAACTAACTTCACTTAAACCCAATCCTTTAATGGCTAATGGCTCATGCATTATGAGTCATCAAGTAAGCAAACAGTAAATCATAAGTAGTATATTACAGATATAGAGGAAAAACACTACCATTGTTTATATAATATCATTATTTTATTCTTATAAAATATTTTATTTTTTATAAAGTTATAATTTATTATTTTCATCTATCGGGATTCAAACTATTGAAGCATATATATAAAGTAGAAAAATTAGCCTCAGCAACATTTAAGTAATATATATATATATATATATATATTTGTAAAAATATCAATCTATTATAATATTTATCAATCATTGCTTTAGAGCCTATTTATTAAAAATTCTCATAAATGATAACTCAAAACCTTTAATTTGTATATATATATACTGATGCACACAAATCTCAGATAATAGCAAGATTTCGTTACCTATTTACATGCCCTACTAATGAACAATGCCATCAACCCCATCCGCAGACACCTGCTCTACATCTCCGTTCTGGGCATGTACACCCTGACCCTACTGGGCTCCGTAGCGCCCTCCTACTCGGTGTACATCGTGCTGCGTCACTTCGTGGGGGTGTTTGCCGCAGCTTTCTGCCTCGTCAGTTAGTCGTGAGTCATCCGCTTAGTTATGAGTCATCCGCTTAGTCGCGAGTCATCCTCTTAGTCGTGAGTCATCCGCTTAGTCGTGAGTCATCCGCTTAGTCGTGAGTCATCCGCTTAGTCGTGAGTCATCCGCTTAGTCGTGAGTCATCCGCTTAGTCGTGAGTCATCCGCTTAGTCGTGAGTCATCCGCTTAGTCGTGAGTCATCCGCTTAGTCGTGAGTCATCCGCTTAGTCATGAGTCATCCGCTTAGTCGTGAGTCATCCGCTTAGTCATGAGTCATCCGCTTAGTCGTGAGTCATCCGCTTAATGATGAATCATCCGCTTAGTCATGAGTCATCCGCTTAGTGATCCGATTATATATATAATATCAATGTGTGTATGTATGTGTGTGTGTGTGTGTGTGTGTGTGTGTGTGTGTGTGTGTGTGTGTGTGTGTGTGTGTGTGTGTGTGTGTGTGTGTGTGTGTGTGTGTGTGTGTGTGTGTGTGTGTGTTGTTGTTGTTGTTGTTTAAGTATTTATTTTAATCACATCATTAATAATTATAATTCTATAATGTGTATCTAACAATATATATCACATATAGATAAAAATAGCGAATGTATACATGATATATATATATAATATTATATATATATATAATTCGCACGATAATATTATGAATAAACGAATATCAATGTTTGTCGATAAGAAATTTTTTTAATTTCTTTTTAAAGATATTAATTGATATATTTTGATTTCTAAGTTGCGGGGGTAGTTTATTCCATCTAATTATTGATGAAGAGCTGAATTTTCTTCTTTCGTATTTGATGCAATGGGTAATAGGTTGGTGTAGTATAGTGGAATTGTTATTACGTAAAAGTCTAGTGTTTGGTTTATGTTTTATTTTGTTTCGTAAATTATAGGGTAAGTTATAAGTAATAGTCTTTTTAAGTATTGTAAGTATTTTGTAGTTGATAGAGTCTTCAGTGTTTAGCCAGTTAAGTTTTTTACGTAAGTCAGTAATGCTAGTTGTATAGTCAGTCTTCTGTAGTCGGTATATATTTCTAATTGAGCGGTGTGTGTGTGTGTGTGTGTGTGTGTGTGTGTGTGTGTGTGTGTGTGTGTGTGTGTGTGTGTGTGTGTGTGTGTGTGTGTGTGTGTGTGTGTGTGTGTGTGTGTGTGTATGTGTGTGTGTGTGTGTGTGTGTGTGTGTGTGTGTGTGTGTGTGTGTGTGTGTGTGTGTGTGTGTGTGTGTGTGTGTGTGTGTGTGTGTGTGTGTGTGTGTGTGTGTGTGTGTGTGTGTGTGTGTGTGTGTGTGTGTGTGTGTGTGTGTGTGTGTGTGTGTGTGTGTGTGTGTGTGTGTGTGTGTGTGTGTGTGTGTGTGTGTGTGTGTGTGTGTGTGTGTGTGTGTTGTTGTTGTTGTTGTTGTTGTTGTTTAAGTATTTATTATAAGCACATCATTAATAATTATAATTCTATAATGTGGATCTAACAATATATATCACATATAGATAAAAATAGCGAATGTATACATTATATATATATAATTCGCACGATAATATTACGAATAAACATCAATGTTTGTCGATAAGAAATTTTTTTAATTTCTTTTTAAATATATTAATTGATATATTTTGATTTCTAAGTTGCGGGGGTAGTTTATTCCATCTAATTGTTGATGAAGAGCTGAATTTTCTTCTTTCGTATTTGATGTAATGGGTAATAGGTTGGTGTAGTATAGTGGAATTGTTATTACGTAAAAGTCTAGTGTTTGGTTTATGTTTTATTTTGTTTCGTAAATTATAGGGTAAGTTATAAGTAATAGTCTTTTTAAGTATTGTAAGTATTTTGTAGTTGATAGAGTCTTCAGTGTTTAGCCAGTTAAGTTTTTTACGTAAGTCAGTAATGCTAGTTGTATAGTCAGTCTTCTGTAGTCGGTATATATTTCTAATTGAGCGGTTAATTATTTTGTCTAGTTTGTCTATTTTCAGTTCCTGTGAATAGTGAGTTGCAGTATTGTAGTCTTGAAAGTATGAGAGTCTGAGTCAGTAGTTTTGTAGTATTTCTATTTAAGTATGGTCGTATTTTTTTAATATTGAATAGCTGTGCAGTCGTAGATTGAGTAAGTAAGCTGTAATGTTTATCTAGATTAAGTTTATTATTGAAGTTGACGCCTAAGTATTTAACAGAATTGGTGGGAATGATTTTGTGTTGATTAATAATAATGTCAGGGAAGTAAGTATTTGGGTCATTAGTTATATTTAATAGTTCAGTTTTATTGTGGTTTAGTAGTAGGTTATTATTTGTTAGCCAGTTTTGTAGTTTATTTAAACAGTCTTGTAGTTGGGTAGAGTTTGTTATCGTTGCGTGTAGTTCTATGTCGTCTGCGTATAAGTTGTAAGTAATAGATGGATAACGTTTCATAATTGTTTGTAATGGAATAAGATATATAGAGAAGAGAATTGGGGAAGTATTGAACCTTGAGGAACACCGTGATCGATGGTATATGATTTAGAGTAATTATTTCTTATTTTAATGGAATAATTTCTATCTTTAATAAAATTAGAAAACCATTCCATAGTTACATCTTGTATTCCTATGTTTCTAAGTCTTTCTAGCAGTATGTCATGTCTAAGGGTGTCGAATGCAGAGGATAAGTCAAGTAGTATTAGCTGTATTGGTTGTCCAGTATCTAGTGAGTTATATAAGTCGTCAAAAAGAGAGAGTACGGTAGTTTCAGTACTATGTAGTTTACGGAATGCATTTTGTCGTATGTCCAGCAACATATTTTCAGTTAAGTAGTGTGAAAGTTGAGTATATACAGTTTTTTCAAGAATTTTAGTTAGTAGAGGTAGTTGAGATATAGGTCTGTAATTTGAGAATTCAGAAGAGTCAAGATTAGTTTTTTTTATTATTGGCGTAATTATTGCGTTTTTTAGTAAATTTGGAATAGTTCCTGTTAGAAGTGAGTCATCAATTATATTTTTGTAAGTCAAAGTCAGAGTTGATGCTAGTTTTTTTATTAAGTATAGAGGAATTGGGTCGTGTGGTGAAGAGCATCTAGCAGTGACAATATAATTGTAGATTGCAGTATTAGTAGGTACAGTAAAATGTGTTAGTGTCGAAGTGCATGGTAATATTTGGGGTGCATTATAAATGTGTGTGTGTGTGTGTGTGTGTGTGTGTGTGTGTGTGTGTGTGTGTGTGTGTGTGTGTGTGTGTGTGTGTGTGTGTGTGTGTGTGTGTGTGTGTGTGTGTGTGTGTGTGTGTGTGTGTGTGTGTGTGTGTGTGTGTGTGTGTGTGTTGTTGTTGTTGTTGTTGTTGTAAGTATTTATTTTAATCACATCATTAATAATTATAATTCTATAATGTGTATCTAACAATATATATCACATATAGATAAAAATAGCGAATGTATACATTATATATATATAATATTATATATATATATATATAATTCGCACGATAATATTATGAATAAACGAATATCAATGTTTGTCGATAAGAAATTTTTTTAATTTCTTTTTAAAGATATTAATTGATATATTTTGATTTCTAAGTTGCGGGGGTAGTTTATTCCATCTAATTGTTGATGAAGAGCTGAATTTTCTTCTTTCGTATTTGATGCAATGGGTAATAGGTTGGTGTAGTATAGTGGAATTGTTATTACGTAAAAGTCTAGTGTTTGGTTTCTGTTTTATTTTGTTTCGTAAATTATAGGGTAAGTTATAAGTAATAGTCTTTTTAAGTATTGTAAGTATTTTGTAGTTGATAGAGTCTTCAGTGTTTAGCCAGTTAAGTTTTTTACGTAAGTCAGTAATGCTAGTTGTATAGTCAGTCTTCTGTAGTCGGTATATATTTCTAATTGAGCGGTTAATTATTTTGTCTAGTTTGTCTATTTTCAGTTTTTCAGTTCCTGTGAATAGTGAGTTGCAGTATTGTAGTCTTGAAAGTATGAGAGTCTGAGTCAGTAGTTTTGTAGTATTTCTATTTAAGTATGGTCGTATTTTTGTAATATTGAATAGCTGTGCAGTCGTAGATTGAGTAAGTAAGCTGTAATGTTTATCTAGATTAAGTTTATTATTGAAGTTGACGCCTAAGTATTTAACAGAATTGGTGGGAATGATTTTGTGTTGATTAATAATAATTTCAGGGAAGTAAGTATTTGGGTCATTAGTTATATTTAATAGTTCAGTTTTATTGTGGTTTAGTAGTAGGTTATTATTTGTTAGCCAGTTTTGTAGTTCATTTAAACAGTCTTGTAGTTGGGTAGAGTTTGTTATCGTTGCGTGTAGTTCTATGTCGTCTGCGTATAAGTTGTAAGTAATAGATGGATAACGTTTCATAATTGTTTGTAATGGAATAAGATATATAGAGAAGAGAATTGGGGAAAGTATTGAACCTTGAGGAACACCGTGATCGATGGTATATGATTTAGAGTAATTATTTCTTATTTTAATGGAATAATTTCTATCTTTAATAAAATTAGAAAACCATTCCATAGTTACATCTTGAATTCCTATGTTTCTAAGTCTTTCTAGCAGTATGTCATGTCTAAGGGTGTCGAATGCAGAGGATAAGTCAAGTAGTATTAGCTGTATTGGTTGTCCAGTGTCTAGTGAGTTATATAAGTCGTCAAAAAGAGAGAGTACGGTAGTTTCAGTACTATGTAGTTTACGGAATGCATTTTGTCGTATGTCCAGCAACATATTTTCAGTTAAGTAGTGTGAAAGTTGAGTATAAACAGTTTTTTCAAGAATTTTAGTTAGTAGAGGTAGTTGAGATATAGGTCTGTAATTTGAGAATTCAGAAGAGTCAAGATTAGTTTTTTTTATTATTGGCGTAATTATTGCGTTTTTTAGTAAATTTGGAATAGTTCCTGTTAGAAGTGAGTCATCAATTATATTTTTGTAAGTCAAAGTCAGAGTTGATGCTAGTTTTTTTATTAAGTATAGAGGAATTGGGTCGTGTGGTGAAGAGCATCTAGCAGTGACAATATAATTGTAGATTGCAGTATTAGTAGGTACAGTAAAATGTGTTAGTGTCGAAGTGCATGGTAATATTTGGGGTGCATTATAAAGAGGGTCAAATGTACAAGAGAGTCTATTACAAATGGTGTTAATTTTGTCTTTAAAATATTCTGCAAATTTCTTACATAGTTGATCATCGGGAAAATGTGGGAGCGTAGAATTTTTATTATTTCCTAAGAGGGTCTTAGGGTCTTAGTGATTGAGTAGAGTCGTTTATAGTCGTGTGAACAATCGTTAATTTTGTTAGTAAAGTAGTCTGTTTTTGTAGATTTCAGTTCATTCCTGTATATATATCTATTTTTTCGTAGGTCAATTAGATTTGAGTGTGATGGTGATTTCGTAAAAAGTCTACATGATTTTCTAAATAAAACTTTTAAATTATTTAATTTGGAGTTAAACCATGGAGTTTCGTTATGTATAGTTAAGTAGTTTGTTTTCAGTGGTGCATGTTGATTTAATAGTTGTTTAAGTATAGTGTTTAAGTTGAGTACTGTAATTTGGGTTTTATTTATCATAGAGATAAAATCAGATGAAAATTCATCAATATTTATTTTCCTGATACACCTGTAAGTAAGTAGGGTCTGTCTAGGTGAGGAGTTCAGTATATTAAGTTGAGAGTTTATTGCGTAATGGTCAGTGAGTAATGTAGAGCGTGTTGGTTTATGTATTAGTATATTAGAATGGTTGTATGTAAGTATCAGGTCTAGTATATGTCCGTGGGTATGAGTTGCAAAATTAACGTGTTGAGTTAAATTCAGTTCGTTACAAAGTCGTTTAAAGTCTTGGTGGTGTAGTTTGTCAGAGTCATAGTGGAAGTTGAAATCTCCTAGAATGACCAGGTTGTCATAGTTATGTTCATGTATAAAGTTTGTAAATTCTAAAGCAAAAGTTGTATGGCAGTTATTTGGTGGTCTGTATACTAGTAGGATCGGAATTATATTATTTTTTATTTTCAGTTTAGTAAAAAGAAAGTCGCAGTTTGATGTACAAATCTCGGGCTGAGGAATAATTGTGATGTGATTTTTTACTAACAAAGCTATTCCTCCTCCATTTCTACCATCTGATCTACACTTTTGTATAAACGAGTATCCAAGGCTTTTAAGACCAGCAGGAATGACGGTGTCTACATTTTTTAGCCAAGACTCTGTAATTGCTATAATCGAAAAGCGATATTCCATAATAAAGTTAGTAATAATATCAATGTTAGCAGTTAAAGATCTGGCATTTATTAAAGTAAGAGATAAGTAGTTTATGCTGTTGTTTAGTCATGTATGCTTATTCGTGGAAGTTAATTCATCCGTGTGTGTGTGTGTGTGTGTGTGTGTGTGTGTGTGTGTGTGTGTGTGTGTGTGTGTGTGTGTGTGTGTGTGTGTGTGTGTGTGTGTGTGTGTGTTTGTGTGTGTGTGTGTATGTTTATACTATAGATATAAAGAAAGTGACCGCATGCAATGCATGTGAAAGATATATACGTAAATGACTCTTTAATCAATAAATTAACAAAATGGTATCATTGATTTTGATTGGATATTAGTCGTATTATATATGTTAATATATTAAAACAATAGGCTTTTATTCTAAATAGATATACGTGACTTCTATCTATATCAATAAATTTAGATTATAATTATCTATAAAATAGATATGATATCTTCAATTTATATACGAAAATTGATGAGGAAAAATAATAAGTATTAAAATGATATATATATATGATCTTATATAATTATGTATAAACAAATATACCGCTCTCGTTAACATAGATGCCTTAGACGTATACGTAGAAACTTCATCTAAGTTATTTGATAGGATGAAAGGACTTCACCTAAATAAAATACCAAATAGCAATATACTGCAGTATATTATAGTTATTAAGTGTTATACAAATATTATATAATTATGTCTATTTTTTATATAGTTATTTGACATATATTTATAGTATATGTATTTAATAATTAATATAAAACAAATTAACAATACATAATTATGTATTATAATAGATGGTGTCATTCTAAGAAGATGTCACATCCAAAGATATTTCATTTATCTTCAAATTACATAATGCAATAAAGTAAAACATAAATTGCATTTACATGTTAATAGATAAGAAATACATAGTATTACCAAAGGGCTTTGGTATTTCTATACAAATATCCAGTACTAACATTTAGGAATATTGAAAACATTTATTTTCCTACATAAACTAGACATATATATACCTATAAAGGTGACATAGATACTTACGAAAGGAGATACTTGTATAAATATAATATCATTATATGAAATGTGTATTTTATTATTAATTTTGCTTTTTTCTAAACATTAATCAAAATATGTATACATAATCGTTTATATTTATATAATTAATATCCGTATTAGAAAAAAAGCTTATCAATTAAAGAGTTATATATCTTATCATTACCCAAACAAAATTATTAGTATATCTCATAATATAACGTTTATCTATGATATAATTTGAATGCTAGTATTTGTGAGAAAATAATTCTGCTGAGATAAATGTATTATTTGTAATAATTTATATTTGTTTAAAATTCTTTTATTTCATAATATATTAGATAATATAAATGAGAAGTATACTTTTATTATATAAATATATATACAATTGCATACAAATATACAATTATAAATATATAATACGGTAACATTATTGAATATTTTATATTTATTATCAATTTCATTTTGAACTATATATAAAAAACATATTTATTAGAGTATTAACTTTTCAAGTATATAATGATTTGAAAATGAGACAAATATAAATAATATGTAATTGAAACTGGATTCAAATTTTTTTTTTTTTAAACTCGAAAATTGTGATATTTATACAGTTTGACATCCCCTTAAGAATATGGGTAGTAGTAGTTATAGTAGTTATAGTAGTTATAGTAGTTATAGTAGTTATAGTAGAATATGACTTGTTTAATATAAAATGAAAGGTGTACAGTTATTATAAATATTGTATATCATTTTATTTTACAATAGATTTATTACTATTCAGTAATATGTATGTATAGGGGTGTATCAAATTACAAAGCTACTTTAGAGTTGATGATAGTAATATTGCATTGTATACATTATAGTGGATTCATTTAGATTTAAATAAATGTGTATACTTTACATTCATTCGATTAACACCACTCAAATATATTCTAATAATATCATTCATTGACATTATTAAAGTATAAATCTAACTTAATAAATACTCTTCTTTTCAATAAAGATCTTTATATTATTAGTATAACTCAATAGTAATATTGATAATAAACATAATCAGACTGTGAAACTGTATTCATTATTAATTGAAATTAACAGATAACATTGTGTGTGCAAGTGTGTTTATTTGTAGACACTAATTTAATTATCATGAGAAACACTTGCACAAATCATCACAATTTATGGGTGTAATTGATAATTAAATTAGTGTCTACAAATACGCACAAACTTGCACACACATGCTCGTAGTGTGGCGGAGATAGGGATGCATGAGATAGCCACATGATATAGCCACACAACTAATACGAGATCTAATGAATAACACCAATGAAATCTCCACCCTACTCTATTGGTGTACTCTTTTAGCATTGAAAGTTTGACGGAGTACCGCTAGATCTCCATAATGTCTACCTAACTTCTAACTCTAACCCCGCTCCTCCCCACTCTAACCCCACTCCCCCCACTCTAACCCTACTCCCCCCACTCCTCCCCCGCTCTAGTCACCTGACTAACTCTAACCTCACCTTTCTCCCACTCCCCCCCACTCTAACTCCACTCCCCCCCCGCCAGGTTACGTGCTATCCGTGGAGCTCTGCGGCAACTCTAAACGTGAGCTGATCGCCGTGCTGATGCCGTTGACCTTTGCCCTCGGTATCGTACTGTACGCTGCACTGGCCTTCAGCTTCAGGCAGTGGAGGACCCTTACAATGGTCACCTCTCTACCCGGTCTAGCCACCTTCTACTTCTATTTGTTAGTCACAATAGTACAGTATGTTTAGATGTTAATCATATATATATATATATATATATGATTCACAATTCAAATAATGTATATTAATTTCGATTTTATTCATTATATTTTAATCTATGTAAACAGCAAGTCAAATGATATTTTATTATTTTTATTAATTAATATAGTATATTTGGACTTGCTTAAAAATTAAGGTTAAAATAAGTCTAGATAAGCTTTAGCTTCTACAATTACTTATGTAAATTACGAGTGTAAAATCCTAAATCTGATAATAATAATATATATAGAATACTTATATTATTTGATTATTAAATTAATGTTATTGAAATATATATAAAATCATAATTATCATCAATTATTAATATTTGAAATGCTTTATTTTATAGTTATTTAAGTATCTAAACTAACAATTAAAACTATTATTCATATGTGGTAAATAATCATATACAAATCATAACTATTAAATAGTCTTTAACATAAATAAAATAATCCCATTCATGCTTAATCCAATAATTTCAGTTTTATTCCAGAGAGTCCGAGATGGTTGTACAGTCAAGGTCGTATTAGTGAAGCTGAACAAGTGCTGCACAGTTTCACATCAGTTCCTAATGCAAACATTCACCTGCGAAGTCAACCCATCAGTGAAAATGTTTCTATACTATTATTACTACTACTACTACTACTACTACTACTACTACTACTACCACCGTGTCTTGACTGAACCAATAGTGTATACACCACTAGTGTCTGACCAAAAACATACCCATACATTTAGATTGTTTATAACTTAAAGGGATATCGCCATGGGATGGCCATTTTGTTGAATTCACATGTATAATGATAGGGAACACATTACCTACATTTATTTGCTTATATCAAGTGTTTCTAAACAAAATCGTTATATAAATCTTTATTGAATTTAAAAATTTGTTATATTAAAAGGACATTCACATCTATAATCATAGAGACTACACAATTAAAAAATATATATTTTACACGTATAATACATCGATATAAAGAAAGTGGATAAGCAATTGAATGTAGTGTATGGCACTATCCGCTATGGGCGCTGCAGTCGAAACCCTCTATCTGGCCCACTACTTTTTATTTATAATTAATATTTATTTATATATATATATATATATTGATAATTACTGCCAATTTTAATGTACTATCTATACTACAAGTAAAATTATATATTTAAAATAGATTATATCAACATTCCTCGTAATTTTGTGTATTTAAATTGTATTAAATTGAAGATATCATACTATTTTATTGATATTTATAATCTGATCCATTGATATAGATAGAAGTCACTTTAATCTATTTCGACAAAAAGCCTACTTTTTTAATATTTGACATATATAATATGAATAATATCCAATCAAAATAACTGATGCCATTTTGTTAATTTATCGATAAAAGTGCCATTCACATATCAATCTTAACATGCATTGCGTGCATCAATTGCTTATCCACTTGCTTTATATCGATGGTATAATAATAGACATAATTTTATTTTAGTTTACTTTTTCACCAATTTTCAAAATCCAATACATAATAATTATATTTGTGAATATGGACTCTGGAATCATGCATACATATGTTATTTATGTAAAAGAAATTAGGTAGATAGCATCAGTACTTTTTTCTAAACACTCATTTATATATTCAAACATAGAAATGTATTCCAAGTAAAATGAATTTGAAAATTTAACTATAAATAAATTCTATAAAAGTCAATAAATAAATTATAAAGTAATAAAATTATACATTCAGCTAATTTAAAATCAATATTATAAAGTAATAGTTTTATTTTTCTAATCTATATATAAATATTATATATATATAGATTTATATATGCTATATAATAAAATAATTGCAGTTATATATAAGTCTTATTTTATTATATCAGTGTGTTTAATAAAATTAGTCATTCATATAATATAAAATAAATGTTATAAAGTAATATTTTTATGTTTTCTCTATATTTTTATCTATATATAAATGTTATTTTTATAGAATTTATTTATTATATGTTATAAAATGAAAATGTTCCTTCTTTTTATGAAAATTTCCTTTTTTCTCATATTTTGCAAGTTTATAGACGAACATTTTTTGTATGTGTCATTATAATATAAATATATTATTAATTATAATTATATTATATTATAATATAATTATAATTATAATATATATAATATATAATGATTATAAAAATTGATATATATATAATTATAATAAATAAATAGTAAATATACAAAATTAATAAATCAAAATAAGCTATACTTATATACAAATATAAATGGTAATAAATATATAATTAAAACAATTTAAGACTAATATATATATATATATATATATATATATATATATATATATATATACCAATGTCTGTATAAATCGAATAAATATATTAAATCCTGTTTTTTAATTTTTTAAATTGTGATTATATTATATATATATAATAATATATTAGTAATGAACATAGATTTCAAAATAAATAATTTATTTTAAAACGTCATGCTATAAAAGATATTTGTTATGTTGTTTCTAAACTGATTTCATAGATAATTTGTTCACAGTTACTAAATAACATATCAATAGTACATAATACACATTTTTAATTTTTTTTCCGCTTTTAACGAATTTATTCATTGCGATATCCCCTTAATATCTAAATAGTTAGAACATTATATTTAGTGTTTAGATAATATTAAAATAAGAAATATATCAAGGAAATATAATTAATATATAATAATTATATTAGGGTTTCAAAATCTGTAGAATTTAACCCACAACTATAGGTTGTATACAAAGTTATAGTTATGTGTTTACGTGTTTACTATGTTAAGTTGCAGTTATGCCTGAACAAATATCTATCTATAATTATCAAATTATATATATATTTATTATATACAAATTTATATTGTTACTATTAATAATATTAATATATATTTAATAGAAAAATCAAGGATTTGTTTTCGATCTATTCAAGAATAAGCATTTATTTAAATGGACTTTAATCAATATTTTAGTTTGGTAAGTAATAATTAGATAATACTAAATATTAAATAATGTACATAACATTAATATTAAATAATTGTTATTGAAATATATATTCCTATTTTCAAATTTATTTACATAATATATAAATATATTCGTCTAGGTGTGTGAATTGCATGGTCTACTATGGTTTAATATTGGGAGCTGGTAGTCTGGGTAAAGACATATACTCCAGTGTGGCTCTCTCAGGTCTCATTGAGATACCAGCCTACATAATCACCTACTATATCCTGGATAGGTTATCTGTGTATACAATGCACACTCATTATATCTATAATATCATTTTATTTAAAATCATATCATATCATAAAGAATATTAAGGATATAATAAGTTTACGGATATTATTCAAAAATAAAACTGAACTTAATTATAAAATATTGAATTCAGTCATTATTAATAATTGTTAAAATAAGTATATGTAATAACATTAATTTCATAGTATGAATAGTATATAAACATTTATTTTGTATTCTTATTAATTCTTGACAACAAATTATATTATATTTATTAAAAAAAATTCCTAATATTTAGTTAAATTTGTTATATTAAAAATGTTTAAATTTCGATTTATATATAATATATGTTTATATATATTTACAAAAGACATTTTAAAACATATTTATAAACCAGTTTTTATGAATATGTGTACAAAATACTTAACAAATAATTGTATAAATATATTAAAATGTTATTGAAAATATGCAATTCAATTTATTACCTAGATATACTTTATTAAATATATATTTAATTTGTTAACATTAGATTATATTTGCAAACATATAATTATTATTATATTACATTTATAATTAATATTATATAACTCGCCTTGAAATGTAATAACCATCCTTATTAATTCATATTATAGATTAATATTAAGTTTGCCTCATTGCCATTGTAATACTGCAGGATAGGTAGGAGAATATCGATGTCTTACAGCATGATGCTGAGTGGCATATGCTGCATAGTGATATACTTCACATCTTCAGGTACGCCTTCAATAACCAACACTTAAATAGGCTTTGGTCAGACATTAGCGAATCAGTTGAGACACTTGTGTATTCACTGAGAGACGTGTAGTGTCTTTGTTTTATCTAGCAACTGGAACCACTTTTATTTGACCAACCCTACTATTGTCTGACCAAAACACGCCATTAGATTATAGCCAACTAAAGGCAACATTTCATATAGTTCAACTATACAGGGATAGTCAATATTATTATATTAATAAAATACTTGATTACAATTAATAGTATTATAATACTTTTTATGTAGACTCAGTGATTATATGATATATACAAGTTTTATACAAGTTTTATTAAACTATAATCGTTTACTAAACATTCCGATATTATATCGATATCATTAGCCTTCTATAGTTAAACTATACAGAGTATCGTATATTGTATCGTAATATAGTAATCGAATTGTTGCCTTTAGTCGAGATACAACCTAAATTAATATTCATTTTAGATGGTTTTTATATTAAAAAAATCATTTATATTAATGGACAAATAAATATAATCGTTTAACTAATATTATATTCGTATTATCAAACGATACGAAATTTAAATACGTATACATTTACATACCGCTTACTCATGCAATGATTACAGAATACGTGTACATCATCATATCTCTCGCTTTGTTCGGTAAAATGATGATATCGATTTCATTCTCGATCGCGTACATATACGTCACTGAACTTTATCCTACTTCTCTAAGGTTTGTGTCTATAGGCTCCCCCGCGTACTACTTTTACTATACTATTAAGCGTAATATATTAATCACCGTCGCGACTAATGCCTTTTATGTATAGATGAATTTGATTTGTCAAACTAAACGTTTAAAATGTGTTTACAAATATTTAAATTAATAACTCACGATCTGCTATACGAAATGCTTTTCTTAGGAATGAACTAATCGTGTATAGATTAATTAGTCCTAATATCGTCGATGTAAATAATAGTCAGATGATATCGTATTAAAGCATTTGTAAAGTTATTCAGCCCTTTTTATTAGTCGCGTACGTACCATTAAATATGGTTTGTCGTGATATCATTGATGACTATAATAATGCACCACGTAGGAATAAAGCTATGGGGATATGCAACGTGGCAGGCAGATTCGGAGGAATATTTGCACCTCTGTTGGTGTCTCTGGTTAGTTCCAGATATCCACATAGATATAACTGAAGGCGAGTGTGTGTGTGTATATGGGTGTATGGGTGACAACAATACTAAACAATGAGAACGTCTTATTTTGAATCACTTTAGAATAAATAAAAACCATCATTATTTGTAGAACATGTTTAGACTATGACGAAATAACTTTTAATAAATAATCATTATCATATATGCGCGTATGTATGTCAAATAAGAGGCGAATATAAAGATAATTCCTCTCGCAGACGAGTGATAATAATATTTATACTAATAGTAGTATAAAATATATACATTTTTGAAATTTAAATTACTAATCACTGAATACCGAAGTTTGCCGCAGATAATTTTTATTAAATTTATGTAAATATGAAATATATAAAAATTAGGATTAAAATGTAATTTCAAAAAAGCTTCATTTTGGCTCGGTTATATTTTGTAAGAATCTCAACTCAGCTCGGGCTCATTTTTTTTCCGAAAATTATAGTCTCGACTCGGCACTAAAATGCTCATCATCATTACATCACTAATACCATAATAATACGGCTGTTCTATACGAAAAGTAGAAAGTGAATAACGTGTAGCCTAACCCTGGTACTAGCTACTAGGAATGGCGGCTAGGCTATTGATTGTAGGTCATGAATTAAGTTTGTTAGTTGAACAGTCGAGTATACTTCGGGGCAAATAGAGATAAGTTTAAGTATAGTGAGGGTACAGTAAGGGTATAGTGAGGGTATAGTAAGGGTATAGTAAGGGTAAAGTGAGGGTATAGTAAGGGTATAGTGAGGGTATAGTGAGGTTAGCACATAACAATGGATGGCTGCTGAGATGAACCGAACAGAAGGATACGTGCGAAGTGGAATATTACTTCTAACAAATAATTAGTAGAATATATCTCTAAATTGAGATAAGGGAATCAATACTATAAAGGGTTATTTGATTTTATTGGCTGATTTCGGATTTGAACTGTAAAGTTGAGAGAGAGGACAAGAGAAAACATGATAAATCTATTATTATAATAATTATCTATAGATATGTCATTGAAATATGTGCATTTTATGTTATATTAGAACATATTTTAGAATGATTTGTGTAAATATGTAGAATTTATGAGTTTACTGATCACAGAAATACGGCATAATCAAGTTTCTGAGATATTTCCGTTAAGGGTAGGTATGTCCTCCACGAAAGCAATGTAAATAGATAGGTATTATATTTATGCATTACAGTATATTCAATTACACATATAATAGGTAATCACATAATTTTTTTTATAGATTAATAATATATCATTAATATATCGCTATCTTTTATTTCTATTTTGATCATTTTTACTATATGATTTATTTCTACTTTCGATTATTTTTCGTTTATTTTTACGGTAACTGTAAAACGTTTTAATTTCTATAATTTTTTGTTTATTTCTATAACGTATGTTATCATTAGCAAATATTTATACGTTATACTTTCGATCATAATTTCGGCTATGTATTTGCTTAAATAAATTATCAATCAATCAATCATTCTATTATGAAATTATTTTTTTTAAACATATTTTCTTAAAATATATGTATAAATTGTTGTTTTATTTATCAAAGAAAAAATTTATAATTATTAATTTTGAGAAAAATAAAATTATTTTACAGCCTAGACTCTAGGGCATTGTCTGCATAAAGATTTCAATTAATTTTGTTATTACTGAAATATTGAATTTTGAGTGATAGTAATAGATGAAAAACATTATTTTGTGTAAATTGCATTTAAAGTTTATTACAATACAATTTTATTTACCATTTAGAAAATGATATTAAATAAATATATATATATATGTACTTGTATAATATAGAATATATCAAATATATGATATTAAGAATAATATTCATATATATAAAGTAAGATTATATGTGTTAGTGTATATTATATGAATAATACACATATGTGATAAATACATTATAATACATTTATATATAATTTATTGTGATCTAAAATGATTTATTTAATGTGATTCTACTCGTATCAATATTATATTTGTATGTTAAATAGAATACGCTATAAATAAACAGAGACTATTTGATATTTATAAATGTGTTTAAACTTTCAATATTGATAATTAATTCACAAAGTTATACAGCATTTATTTAACCGATTATTTAGTAATTATTACTGGTATTTTAAATTATATATTCAATTGGTACTTCTAATAAAGTACTCTTGTTATGTACTTATATGACGATTTGAAGTATACTTTAATGATCAAATGATTGATAAATATTTAATTATTTTTTTCTAACATAATAATTCAAATTATTTGTTTCAAAAATAATAATTCCGAAGGACATACCAGGTATTTCGTACCTCCCCATAAGTAAATTATCTTGTTATGTTGAATAAATAAATATTAAATTTCAAGTAAAGGTAGAATTAACCTCAAGGCCAACACAAATATATCTATCATATGATATGGTTCAATATATATTATGATTGCAATTACGAATTTTGAACTTAAACAGATATCTCATTAATTACGAATGATACACACATACACTATTATTTTAAATCGATAATAATAATAATAATTTAATGAGTTTAAAGTTAATGTCACTAAATTGACATACACAATAATTAGTGATCACAATATCTTTATGTCATGATCGAAACTTTTATTTTGTAACCAATTTTCTTAACTTAAATGTGTTGTTTATAATGTACATTTTTATCAAACTATACAATTTTTACAGGTAAAATAATGTTTAAATTATTATTTATATGACGAAAACTAATTGTTCATTACTAATATATAACAAATAAATACGATAATTTATTTTTAAATCTATACATATCTATGTTGACAATAAAAGCTAACTGATATTGTAAATTAATAGAACAATGAAAAAATTGTTTAATGAAAATTTAGGATACATAAATCTATTTCAGAGATTCTGATACTACCAGCGGCGCGATTAACTATTATTTAGGTTGCGTAGGCAGCAGGGTTACATCTTTGCTTAGCAACATTCTTGATATCTCTACAATCTTAGAGTGAAGCCTAATCTATACTGTTATTCCTATTTCTTACTTCTAAAATTAGTTCAATTACAATATTAGTATATACTAATATACCCACACACACCTACACACACACACACACCTGTATCACTACCTCCACCAGGGTCTGAAGTACAAGGATGCCGACTACATGATATTCGGAGTGCTCTCACTAGCGGCTGGAGTGGCCTCGCTATCACTACCCGAGACAGCGGGCCGACCCATGCCTACCGACCTAGCAGACATCGAGAGACTCGCCTCAAGGTCGTTGAAAGCTAAGGGCAGCGACCTTCAGCTGGCGGCGAGATCTGACGGGGCCTACGAACCCCTCGTAGAGGAGAACGTTCCCTGTTTCCACGACGATGAAGCGGAGGAGGAGGATGAAGATAGAGGTGACGAGGAAGGAGGCGGAGTCAAACGAAGGACTAGTTCAGAAGTCGACTCCGTAGAGTTCAAAGGTCAAAATACGGATAACTTTAAAAACAAGTAATACATGTTTTACGAAGGCTCAATCTAATCGCCCGTTTGTTTAAATATTTACACTAGTTACATTCATTGAGGATTCAGTATTTTATTGATTTATTATTCATATACACACATTCCAAATGAATTATATAATACTGCTATATTATCGAAATTATATCGATATACTTTACGATATTATTTATATATATATTAAAACACATTATTTAAATAAGCATTTAATTATTAATTTATTTAAATATAATTGATTACAATCAATAACAATAACGTTTAGTATTACAACTTATATCAGGTGGTCTTTATCGGTAGAATCTGTATACGTAGTACGTAATTGTAAATCCCATTTGTTATCAGACATTTCATTGTTATTGTTGTAACTGGAATCTATGTCCTCGTATGGTCTAACAATAGTACGTTTAATTGTTATTATTGTTACATGATTTTTATGATTATACAATAAACATATTTGTTATATTTTAGTGCGACTTATTTTTTAATTAACCTCAATAATTTCATTACTGTAAATTATAATTATAATAGAACATAAATAGATAGCACTACAATTGTAGGTTAACCTATATCACTGTGTGCTTAATGTAGTGTTCAATTTCTAAATGATTTATTTAGAATCGTTAAGAATACAACTTAAATAAGTACATTCCAAATAATATAGATCATAATATTATATACCTAAAAAAGTCATCCGCAATATAATTATACATAATGTAGTGTACATATCTTATACAGATATTACTATTACGTACACTATTGTATACGCGTACACATCTATATTAAGTGTGATGATAATGTGTATACGCACGTGAACATGAGGTGGTACACATGTGCGTATGAGGTTGTTGTATGCACACATATTTGTGGCTGGTGTGTGCATGCCGTGATCACAGATGTAGTGAGGAAGTGCACCTGTGCAATTGACGAGGCACGCATGTACAACATAGATACGCGAACGCCACTTGTATCGATAAATTAACGAATTGGCACTATTGATTGCGACGTAGAATATTAAAACAATAGGATTTAGTCGAAATAGAAGTGTTCATATCTATAGATTTAGATTATATATGTCAATAAAATAGTATATCATCTTCAAATAAGATACCTTTAAATAACAAAATTATGAGCAATTTTGATATGTTTTATTTTATACATACAACTATTGTTTTTAGTACAGATAGTACATTAAACTTCAGATCATAATTGTCAATATAAATAAATATTAATTTAAAATTGGGTAAGTATTTAGTAGTAGGTTTCGACTGCAGCTCCTCTATCTGGAAAATGCCAACCACTACATTCAATTACTAGTCCACTCTCTCGCGTGGATAATGCGATGATGACTCACTACGTGGATAGCGCAATGACTCACCTCATGTGTAGAGAGATCTCGACGAGAGCGCAGAGTGTCGTCACCAGACACACGAAGCACAGCGACGACAACACTAATATCACCGTGACAACGTCGTACCCTCCTCCCCCTCCACCTGTGCTGTGTTCCGCCGGAGATCTCTTGTGAACTATCTTCACGAACTGTCTGCTTCGGTTGTAGAATACCTCTACTCGGATACTGTCTAGTAGCGAACGATGTTACTTTAATATTGGGGACATAATTGATTAGATAGATAGATAGATAGATAGATAGATTAATAGTTTATTATATGTACGAATGATGTGGGTATGTGGGATAGGGTTAGGGGTAACGAGTAAGTATATATAATGAGACATGAAACACGGATGATCAAAACAAAAAGGAAAAAATAGAATATATACAATAAAAAACATAATGAATTAATCATGCCTCTACAATGTTGAAGTGAAAAAATGCCTATTAATGATGATATCCGTATTAAAATATAATTAAATATATATATATATATTAGAGGAGAATGTCTTCATTACGTTTAGAATAATAAATTACCGTTTTATATGTTTATAAACCTTTCAAACCTGTTGCTAGATAGAATAACGTTAGAGACAAAGCATTGTATGTATATTAATAAACGATAGATATGACATAATAGCTCAATGTTAACAATATTGTAGTGATTGTGACCTACTTCGTGCTAGGTGTGTTCATATATATGAAAACCAACATTATTTTAAACTATCCAACATTAAAGATTTTAAATATGTTTACATAATTTGTCACAGATATAATAATAATACATCATTATGACCACCATTTTGTATTTATAAAATATATGCTATTTTTAAAATAAGAGTAATTTAAATGTATGATTATTTTCAGAAGTGAACATATTTATAGAAATGTAACAATTAACATTTAAATTATATTATAATTAAATGGTATATCTATGTATATGTATGTTATCTAAATATACTGCAAATTTCAAAAATTTATATAAAATTTATATTAAAGAATAAAATAGTTCCATACTTTTTAGTAAATATTCATAAAATTAAAATATTGATATTATAACTACAATTTTACTGAAATATTTATATTATACTATAATGAATGTTTATTTTTAATAGTAGTTTATAACACATAATTTATACTTATTATTATCAACTCACTCCATCCTTTAAAACCACCAATATATCAACGACAACCTTCAAACATAAACTAAAGAAGTACCTCCTTGTTCATGATATCTGAACTTCACATATATTCATTTTCGCCACACTTGTCTGTACTAATTATTACATTTATTTATTGTTTTTAGTATTGTCACACTATATAATTAGTGTTTAAATAAAATCATCATTATCATCACTTAAGGTATTATTTTTATATGAATTGATTATATAATTTATTTTTTAGATGACAAAAATAATATTTATTTACAATTGGAAATTATGACGAAGGTCCCTTAAGTTTAATAAGTCCCTTAACCTTAAGTTTAAGTTTAATTTATCTGGTTCGATCAGGAATAAATTACAATGAAATAATAACCTATGAACTTCTCACAATGATCTACAACTATGCCGGAGTAATAATACGGATTTTATTACTTTTTTATACAAATAATTTCATTCATATATAATTGAATATACATAAAAAAGCTTAATATTCTAATTATCTGTTAGGTTAGTAAACTGGTGTACTATAAATACTACTAACACTTGCATAGTATAGCTGAGATAGTGAACTAAAGTGAAAGTAGGAGGGTTAACGTGAAAGTTGTGCTACAAGCTAGTGATGTAGTAAAGATGCCAGTCAAATCTAAAGCATCGGTGCAGTTTCAGTGTCAGTTACCTAAAGTCTAAACTCGACTCGGTCTCCTTTTTTGTTCGAAAATTAAAGTCTCGGTTCGTCATCAATAACGAAATTTTCGGCTCGGTATAATTTACATCACTAGTACAAGCAGACATTAGAATTACAATTAAATTTTAATGTGTGTTGGTAAAATCTGAATATCTAACTTTGACAAAATATTCCTTCGTATTCGATGCTGCACTTGCACGAGAATCCCTTATTGACATGGACGGGTTGCCTCACCTTACGATCTTTGCGATGCAACGTGGAGTGCATTCTCTGTATAGCCTTGTTCAGTACAGCCGTGCAATTACCGCCATTCTTACACGCGCCCTTGTGGCATTCCAGGAAATCTACGATGTCATTCAAATTAAGTCTTTCGATAATCGTTTAGTATATATAAATAAAATATGTTTAATTTAAAACATTAATAATAATAGCCACTTAGGTATATACATTTTATCATAATTATAATATAGAGATTATTTTACTAATGTGCATTGCAATACATTACATAGTATATAAACATTCCAATGCAATTGTACGTATACATTGTTATTAATAACGGGGGTTGTTAATTATACGTAATATTAGTAAACAACATTGATTTGTATTCTAATATATATTCAATGTTAACGTATTCACATAATATATTATAGTGTAAATCAGCAGACGGGTAGTGAAATAAGTAATAGGGGGCGTATACACTGCTATACACATGTTTAACACGATGATCGTGTTAACATATTGTTATTTTGGTGGAGTCCTTTCATCCCATCCATGAACTTATGAAATGTGCCTTCGCAGCCGCTGCATTAGATAGACGTATTAATTCATTATAACTCGCAGCAAGGAGAGCACATGTATATTTCTTGTAGACATTTTAATTCACGTTGTATTCATTATTACTAGTTACGTGGTCATCGGGGTATACTAATTGTATACACTGCATATATTATGTATTATGTATTATATCTCTTTGTGAGTATAGATTACGAGATAATATCCGGTCTCCTTTGAGAAGAAATCGTATTTGATTTCTGAACTCGATAAACTCTATCCCCTCCTATATATTCCTCCGTGCAAACCCCCGCTTATGTTCAATCTCTGCCTGACAGACATTCTCGAATTGACAACATCAGTCCGGGTGAGATTTAACTCAGGCTGTACGCAAGGAGGCGTGGCTTATATGATATAATGTCTGTATGTCTGTCCAATTAAAACGTAGTATACCTCGACGACGCAACATGATTACGAACAACTTAATATTACTATCGTTATAAGACCTCGGTTAACCATGGTTATAGGAGGTTGGCTAATTAGCGCGACACCCCCCCCACGCGCCCCTGTAGGACCCCTATAGTATACTAACATTGACATCTGGAACCCGTCCAACTGGGGTTACATCTGCATAGGTACGAGTTTATCAGAGATATGCAGGCTCCGCTATTCAAACATGGCCGATCTTTACACCGCTCACCTGACAGTAATCGTATGCAGTGCGTTAGGTTTAGGGTAAGGTAATCATTTATGTGTACAATCTTTATGTTTTAATATCTCACAAGTGTTGAGAATATATACACAAAATAAATAATAAATATGCGACGTAATGTCTTATGAAGAGAATTCCGCAAGGTAGAAACATTCCAACTTAACGGTATATATATATAAATGTATATATTATATAACTTAGGAACTTGATTATTATGTACAAGTCGTATCGTACAACAAACTATCACTTTAGTTTGTATATATTTGTACTAATTTATATTACCATGGATTAAATATGAATACCGTGGATGATAATTAAACTATACTGTATTATATATATATATATTTACATGTTATTATAATAAGGTCAACTACTCTGCTACGCTCAATATGTTAATTACGTTCACCTGCAAAAGTAAAATCATGACCTTACCAGTATAGTTGTATTACATCTACAAAATAGATATAGGCAATATGATTAATAGAACACATGGAATAAGCAGAGTCCTTGCTACGAGTAAGAGTTGCTTATAGATTAACGAAATTTTAGTGTATATTAACTTATAGAGAAACCTCACTCCCTATAGAATTAATAATTATATAGAAACATTGTTACTTATCCATAAAGTATATAATTACAATAAAATATATTGATATATGTAATGAATGATATTTTAAGTGAGTTGATATTTAGAAATCATTTGTTTTATAAGTACAATATTGACTACGAATAGGTTGGACATGACCTCCTTTAGCTAAAGGATGCCAACGTAAGGGGACTTAGGGTAAGCTTGTGGAATACTAGGAGTAATAGAAGACGAAGAAAGCGAATATATTATAGGTAAAGAGGATCGTTACGAACAAAATATATAAATAAAAGTAGATAAACAGAGATTTAGATAATAGATAAATAAACATCATTAAATATAAAGCTGTTTCAGTATTTGACCAATAATATATTCACTTTGATGAGAATAAACAATATAGCTACACATTATATAGTTAACAGGTGGTGAAGATTCTACATTATCAAACATGTTGGAGTTCAGGATAATTGAGAAATAGGTCAATAATTCCGTAGTATAGATTTATCAAGTGATGGTTTTTGAATGAGAAAATTATAGGCAAATTGCATGTATTAGGATAAAAAAAATAGTTAAAAAAATTATTGAATGATTAATATTATCGGTTATGTAAGAATTTATACATGTTGCCTTATAAGGCGTTATACCAGTTGCCTTATAAGGCTTTATATCTGTTTCTTATAAGGCTTTATACCAGTTACCTTATAAAGCTTTATACCTGTTGCCTTATATCAGTTGAAATTCTATGTAATAGGGAAATAGGAATAGATTCGGAAGAGGTAGAATAATTACAATATTAAGGTAGAGGGTAATTATTGAATAACAAATAGGTAGGATGAAGGCAGATCAGTGATTGGTGGGTGATAACTTATCACTGATAAGAAATACTTAAATTATCAAAATAAGGTATACCTTCTATAATCTATAGATTATTAATAATATGTAATTTCAATGTTGGAAAAAGGAAATGTAGTTAGTAAACTAGATAACTTATTAGTATTATAACCAGGAAAGTATTTACTACATTGTTTACCCGTCTATGTGAAACATATATTGTATGCGTATTTATAAATTGTACCAAATGTGATGATATTATCCCTGTAATTGGTATATTTAGTTAAAGTGGGTATTTATAAAGTGTAATGTTAATAAGTAATAGGCTATGTGATCATAATGTTATATATAAATTAGATACGTATATAATTATGTTGTGAAGTTTACTATATATTACATACTATATTAGTAATAATAATAGCATTATACCGGGTACAATGCTATTATTGTACACAATGTACCCTGTATACAATATATACAAGAGTATATTATTATGTTAGAGGGTCTGTAATACACATACTACTTACCTATGGTAAGTTACCATCCCCCGTTTATTCTTGATGTATATATATATATATAATTTAATATAACCAAAATATTGAGACATAATATTAATATATTTGAAAAATTAAATTGTATATAATCAATATTGAATGTTATTTAAAATACTTATTTATGGGTAACTGTAGAATTTCATTATAATAGTTTATATTGATTCATATAATAATTCAATATATGTTTATATTGAATAATAATTATATGAATTATAATAATTCATATATATAATTAAGTTATTTATATAATTTACAAACCATAGATGGCTTTTAAATTAAACTGAATATATAAAAATATAAGTAATTTATTGTAGTTTGTAAGCATTTTAAATTACATGTTTTCATAGTTTCCATAGTGATAGCCCTTATTAAACAACTAAATCACATGATATCAATAACATAATAAAAAACAAATATTATGTAAACAAATATTTAATAATTTGTAAATAATTGTTAATATTTATAGTTTTATTACTTATTTATGATGTTATAATGCATATAATATAACTACAGTGTGTGTTATGTAATTATGTACTGTTCCAATTAACATTAAATAAACTAAATATATACATAAAAATATATATATATATACATATATATAGTTTATTGAGTGTTGACACACAAAATGACATGAAACAATAATGTAATGATAAGTAATAAATGACAATAAGAATGATGGTTTACACATGCCATAATTAAAATAAATTAACTATATACATAATATTAACATAAGAGAACAGGTTTAGTTATGAATTAGTATGCATAATAGATGATGTAACTCAGCTGACTTTTGATCTGCGATGACTCAACTTTCTGGTAAGGGGCGACCAACTCCTATGTCATGGGAATATTCTAGAGCCATATGAGAATTCCTATAGAATTCCTATAAATCCTACCTATAAATAGGATATATCCTATCCTGTATATGAGATAGAACTTAAAGGTTGTAGGATGTATTGTTGGCATGGATTTGTATTTTACCGTAAACTATAAATCTATGATTGTTGTTAACATGCATTTGTCACATGGAACATGTAATATAACTTAAAAGTATATATATAATATAATATCATTAATATTATAATAACAACATTTATTTATTGAACCCATAGACAATAGAGTGAGACCCCACTATATATCTATGATTGAACCATTAACACAAAGATAAATAGTAAATATAATCAGGGAGATATACCAGGGAGTTCCCTTGATACATTACCCATTATATTAATAGAGTAATGCTAATAAATAAACACTTCCAAGAATATTAATTTTATATATTATGGAAGTGTTCAGTAAATAAATACAATATGTTATTCTAAGCTATTCTATTCTAAATAGATATATATATATGGAAATGTGTAATAAATAAATCCAATCTAAAGATTGTATTTATTTAGAATAAAATAGCTTAGAATAACATATTGTATTTATTTACTGAACACTTCTATAATATATATATATATGTTATATGCGCTACGCTTGTTTTATATATCTAATATAGATGTTTAAGTACTGACTGTATTTCTAGAAGTGACTTGTTGAATTTAGGATATGACTTTTATCAAATCATTCATGCATATCAACAATGGAAACAGGAATGCATATGATACGCTACAGTGCACACACTTGTATAATACTAATAATATACCTTACAACATCCACCCACTACCTAAGAAAAATAGTGACCACACTATTTGTTTATAAAAAACATTATATATATATTTTTTTTTTTTTTTTTAACAAAATTACTACCCATAATATATATGCCATTACCTAAAAGTATAACCTACACAACCCTAAACTATAACTAAAACTAAACCTTAATCCTTGGTTACTCTTAAATTGATCCTATTTTCCACCCTACATGTCTGGCCAAATTTAATTTTATAGGCAGAAGTACCTTTAACTCTACCTTCAACTTCCCATTTTTCCACACCCCAAATATTTTCTAATTTCCGTCTACCTAATTTACGTTTTTTTATTCTAACTATAGTCCCAGCCTCTAATTCGTCTTCTTTCTTTTTGTCATTTATTTTTTTTCTAGTTAATTCTATTCTATGTTTTACTTTACTGCCGATTTCTCCCATTTTCTGCTTCGTCTCCCATAACCAATCACTGTCCGTGCCTCTCCCATACCTCTCTAATCTTAAATCAACTGGTAATTTTTCTTCACGTCCAAACATTAAAAAAAATGGAGAAAACCCTGTTGTCGCATGAGGCATAATATTATACGCATGAATCATTTTGGGTAAATGAATCGGCCATTTGGACTTTTCTTCCGTACACAAAACTCTTAATAAATTAATAATAGATCTATTCATGCGTTCGCATTGTCCATTACCTTCTGGATGATAAGGACTAGTCCTACTTTGGTTAATATTAAATAACTTACATATTTCCCTAACTACTTCCGCTTGAAAATTACGTCCTTGGTCGGTATGTATTCTCTCCGGAGTCCCATAACAATAGATCCACTCATTCATTAATATCTTAGCTACCGTAATTGCTAACTGATTTCTAGTAGGAATAGCTCTAGTAAACTTAGTATATGAATCGGTCATTACTAATATACTCTCTCTTCCATCTGAGGATTTATCAATATTAACGAAGTCTAGAAACACTAACTCCAATGGTCTAGTTGCACCTAAATATCCCATATCTATTTTAGGATTTCTACCCCCTCCCTTAGATATTTGACATATTTCGCACTTATCTATATACTCCTTAATATCTCTATATCTACCTACCCATGTATACTTTAGACTGATTCTCGCTACCGTTCTATCTATACCCTGGTGACCATTGGCATCGTGTACCCCTTGTAAGATCTCCCTAATTAACTCACGTGGAACTACCAATACCTTATCACCATTTTTCCTATTCTTATATAGAACTCCTTCTTCTATTATGTAGTTATCATTATTTATTGACCCACTTTCTAAATGTTTTATTATCTCTTTTAACCTATGCTCCTCCATTTGCATCTCCCTTATCTTCCCTTCCTCTATGCCTGCTATTATACTAATATCATTGATCTCTAGATCATCCTCATATAATCTTTTGAAATCATCCCCTTCTACCTCATTATTCTCCTCACATCTCCTAGATAACGCATCTGCTACTATATTTGTACTACCTGTTCTATATTTAAAACGTATTGGAAATGGCGCTAGTCTTGATACCCACCTCTGCTCTAAAGCTGTTAACTGTTTCTTATTTTCTATACACGCTACAGCGCTATTATCTGTAAATATTGTACACTGTTTAGCCCCCATTAAGTAATGTTTAAATTTATCAGTTACCGCCCATACTACGGCAAGAAACTCTAGTTTCTTAGCCGAGTAATTAGCTTGATTTTCTTCTCCTGCCTTTAATGATCTACTAGCATATGCAATTACCTTCCTCTCCCCATCTATCACCTGGCTAAGAACAGCACCTAAACCAATATGTGATGCATCTGTCTCTAATATGAATGCTTCCTCGAATCTAGGTAATGCTAATATTGGTGCACTACTTAACTTATCTTTTATCTTCTGCATCGCTCTTTCACAGTCATCATCCCACTTAATATTTACCCGTCTACTCATTCTCTTACTTATACTACCTACCCCTGCCTCAGATTTCGTTAATTTTAATAATGGATGTACAATCTTAGTATATCCTTCTATAAACCTACGATAATATGATCCTACACCCAAGAATGACCTTAACTCCTTCAAGTTCTTTGGCCTTTTCCACTCTATTATCGTCTTAATCTTATCCGGTATCGTTCCTATCCCTTTATCTGATATCTTAAAGCCTAGAAAATGTATTTCATTTATAAATAATCTACATTTCCCTGTATTTAACTGAAATCCAGCTTCTTCCAACCTCATCATTACAACTTCAATATGTCCTAAATGTTCCTTCCATGTCTTAGAATAAACTAATATATCATCTAAATAACATACTACAAATTTATACATCTCTGATCTAAATAAGTTTGATATTACTCTCTGAAATGTAGCTGGAGCATTGGTTAACCCAAATGGCATTCTAGTAAACTCGTAGTCCCCACGGGGAACTGAATGCTGTTTTAAATTGATCCTCTTTTACTATTTTTATCTGGTGATATGCTGACTTTAAATCGAAAGACGAAAATACTTTAGCTCCCCCTAGTGCCTCTAATGAATCATCTATCCTAGGAATTGGATATGCATCCTTAATAGTCTTATTATTCAGCTGCCTATAGTCTACACATAATCTAATTTCTCCTGTACCCTTTTTTACTACCACTAGTGGACTTGCATATTCACTATTGGACTTAACTATTACCCCTCCCATCTCCCACTTAACAATCTGATTCTTCACTGCCTCTACCTGGGAAGGTATTATTCGTCTATAAGGTTGAGCGACCGGTATTTTGTCTATTGTTCTAATACTGTGTAATCCTACTTTAGCAGAAGCTAATCTATCATTATTTAAAAAAAATATTTTTCTATATTTATAAGTTAATTTTTCTATGCTCTCCTTAAAAATTCTATTTTTACACCCTATATAAACTTTTACTATCTCCTCATTATTAATACTAACACTACTTATTCCATTTGATACCCTACTTCTTATATGAATTCCCCTACTCACTCCAGTAATCGATATAACCCCATAAGTCTGTAAAATATTCATACCTATTATAAACAATCCCTTAATATTAGTTACTATGAAACCTACCTTCTCACTCTTCTTACCCCATAATATAATATCCGTTATTACTTGTCCCCTATATTCTAATTTAGTGCCATTCGCTGTTTTTAAATCAACTTTTGGGTTTACAGGTATTACTTTCAAGTCTAATGACCTTACCATCCCCTCTGATATCACTGAAACCTGACTACCTGTATCTATTAAACATTCAACTACCATCCGATTTATTACTACCTTTTCCCTAGGACATCTTCCTATTAACCTATTATTATTACCTATTTCCCTTGTACCCCCCTTTATTTTCCAGGCATTCGCCCCTTTCCTAGTTGCCTGATCTACTGGAAAGGTTGGCGGTTTAAATTCCTATTCCTATACCATTTACTAGTATGCCCTTCCCCTCCACATGTAAAACATCTAACTCTGTCTGTCCAGTTACCTCTTAATCTATCTTCCAACTCAGTATTCCTCCTCTCTAATATTTGTATACGTTCCTCCAACCTACTACCATCATTCCCTATATTAGTTACTTCACCTATTACTTTATTAGTTTCTATCTTATAGCATATACCACCCTCCTTCACATTACTCATAGATTCAAACTCCCTCGCCATTGAGCGTATTTCAGAAAAACTTTTTTTTTTTCCTGATATTAATAAATATCGCCGTAATTCGCAGTCAAATACATTTGTTTTGAATGAATCTGTCATTAGCCCCTCCCACCCATCTACATCCTCTTTCAAACTTAACCCTAATTTTAATATAGCATCTATAAACATAGTAATATTCTCCCCTTCTCGTTGTTTCCTATCAACTAGATCATGTAACCTCTCACCCCGTGACCTCCTACTACTACATCTCTCCCTTAAACTATTAAATATATGCTCTTTATTTAAAAGTTTATTGCCTAACATTGATAATTCTAATTTTGCACCACCTCTTATATGATATAAAATATACCCTGCCGCATCCTCACCCTTATGCCCCAATAAATCTACACATTCCTCAGCTCTTGCAATCCACTCACCAGCATCTGTACCCTCATTAAAATAATCTAGTTTAACATATGCTAAATCTTTCTTAGCAGGTCTACCTACTGGCTTACTATCTTCTCCCATATCTTCTATATCCCTCTTATAACTATGTTTAATTACGTAAATAAACTAAAAATATTATTTTAAAAATAATATTTTATTATCTAAAATAATATTTTATTATACAAGTGTATGCAAAGTAACAATATCAATACACAAACCTGTTATCCTATGTTGTATTTCAATTTCTTCCTCTAGCCACTGGTCCTAGTCAGCACTGGATACCGCTGTCACCAATGTTATATGCGCTACGCTTGTTTTATATATCTAATATAGATGTTTAAGTACTGACTGTATTTCTAGAAGTGACTTGTTGAATTTAGGATATGACTTTTATCAAATCATTCATGCATATCAACAATGGAAACAGGAATGCATATGATACGCTACAGTGCACACACTTGTATAATACTAATAATATACCTTACAACATATATATATATACAATATATACAATATTATTCTTGGAAATGTTATTAGCAATGGTTTTAAATAATAATAACAATTATATGGATAAGCTAATGATAACTATAGTTTGTGTGGAATTATAATGCGAGTGACTAGGTATCATAACACTATAGGTTACACTGTGTAACTTACACGGTAGGATTTAATAGTAGGTTTTTAATTTGTGACTTAAATATATCATAACTGCAGTCCAGTTTAAAACATGAGTGCGGACGTTCCACATTTGAATAATTTGTGATGAAACCACGTTTCACAAATCTCGCAAAGAGATGATATTCTTGTTTGAGTGGAAGAATAATGGAAAAACGGAGGGGCAGTTGGTTTTGGGATGAATTATGGATAGTTATGTTAAGAGATGGTGAGGATGGTCTTATATATTAGAAGGAGAATTTTATAAGCGATAGCCTGGTAAATGGTAGCCAGTTTAGTTGTAGCAGAAATATTTCCTTGGGAAAAATCTGCGGTTGTAGTCTAAGATGCGATACAGATGTGATATAGTCAGTTAAGTGTTTCTGTAGGAAGATACTTCTTATTAGTTATTTTAGTAAGCAGTCATTGTCAGTTAATATATATATATATATATATATATATATATATATATATATATATATAGATGTATACTGGATAGTATTGAATGAGAGTAATTGAGGTAGGAAGTGATTCAATGAAAAGTTTAGTATTGGGCCAGTTGATAGATGGTATATTATAGCGATGGTATGAAATTGATTTTGTAGTGGTTATATGTATCAATCAAAAATGGAAGAATTTATGTTGAGACCAAGGTATTTAGCTTTATTTATGGGGATAACATAATATGTGTGTGTATTATATCATAATTATGATTTATGAATTATAAATAAGCATGATAATATGGTACTTATATACTATTAATATAGTATTTATATATAGTTTATTAGGTAAACAAAAAATAAATAAACAAAAATATGGAATAAAAAATAGATATTAATTGATACCCAAATTGACATGGTACCAAAATTAACATTGGGTTTACATTTAATAACAAATCGCCTTGGTTTATGCATGCCGAACAATATAATATATACTGTATTATATACTAATGATAATAGATAGGTTTATAATAAATGTTATATGATAATAGATTGATACTCTAATATATATATAGGATATCTACTTAGAAATACATTACAGGTGTATATATATAGTGTATATTATATTGCATGTGTAAGTTGAACTATATATGTAATCTGATAGATATATTATTAAGAATGTTATTAATTGAAATAGAAGTTATTACTGATGTAGATGTGAAGTAATCTCTCTCGATATGTGGAGATAACATTAAAGCTGGGGTTGCATAAGTATCAATAAGCAATACATATACACTGCGTCATGTACATTCAGTAGACATCATGCCACAACTATTAGATATATGAAGTGCCATTGGTCAGTTAGTTTTATCTCAATACATGTATTCGGTATATATTTACCAATCTACTTCACCATCTATTGAATATGTATATACTACCACATACATACATATTGAATCACATAAACCAGAGTTATGTGAAGCATAACAAACATAGATAGTACCATATTTGCTTTAACTAGATCAATATTATAGATATTATAACTCGACAGTAAATATAGATAACATGTACTGTTCATATGGTTCATATACACATAGGTATTATTAATAGCAGTGATAGGTATGTTGATATGCTGATTTACTGATATATAACTTTTATATATATATATATATATGTATTATATTAATAATATTAATTTAATATGATTATAAATAAATATCTGATATATATATATTTCATTATTATAAAATATTATTGATTAGTAATAAACAACTTCACTTCAGTATATATATTTATTTTATTAATTTAAGAATTAATAATCAATAAAATTAATATTTATTGAAAGAATTTTATTTTATAAAAAATGTATTAAAAAGCCCTTCTTCGAATAATAAATATAAATAATAATATACAAAAACTAACACAAGTGTACACACTCTAGGATATAAGAAAGCAATACGAGTGTACATGTGAGTGTATGTGAGTGTGAGTGTGAGTGAACGTGTGGTTCTATTTGAATATTTTGTTATCACGAAACTGTTCGTAAGAAGACGTCGAATACTTTTCGTCCGATAAATCGTCGACTTCACCTTTGACCTTGTACACGGGAGCCAACCTATCCATTACCCACTTGACGTGTAGCACTTCGATAGCGGAGAGGGCGGTGGCCTCATCATCGATGTCCTGGGCACGTAGCGTCTTAGAGAACGAGAGGTCAGAGGTCGAGAATGTGCTCTCCCTGTAGCCGTGCTCCCCTATGTGTTCCTCGAGTCTGTGTGTGGTGTTATAGAGGATACTATATCTAACGGGGTTTGGTGTGACGTATGGTAATGTAGGAGGAGGTCAACGAGTTTTATGATAAGTGTAGTGGTTTATTTTAGTTGGTGGTGAGTTTTTAAATTTCTATCAAAATAATTTATTTTATAAAATATATTTAACTAATAACTATTATCCTATACAAGTTAATATATATATATATATATATATTAATTTGAAAAATAATATTTTATATACAAATCTATACTCAAATACTAGTTACCATAATAATAATGTATACACTTTCTTATTGCTAGTCAAGTCATACACTTTATCAAAGTAATAATTTCGCCTAAGCCCGAGCACATTAAGTCTGAACATGGAGTCTGGATGTGATGTCTGGATGTGATGTCAACTTTACATGTTATAATACCTCTATTTAATAATCGCTTTGCATAGGAAAATCACTGCCATTTCTTATCTACTTATATTATTTCAGTTATATAATTGTTATTGATATAAATTTAAAATGTTATTAAAACTATGATACCCTATTTTATATTTTGATACCTAATTATGTACTATTAAAATGAATATTTAATAAAGATTAATATAAAATCTATTAAAAAAAATATATAATTTAATTTTTTAAATTTATAATTTAAATTAATTTACCTAATAATTTTTAAATTAATTTAAAATAATTCATTGTAATTAACTAACTAACTATATGTAATACATACTATTTATAGCAATATGTATGTGATAATTTCAAAATTAGACTAATTTGAAATATTTGAGAAGTTATTTTTAAATTTAGAAGTGATTATCGTAAATAATAATGCGATATTTTTATGTTTATAAATATCAACTGTGATTCTGTGATTTTATCTTATATGATCTTTATATTTTTTCTTTTTCAAAATATAATATGATAAATTACTCAAATCATGCTAAATATATTAATATTAGTGTTTAGTGAAAATTATAATTATAATTAAATGTTAAATTATCAATATTACATATATTTATTTTATATATTTAAAATTAAACATAAGAATTATAAATTTTCATTAAATAATAGTAACAATTTATATATAAATTTTAATTTTCCAATATTTTAAATATTACTATGTACATTAATTTTGTTTTTAATATTTACAACACACAATATTAATTAACTCATTAATTACTATGTGTTAGCTGTTTTATAATGATACGTACTTCGTACTTATTGATAAATAATTTTAAAATCAATTTAATTTCTAAATATATATATAGTCAAATATTTAAATGGATAAATAATAATATATTGAAATAGTCGAACAAGAGGTTCTTACAAACGTTTGTACATCGAGCACGTGCAGCAGGGAACATTCCGCCAAGGTGTTGGCGCATCGCCTCATGAGGCCCGGAGAGCGAGGCTCGTACTCGCAGCACCTAAAGCGGGGCAGCACCAGTACTCGACGCAGACGAGCCGCTAGTCTCAGGGCGAGGGTTAACGCCCTTCGCTGTAGTAGGGAGACGTCAGTAGAGGGCTGGTCGTAGCTCCAGTCCATGTGCATCTTGAGGTAGCGGGGTCGGGGGGGAGAGGAGGCGGGCCCGGGTCTCGGTAGCAGCCATAGACCTAGCGATGGGGCACGGTGATATAGGGTAGGCGAGGGTTGGTGTGGTTCGGTATCATTGTATTAGGATAGTTTGATGCTTTTAATTAACGAATAGAAATAACATAATTGCGATAACACTACTGATTACGCTCACTTGGTAGATAAACGTATGATTTTAAGAATATAGAACTGTAAATTGAATAATTGAATATAGTTTAATTAATTAAATATGGATTAACCAATTAAATATAGATTAACTAATACTGCCATACTATGTTTAATAAGTATTCTCTATTAGAAAACTTCTTTATTTATGATTTTAATTTATCAGAGTTAATAAATTATAATAAAAAAGAGAAATATATGTAAATTAATAAATATGTGGATTTATTAAGTTATTAAAATTCTGTTGTACATTCAATATAAACTATTGGTAATGAAGTATAGATAACTAAAGTGATAAGTTAGAGGTATTTTGTGAAGAATGCTATCTTTAAACATAAATACCCACAAGTATAAATGTTGTAAATTCAAAAGATATTGATCTTTTATCAGCAATCTATTGAATACATTATTTATTAGGCTAAATATATGTCTAAGAAATACACTGTTAACTGCTTACTATATATATTGTTATATATTGTTATATTATATACAGTACTATTAAGCAATAAGTTATAATAATACAGTATATTATGTTGTTCGTATTTGTATTACTAGTAATTAACAATAAGTTAACATTCAATATGTGCGCTGATTAGTATGTCATGAAGTCACAGACACCAGTGATTAATCATGTGATCTCACACCCTAACTGGTTTCCCGTTACTCTAGCTGGTTTCCTTCACTCTATTAATGTTCCCTCACGCTCTAACTACTTCCCTCCACATCTAACCGGTTTCCCTCCACATCTAACCGCTTCCCTCGCACTAACCGGTTTCCCTCATGCGATACCGTTTAGCTTGAGGTGTCCCCGCGTAGTTATTGTGTACGGCTACGCATTCCTCGCAGGCAAAATTACGCGCCCCGTAGAACTCGCGCCGATCTTGTCGGAAGTAGAAGTCGCCGCAAGGAAACATCTCCGCGTCTAGGTGTACTGCGCTCAGGTTGTGAGTTTCCTCGAGGTTGTGCATGATCTGTGTTAGAGGTCACGGTTAGAGGTCAGTTAGTCACTCGTTTGGCCATCTTTAACATCAAGTAGACATCGTACTCGTCATAATATGTGTATTAGTTTTATTATGTTCACATTATTTAAATTATTGAATACAAATTAATAAAATAAATATGTAAACTTAACACATACATAGGATGTCAATGTAAAATGATTACATGCATTATAAGTTCCTGGGTTTTTATTAATGATCAACGATATAAATAATAAATAATCTTTTCAATATTTTAAATAGGAATAGATTTACATAAACATGTCATAAATGATGACAATAATGAAAAAATAATGAATTAAGATTTTTGATCAAATTACATATAACTTAAATAAATAATCATTATATATAGTGATATTATAACTAGTTGGTAGACAATGCAAATTATAATCACTTGGTATAAATTTAAAAAGATAGCAATCAAGTTCATTAAATGTATCCATTAATTAATTATTATATATTATATGATATTATCTGATTATTTTTTCAAAATAATTAATAATATAAAATATATTATAATAATGTCTAGAAAAAATATATTATTTATAAATTAATAAATTTGTTGATAATAGTAAGATTTATTTTTGTGTGGATATTTTGTATAGAGAATTTTCTCCAACTTTACTATTTTATTAGATATGTTCTATAATTAATGATAAACAAAAATGATGCATGTGCAATGAATCATTGCCAATGATGCATGTCTATTATTTTAAATATTTAAAAAATTAATTAATTAAAAATAAATATTGTTTATATATGATTTAATATATATGATCATATATATGATCATTATAAATAATATAACATCAACATGTATATACACCATATAAACATATATCGAATAATACTATATATTTCATTTAAAATGGTGTGTCTACTAAATAGTTATATTTATAGATCCAATACATATAAATTATTAATTCACTCATTATTTAAACTCACTTATTTAAAATTATTATTAAATAATATGCAATTATAGTTCATATATATTCATGATATAACTTTATTATAAGTACAATTTATACTAAAAGTGATAAACCATTGCCATCAATATTTAGTGGACACGAAATTTTGTTTCAAATAATAATTTCTACCAAATGGTTAATATTATCCTAGTTATATGGTTATATATATATGTAAGTATATATTAATATATATAAATAATAATAAAATATATTAGGTATATAATTTAAATTTAAGTGATTAATTATAAAAGTAAAATATAATTGAATACAATATAATATCAATAACTTCATTCCAGATAACTTGCTGCCTGGCACTCGTTGATTCTTTAAATTTCATCCAAGTCCTCGCGTACCTGTGTAGTAAACATCTATACATTAACATATACAGCATAAGTAGTCAATACAGTCACATTCAGCAGAACTTCTATACCTAACTGGGTTAACTATCGTTTATTATGTGGAACTAATCTGATTATTATTAATGTTATTATTAAATATTATTATATAGTAAGTACGATTTCAAATATTTATTATTTTTGTACATATTTAATATGCATATAATGCATATTATATATTCGTATATAGTTATACACATCTATTTTACAATATTTGTATTTTATAAATTATTTTATCCTAATATAATGTTGAGAAATTGTGTCACAATAAATTGATATTAAACGAATTATTACGCGATGAATACTCAAATATGTTCAGCGGCAAGTTAAACAAGTTGAATACATGTTGTAACATTTCTAGTTTTATAATTTAATGTGAAATAATTATTCTAATCAAAATTTAAATTAGTAAAAAAACATAAGATAATTAATGATATACTTATTATGGTTACAATTATGCTTGCAAGTAAAAGTTATAAATGGATGTTGTATTAAAATAAATATCCAAAATTATAAGTAAAAAAACTATTAATTAATTTCAATTATAATGTTAAATATAATATATATCGTTGAACGAATTTTAAGATAATCACACGAATATGCATAAATATATATGTAAATATGTTGATACATATAATATGCATAAATATGTTAGACATATATAATAAAAATACATATATTATTACATATAAAAAACAAAAATAGTAAGAATTTTTTCCGAGTGTTAGTTTTATAATAATATTGATTATTAAAATGTATACGATTCCAATAACTTTTTCATTCGTAACGCAAACAACAAAGTATACACGTAGGTTGCAATAGCGCATAGGTAGTGGTGGTGGCAGTGGTGGTGGTGGTGGCAGTGGTGGCAGTGGTGGTGGTGGTGGCAGAGGTGGTGGTGGTGGCGGTGGTGGTCGTGGTAGTGGTGATGGTGGTGGTGGTGGTGGTAGTGGTGGCGGTGGTGGCGTGACCTACCATAACTTGGAGACTTGCGAGGCGTAGACGATACCGAAGCCGCTGTTAGACATCTGGGTGTCGTCGGTGATGTAGGCGTCGACCTCAGATGACCTCTTCAGGAAGGGGGCCGGGTCACGGAACAGACTTACGTCTACGTCCGTGTAAAGGGTGTCGAAACCGGAGAATAGCGCAACTGCTGTGAACAGTGTCTGAAGGAGGGAGGCGGGGGGTGATATAGGGTAGATGGGGGTGAGATGGAAGGGGATTATGCATGATGGAGGGAATATTAATGCGAGATAGGTGGAGTGATACATGAGATATGTAGGGAAGACAAAAGGGAGATGTGTTGAATGATGGAGTGTAGATAGATAAGCTGGAATATTTGAATAATATTGTTAATTATGAGTTTCTTTATATTAATGAATAATAGTTAATAAAATTTGTTTGTGATTAATTATTAATATTCACCTTTATAAATCATTTTCATAATAATTAAATCTAAATTTTAATTTATTTTATAATTAATGAATATATGTATGTATAATGAATATATGTATAATGAATACATATGAAATATTATGAAATGAGTGTCATTTTTTAATTTTAAAAAAATGTTCACAGTTTCGAATAAAAATATAGGTGTATTAAAAGAAATTATTGTGTATATTTTTTGTAATAGTATATATTATGTTTTGTAATACAAAATACTGCTATTATTAGATTACGTTTGGATTGATAGAATGAAAATTTGTATTTTTTTTTGTTCGTAATATTTGTCATTTATTTAAAATAATATTTTCAGTATATTTTATTAGTATTATATAATAAAATATTAATATATATTAATCATATTTATTAAAATACACGATATTATTCAAGTAATCAATGTAAATATTATATAAAAACCAACTTTTTTCTGTATACAAGAAACCATTCAAAGTTATTTTTGTTTAACATAATTTAAATATATAATAAATACCTATTAAAAAAGAAAATAATGTTAGTGTACAAATATCAATGTTTATAATTATCCATAGGGTATAGGTTTAAAATGAAATACACTATATGTATATATATATATATATATATATATATATATATATATATATATATTATTTCTTTAAGAATCATTAATAAATATAGTTAGGAATAAACCAAGTTAGGTTATATAAATTAATATATTTAATTATAATATACATAATCTATCGGGTAATAATGTATATAATAATGTAATAAAGTACATAACCTATTTTTAATTTGGACATTAATATCGTAAAAAGTAAAATTATGATATCGACTATCGAGCCTATACAATAGAGTATTTAAGGAGATAGAGATTGAGATAGGGGCATATTTCTCCTCCACCCCTCTCCCCTCACACAGCACGTAGAGCAACCTTTAGATTGGTGATGGCGATGTAGTTAGGACCGTGTACGTTGCCCATGTCTCCGGTATTAAGATGACCGTCAAGTAGCTTGACCACGTGACAGGTGTGACCTTGACGCGCTAAGGTCAACTGTACCTCGTCATCTAGGCACACGAACGCCACCTTCAGGTTTAGCTGCTTGGTCCTGCGTATTAGTGTGAGGTTTGTGAAGTGTTTGTAGTATTAGTGGTGTGGGAAGAAGTGGGAGTGTTAGTAGTGTATAAATATTGGATTTACAACATTCATGTCTGTATTAATTATTACTTTTATTTATTGTATTTTATGTATTATTGTTACACTATAAGAATTTTATAATTTAATTAGTGTTTAAAATCATCATCATCATCATTATCATATGTTAGTAGTATGGCGTGTATGAAGTATAAGTGATGTATGTGTGTGAAGCAAGTAGTGTTATATACATCTACATACTGTAAGGCTATAACGCTACAGGGTATTTAACTTTTGCATACATATTCACTTATGTTATGCAGTTTAAGTTATATCGTAAATGTATTATTTCACATTATTAGAAATATATGATCATCGATTAATACGAACGTAATATATAAACACATATATTATCTATACTCATATAGATTAGTAAGTACTAAATAAATGAATGAGAAAATAAAATAGAAATATGTTAAATAATGTTTTAATTAATATTTTATAAAAAAAGTTAATCTATAAGCTAAGCGTCTAATAAATAAGTTTATACCTGAATCACATAACGCAATCGATTACTATGAGGTTAAACATTTAGGATACACCACTATTAACCTTACGGCGAAGTTAGCGCAGAAGTCAGCGTAGTTACTATCAGCGATGGCCAGCATCAGATAGCCTCGCTCGTGATCGTAATGTTCCGTGAAGTATTCCTTCATAAGGGTGAGTTCGCGCTTAGGAAATATATTGAGTTCTATGTAGGCCTGAAAATGTCGCAATTCTTCAGCCACATCTTTCGATAGCTTCGCTTTAGTTGTACTCTTGGCGTCGTTGTCAAGCTTACCGGCATCTTTAGGAAGAGGCGTAGGTGCTGGCGGAGGTGGTTGTACATCGGGGGGTTTTATGTTACTCTTATTATCTCCATCGCGATTAACGTCATCTTTTGGTGGCGGTGGAGGCGTTACATCGGGTGTTTTAAGTTTAGCGTTACGTTTATGTTTATGCGGTGGGTGTGTCCTATCTTGTCGTCTAGCGTCGTCCCCTTCGAGGTTTTCCATCATCGCGCGAGCCCTACCTCCATGGTAGAGGTCCACGACCACTTTGGAGAACATCACTAGAGGTCGCTGTAGGATGTGTGCTTCGAGGACGTCGATGTCCTGGCTCATGTCCGGCATGAAGAAGTAGTGATGGATCAGCACCGAACATAGAAGGCAGGTTATCGTGTACGCTGCTTTGTACATTTCGCGCCTGAAATGAGAGAGGAGAGTAAGGAGAGGATGTATTGATTATTGATAATTTATTTAAGCAATTATATATTCGTAATATATAATCATAGTCATATGCTTTACATATAAGTAGATTTAAATACATAGTCTACTACATACTAGTAATAGATAATACATATTGCTAACTAATCTAATATATCAGGGTGGAGTTTGTTGTGTGTGATATGTATATTGGATTGTAGCTGTCGAAAGAATGTCAATATATGAATCATGCCTAACTTACAACTCTTTACTTTATATAAATAATAGGATTTATTGACAATATTGATTATTATAGTATTAGGTAAATATATAAAATAATGAATTATTGGACAGCTTGACCTGGCTATTATTTTAATTTCCTTTATCTTATTACATATATTACAATCTTAGAATGTAAATATATATACTTAGTAATCAACAGAATATTATAAGAATAATACTTTACGCATATATGCGTATAATAAACAACAATATATCACTCCCTAAAAGTAATTAGGAGTAATCTATTTTCATAGGAGATACTAGTATCGATAAATACAATGAATATAGAAATCCTATTATAATCATATAATTATAATCTAAATATAAAAAAAATATCTAATGATGATAATTAAAACACATTTGACGCATCATGTGTTGCGTGTTGCGCAAATAAATGAATTGTATTTATCTCACGACTAATAAAAAAGAAAATACTAATTATGTTGTGATATCACGGATTGCGTGGATTCACAATATACTTCATTATATTATATAACCTGTATAGTATACAGGTTATATACAGTGTACAGTGTATACCATTCACTTACATTAAAGGAATATGTTTCCACTTAAATGAAAATCGCCAAGTAGTTGTATGCTGTATATAATTATATGTTTTTCCAATCGCAACGCTCCCGATAAAAGTGTATTACATTTAAAAATTGATACCATTTCAGACAGAACCCGCAATTTATGAATATTTTTTAATTTATAATAATTATTATTATAATACAAAATTAGTTTATATAATATTATAATAATATTTACTACATATTTAATATATACAATTTATTATAAAGTAAACTAGAATCAAGGTCAAAACTAACACGCGATAGTTAAAAAGTAAACAACGCGAGGCGGGAGTCATGTATACACAGAAATGAATATATATATCCAATTATATTTATGTGAATAAATCTATTTATAAATATATTCGCATTATAATAATCATTATAATGATAATCGCCTATAATGATTTATGTAGAATAGTATAATAAATCTTATACCCAATAAGGGCTAATAATATTATATATATAAATACCCCAACCCAAACCCCAAAACTAATTCAAATTAGAATTTTATGATCAACCTAATTCAATTCAATGATTCAACTCCCGTCTCACGCGTTTATTACGTGAATGCTCATCTTGGCCGCCGATACTTTTCAAAGTTCAAGTTAGGCGTTCCTTATATATGTCAAATGCAACCGTTACGCTCTATTGCACAATCAAAAATATCCTGAACGAGTAGCATCTATATAAATATAATATACATATACATATAAAATAAATACACATATGCATATGCTTTGAATATTAAATATACAATGTACATACGCATTTATTTTGTATGCTTTACTTATTCACTTATATATTAGTTTATGGATCTCATAAAATCCCTATGTCACATAGTATGTATATGTGTGTGTGTGTATGTGTGTGTATGTATGTGTGTGTGTGTGTGTGTGTGTGTGTGTGTGTATTCGCGATTGTACGCTTGGGTATATGCATACATACTATAGTATATGTACATATAAGTAATATAGGGATCCTATAGGATACATAAACTAATATATAATTGAATTAGTAAAGTATAAAAAATAAATGCGTATGTACATGTATATTTAATATATAAGGCATATGCATATGTGTATTTATTGTATACGAATATTTAATATTTTCAATATTATATGAATCAGGGTTAAAAAGGTAAAAAACACGAGGCGGTTTGCGGGAGTCGTGTATTCACTTAAATGAATATATATATCCAATAAAAAATTTATGTTCTTTCTATACTATATACATTTGATGACATAATTCCAATTGTATGATCAAGTTAAATTCAATTCAATGATTCAACTCCCGCCTCACGCGTTTGTTTTTTTTAATTATTTCGAGTTAGTTTTGACCCGTCACCTATTATATTTATATAGATGTTACTAGTTCAAACTATTTTTGATTGTGCAATAGAGCGTAAAGGTTGCCTTGATTGACACATATAAGCAATGCCTAACTTGAACTTTGAAAAGTATCGGCGGCCAAGATGGGTTGTATTCGTTTTTAACTATTGCGCTTTAGTGTTGACCCGTAAACATATACTATTATTATTAATTATTATATATTATATTTAATATAGTTATTAACTAAATATTAGTTAACTAAGTTAACTAATATTTAATATTATATTAACTTAAACTTTAAGTTAAAGTAATTAATAACAAACATTCCTCCTTATTTTAAGGCTTCTAAATGTATAATATTTTGTTATTACATTTTAGTTATATTATAAAATTATTATTTATATAGTACACTTAAACTAAAATCTAAATTGTCTTATGAAGTTTATAAGATTTTACTTAAAATCGAGTTAAATTAAAATTAATAAGTAATTAACTTAGAAATTTGTTACAAATTTCGTAAATGAAATTAAATTATATATTTTATTTTAAACTATTTATAATTTTAACATAATTATACATAATACATTTGATTTTAATGATAGATATAATAATAACGATATTGTATTAGTTATATATAAATCAATTATTAATAACCTTATAAGTATTGATTCATATATTTTGTATGTATAAATTATTTATGAAATATACATAAATTACGAATTTAAAAATTATTATTTTAAATCACTAATGTATCCTTTTAATGGGTATTATACATTTCGCCACATTAATAAATTAGACTAATTGCCGAATAGGTAATATATATTACGATATCATAGATTTGTATTTTACCTAAACTGGTAAACTATAAATCTATGAGTAACATCCCAGCAAACAGTAATAGTCTCATAATAGCAACATAATAACATATCTAATAGCCACAAATATTTATTTTGTGCTATTATGCTGTTACTATATTGCAATTAAATTTATATTATGTTGCTATTAATTTTTCATTCTATTATGATAATAGCATGACAAATTAATAGCAGCATAATTATTATGCTGCTATTATGTTGTCATTACAAGTCCATTATGCTATTAGTATGCTACTATTATCCTTAGAACTATTATTTTAAAAGTATATTATGCTGATATTATATAATATGTAGCTCTTCTAATAATAGCAACATAATAGCAGCATAATATAATTTTAAAATTAATAGCAGCATAATAATAGCATAATAAACTTTTAATGGCAACATAATAACAGTATAATAGCATGATAAATTAATAGCAGCATAATATCAATACCTCCTATAACCTCGAGGTTATAGGAGGTATTGATAATATACATTTAATGGCAACATAGTAGCTGAATTGTATCACAATTTAAACATTCGAGGCTATTAGATATGCTATCATGTTGCTATTGTGAAGCTATTACCAAGACCTCCTATAACTTCGAGGTTATAGGAGGTATTGATAATTGTATCTTCAAATTTATACAGCTTCGCAAAATATTTAATATCATAGATATCTATATATATATGTTAAGATATTTGATATGTGATCATAGGTACCCAAACACGTGTGAGTGAATAGGCGATGTGTTACTGTTGAAGGTAATTTCCCTATATATATATAGGTAATTTCCCTATTATATATATATATATATATATATAGATATTTTGACTTATATATCTTGTATATATATATATATATTATATATATAATATATATCTATATCTATAGATCAACGATTACATACCACAAAATATACTATATAATTTTAATTATTATCGAATGAAATATATCATTCGAATTTGATGTATAAAACGATATCGTTTAGAAGATTGGGGAATCTAAATACACGTTATACAATGCATTAAGCAATGCACTACTTATGGTCCTTTAATTATTAATGATCATTAATTCATATATTATTTCAGGTGGGTATCCCTGATTATATATACATCATATATTATGATATAGGAACATAGCAACATTATTTACAAAATGTTCACTTTGCGATACACATGAACAATTAATTACTTCATATGTTATTATCAGTGACCTTACTCAATATCTATGTTTATTAATAATACTACAACTAGCTAGAAAATCACTTTCTAGCAAAGATTAACCCTACTTAAAACAATTTGGTCTCAATACCTCCTATAACATCGAGGTTATAGGATGTATTGCTTAAAGTATTGCTTAAAGGGGGTATCCCACTACCAGAAGTTAATTATATTAAAATATATTAGATACAATAATATATTAATACATCAATTGATACATTATAAGTTTATATTATATGATTATAACTTATTATATTATATGTTAAAAATAGTAAATATAATAAATAATAAATAAAAAAATAATAAATATATAAAAAAAACACCGCTTATTTCTGAATATGAAATACTATATTCTATATATATAGACTATATAATATAGTATATATATATATATAATATTATATATATATATTATATTATTATAATATATATATATATATTTATTATAATATATATATATATATATATATATATATATATATATATATATATATTTATTACAGTATTTTCCATTGATTGGTACTGTATCGGTACTGTATAAAATAATAAGATCTTTGTTATTTCCTCAGATACCATAAACAATCATTAAAAATACAAGTGTCTATATTTTATATTAAATACATACCTTTAATTAATCGATTTAATTGTATATTTTATGTCTCTTAATATGTCGAATACTGCAAAAAATAGAATAAAAAGTACATGGACTCCATTATCAAACAAGGATGCAAATGTTAAGGTATTGTATTGAATAATCATGTATTTTATACATTTAAAAATTTGAAATACATTTTGAAAGTACTGTTGGGGTATACGAGTTGTATACCGTACACTACGACATGTGACAGATGCGAATATTGGTTTTGTAATATATATTAAATTTATTTATAATAATTACTAATATATTGGGTGATTAGTTCAACAAAGTTTAATATTCGTGATTTAATTGCATGCTATTATTATAATAATTATATTTTGTATATTTTTATAATAATATTTTTATTTATTTTACTAACTATTTAATAGTTACTATACAATTGGATCATGTAAACTACTTCCCGATCGCGTTCCTTCAGTTAATAAGTAAGGGACACCATTCTAAAATCGCGTTACTTCATGTAATAGGTTAGGAGAGCGATTTTAAAACATTTATAATTACACCTAGAAAAGGTAATTATAGTCACTATTATATAGTGACTATAAAGTGACTATATAGTGACTATATATAATATATATTCTTTTTAATTAATATTATTTTTAACTTAACTTTTATATAACTGTATCTCAAATTTGTTATCTTGATGACTATTTTATTACATAACATTCGTAGACCTATATTACTACTATTATTATTATTATTATTATTATTATTATTATTATTATTATTATTATTATTATTATTATTATTATTATTATTATTATTATTTAGTTTATACGATATTATTTTTTTGTAAATTTCTAAATATTTATAATATATATATTAAAATAAATATTATTTAATTAATTATTGTATTACTTATAAATATCTCATAAAACATACACAAATATCTATTGTGAAAAATACAAAACTCCTAGTTTAGTATCAACATCTTTAGTATATTTTTGGACCAGTACATTTATTATTGATAAAATTATAAATTCCATACAGTATAAATAATCGATATCTTTGATATCCATTTTCTTGTTATTTGATTACCTGTTGTTCTTATATAAATATATATAATATAACAAAAATAAATATAAAAAATATAACGAAAATAAAAGAATAACATTGTTTAAATTTATTACTTATACTTATTAATACAAATAAAAAGTAGGTACAAATATACACAACTCTGCAGATAATCTATATCTTTGATATATTTATGTTCTTATCTGCACAATCAAATAAATGAATAGGCACACATTAGAATGTCCCTATCAGAGATGTAGTTATACATGTTTTAAATTGGTAAGGAACTCTATTCTAAAATCGCCTTCCTTGGTCATATCGGTAAGGAACACGATTTTATAATCCTGTTCCTTACCTATTAAGTGAAGGAACGCGATCGGACGCATGTTCACATGATCCATATAATTAAGTCTATGTTCAATCATATTTTATATATTTACATATAAATAATTACTATAGTATATTTACAAATAAAATAAGCTAAGGTATTGGATCAAGTGAACAATCAAATTACTTCCAAAGTTTTGTAAGAATGCAGATTTTTAAATCAACATTATTCATATGTAGTTTTTCTGAGTTTTAATGAGCTATTTTAATATGAAACTATAATTAGTTGTGATCAATTACTTAACGTTACTACTTAGGAAGTTAATTTCAAAAACTATATCTTCTATAATGAATATAAAGGATATTAAAAACCGACCCCCTTCGTATTTATAAAAGGATGCCGATAATTAATAGCATACTATGATTCAGTGTACATTTATTTATTATTATAGAATATGTTACGTATAATAAAATAATTAATTGAAGTATTTATGTAATGAGTATAAATGTAAATAGTAACTATCTACTGAGATTTATGATCATTATGAACCTAACATTTTGTATCTGAAAATTGTGTTTATAATTTGTTGACAATTATGTATACACCATACGACATACCTATATCATACATTTATAAGTTATACAATTAGTAATAGACATAATATTAATAATATATTAAATCACATCAACCATTTATTCAAATTACATATAACACACACAACGTACGTCATCATACGCACGTGATTAGATATCAATATAATGATATCAATATATGCGTTCGATACAGATCTACGAAGAGAGGAGATCGCTGGTGAACAAGTGGTTTGAGAGATGGAACACGTCGCAGCGTAACCTGGTAGTTAATGACCTGATCAACAAGTGCACGAGGAAACAGCTCGACTTCAACGGGGGTCGGATAGATATGATCCGTCCGGTACGGCGTCAAGACTTCACGCAGTATCTGCCGCGCGTACTCTCCCTGTACATATTCTCGTTTCTCGATCCGCGAAGTCTTTGTAGAACCGCTCAGGTTTCGTATATATATATTACGATGTGAAATTGTCGATATAGAATTTTCAGCCATAATAATTTCATAAAATATATTTTTTATTTAAAAAAAATAATTTATATAATCCTCTTCAATATATTTTATTATTTTCATATAAACGCAAATATAGCCGCGAATATATATTGCGTATAAGATACACGACTTTCACTTTAATACGATAAGTATTATTTTATAAAATATTCACCCTCGGCCGTAACCCCCCCCGCCCCCGCCACGCAGGTGAGTTGGAACTGGCGCGAGGTTACCGAGCTCGACCAGCTGTGGATGCCGAAGTCGCTACGGCTCGGCTGGACGCTGTCCTTCTCTCCGTCACCGTACGAACGCGGCGTCTGGAAACGGCTCTACCTCGAGAGAATCACGCATCTGCAGTCTCTCGTACCGGCGGTAGTTCGCAGCGTTAGCGATAGCGTAGGCATCGATGCATACATAGATTCATTACATTTATTTATATGACTATTTATATATATATAACACATACACATATATATATATATATACGCATATATATTTGCGATTTATTCTAGTTTATAAAATGATAATGTAATATTATAAACTGATTTATATTATACGCATTCTTTTAGATATATATATATATATTTTATCATATATGTAATTATTGAATATGATTAAATATATCGTTATATAAGTAAAAACAATTAGTATTCTAAATTCTAGATACATATCATATTTATATAACATTTCTATAATCGATTTTACAATCTATAAACATTTACTAATTGTTATTTTTATTATTTTGTTGGAATCCTCTCATCCCATCCAGGAACTTAGATGACTTTTTTTCACTTATAACCATATATGGATCTAATTTCCCTTCGAAGCCGCTCTCATGTTAATGCATGCTTATTTTTAATATCATGATTACATTATACATGCTTATTATTTCTATGACCATATAGATTACGAATGCATTACAGAGGTCATACTCTATATATAGATATAACTTATGACTCATCGCTCAAATATGAGACATAGATATTGTGACAACCAATTACTTTTGTGTTATACATTTATTAATATATTAGTATTTAAACATAATAAATGTATTATTATTATATCAATCCATACATCACAATAAACAGAATAACTCTCGCAATATCGACCTAGATCGACAACTCGCCGCCTCGCTTCGAATCACCAAAGAACAAGACAGAATGAAACGCAGCGGTTCCAGAAACTCCATAGATGCGCTAGGTTTTGATTACTCTTATACAGATCTAATTCATGCAGTGTTCATACATGATTTCATTTTCCAATATTGTTATTGTTATTATTATTTGGTGGAATCCTTTAATCCCATCCTGGAACTTAGATGAAGTTCTCACTTATAACCATATATGGATCTAATGTCCCTTCGAAGCCGCTCTCATATTAAGGCATCCATGGTTTTAACGAGATATGTATATAAATATATACATAAAATATCGAAATGTATTATTTTATAGTTTTCATACATATATATATATATATATATATATATATATATATATATATATATTTACTTATGACAATACATAGTAGGGGACGTGAGGGGGTTTTGGGCGATGCGGGGGTTTTGGTCGATGGCAATATAACCACAACGGTAATAGATATGAAAATATTTTACATTAACGAACTGTGTATAATATTAATGTTACCTAATATTTTAAGAAAAATTGAAGAAAAATTAAATATATTGAATAATATTATCGATTATGTAAAAAGTGCATTTTCTGCTATATTATTGTAATAAATAGCGGAGAGTTAATGGTAAATTACAACACAATTAATAACATTTTTATGATAATTTTTTTATAATATTAAACTACTCAATATTCTACATAAAATGAATTAAAAATTAATTAAAAATATTAATTATATAATTGAATAAAGATAACAACAATACTATATGCTATGAGGGTATTTTGGTCGATATCATGAGGGGGTTTTGGGCGATGAATCGACCAATCAACGATCAAAAATTTGCATAATTAAATTCTCTAAATAATATACAAATTGCGGTCGTTCCATTGAATGGTGTAAGATGATATACATTGCATACTATACAATTAATAAATTGTATTAATTATACTATATAGATTGTGCAAATATTATATACAATTATAATGTATATCTTATATATATATAAATATAATATAATATAAAAATATATATATATATATAATATAAAATAATAATATATATATATTATTTATATATACTTATTTGTATGTTTTATATATATATATATATATATATATATATATATATATATATATTTATGGTATACTCATAATTACATTAGGTATATTTATATATGTAAATGTGTTTAATAATTATGTCTTTGAGATACATTTGTAAAAAATATATAATAAATATTATCTAATAGGTTATTGGTTTTGTATTTAACCTATATGATATCATGAACATATTAATGTCCCTATTTTAAATAACCTAATGTTAAAACATTAAACACATAAATTACCGCTAACTCGGAATTATTTATAGATTCTAGTTTAATTCTATGTAAATAGATTAAAGAATCATTAGATGTCTCATAAACTTTTTTGTTCCTTGTTGGTCTGATTAAGCATGACTTGACTGTATATATATATATATATATATATATATATATATATATATATATATATATATAATTGATTATTTAGTAATCGGAATTATCTAAATATTAAATCTTTTTATCATAATATATATATATATATAATTGATTATTTAGTAATCGGAATTATCTAAATATTAAATCTTTTTATCATAATATATATATATATATATATATATATGATTATTCAGTAATATATAGGACTGCATGAATATACAAGATAATTATTTATTTTCATAAAATATAATTAATTTGTGAAATTATAAATAATAAAATATTCTATAGATATTATTAATTATATATATTTAATTATTATTATTTTATTTAAAAATACATGTAACTATAATTATAACTATACAAATCAATCTAAATGCAACTGATGGGTTTGTATATTATACAACATAAAATACATAATAAATATAATTATTATTCTAACAAAATTATAATAAATTACTCATAATCTAGTCATATATGTTGAATTTAGTGAAACTGTATATTATACATAGATTAGCCCACATTATATAAATATATTTATAATGGAAAAGTATAATAATGTTATATTTTACACTGTTTACCAGATGAGTAATCACAGGATTAATGATTTGTAATTATTTATGTATATATATATATATATAACATATATTATTTATTAATAGTAATTTTATTTTTATAGTTATCATATAGTTATAAATTAATATATTAACTATTTATATACAGTTATTTCATAATACATTAAATTAATATATAATTTTTTAATTTAACAATAATATTACAAAAATAGCTTTATAAATTGTTCTTAAATTATAAATTAATATATTAACTATTTGTCTAGTATTTATTTAATACATTAATATATACTGGAATAGTATATAATTAATTGATTTTGAAATATTTCATAAATAATAATACATTAACAAGTGATTTATTAAAATATAATTTTATTTATTAAATAGTAATTTCATATATAATTTATTAAATAGTATTACAATATATTCTAGAATATAAATAGTCTAGACTATATGTAAACTATAGTCTACATACAATTTATATAATTAATAATTAATTTTTTATGTAAAATGTAGTTAATTATAAATTAATATATTCTTTCAATATTAACAGTGAATTAAAAAAAAAAACAATTATTTGTATGTAATAAAAAATACAGCCACATATATAAAATGAATTGATTTATAAATATTTCATAAATACTTTATAAATATATACATAAAATATACATAAATATGAATTATTTATTAAAATATAATTATAATGATTATCCTGTGTTCATATATATAATATAATAAAATATACATGAGTGATTTATTCAGATATAATTATATTGATTATCATATATTCATATATACAATTAATAAAATAAATGTAATTTTTTTTATAAATTTATTTAAATTCACAAATTTAATTTAATGTGTATCATGCATAATGCATGGTACTATATATAGTAACTATATTTATCATAGTTTAAATTAAACAGATGACTTCATAGTAAGATATGATTTCATAGTAAGATTAAATTATATAACATTTTATTTTATTTTTAATTGTTATATATATATATATTTTTTAGACATAGTATTTATTTATCTTCCACATTTAGCTTATACTGAGATCCTTGATAACAGCTGTATAATCCTTTCTTTTACCTAATGGAGAATTAATTAGTTATAATATAATAGTTATATTAAAATATCAATAAATGTATATATTAATATGAATTTAATTTTAATAATATGAATATATATTATGTGATAATATTAAATTAACATATACTTATTCTATAATAATTTTACAAATATTTTTTTTACATTTTGAGAATTAATTTTATTACACATATTTTATTACATACCTATTATATATATTTATATAAATGTAGTTAAATTATATTCATATTATTTATATATATATATATATATATATATATATATATATATATATATATATATATATACATAATATGATTTATACTAATAAATAAATAATACATATTTGTATATTTAATAAATTTAACATATTTTAATATTGAAAGTGAAATATGTGAAGTAAAACCATTTTTATGAGAATCTCATAGACTAGCCCAGATTGATCTTCTCTGAATCGGTTTGAATTAACTATAGGAAATTAAATTTATTATTATATAAATGTTTAAACATTATATAAACATTATTATAATATAATAATTATTTAGTAAAAATATTAATTTTTAATATATTCATAATACATTTTTAGAAATTATTTGTTAAAATATATTTATTTAGGTGTATAATTTGATTATTTCTATTAATGTAAAAATTGTAAAATTTATAAAATTTACCTATATTTCATATTATAATTAATTTATTTATAATTAATTATTAAAGTATTTAAATTAAATGTATATCAGATTACATATTTATATTTTAAATAAATATAATATATTTTAATCTTAATATTGCATAAGTAAGTAAAAACCATGTTAACAAGAGGAACATGATTTAGCCCACCTGCAGGATCTGCAATGCAGGTTGATGATCTCTGAACCGAGCTAACTGTAGAAAATTAAATCATTAGTATTATATAACTATAGTTATATGTATATATGCACACACTATATAGACAGAATAATAATTTAATTTAAATTTATATATATAAATTTATATGTATATTGTATATTTTGAGAAATAATTTTATCAAATATATATTTTTTTATAAATGAATGCATTTATATATTATAATTAAATTGTTATTAAACTACATGTATATTATAATATATGATTTATGCTAGTAAATATATAATTTAATTATTTCTATACATGTTAAATTAATAAAATGTATAACATTTACCCATATTTCATATTATGTATAAATAATGTATTTATAATTAATTATTAAAGTATTTAAATATATAAATTTAAATTAAATGTATACCAGATACATATTAATATTTTAAATACATATAATATATTTTAATCTTAATATTTCATAAGTAAGTAAAAACCATGTTAACAAGAGGAACATGATTTAGCCCACCTGCAGGATCTGCAATGCAGGTTGATGATCTCTGAACCGAGCTAACTGTAGAAAATTAAATCATTATTAGTATATAACTATAGTTACATACATAGATTTATAGTTTACATTATTATTGTAAACTATAAATCTATGGTTACATATAACATATATGTATATATGCACACATTATATAGACATAGAATAATAATGTAATTCAAATTTATATATATATATATATTTTATATTTTGAGAAATAATTTTATCAAATATATTTTTTTATATAAATAAATGCATTTATATATTATAATTAAATTGTTATTAATTAAACTACATGTATATTATAATCATAGATTTATAGTTTACACTATAAATCTATGATTATAATATATAATTTATGCTAGTAAATATATAATTTAATTATTTCTATTCATGTTAAATTCATCAAAGTATTTACATTATTTATCAATTAATTATTTATAAAAAAAATACATATAATTAAATTATAATTAAATGTATTTTAATATTCTAATATATGTATAATATACATTGTATATAATATATATGCATATTTAATGAATTTAATATTTTAATATTTTAAATTCAATCCATTTTTATGAGAATCTCATAGATTAGCCCAGGTTGATGTTTTCTGAATCGATTTGATAAGACTTGATTATAACTATAGGACATTTTTATCATAAAATAATAATTGAATACAAATTATTAATTTCAAATATACAAATATATATTGTATATTTTAAGAAACTGTTGAATAAATGTTAAATATATTTGTTATAAAATATAAATATATATAATTTAATTATTTCTATTCATGTTAAATGTATCAAATTAATACATGTCACATTCTTTATAAATCAGTTGTTTATATAAAAATGGTATTCTAAAAAAAGTATGTATAATTAAATCTATATTCAATGAATTTTAATATCAGAATACATATTTGTATACATAATGAAATTAATATATATATATATAATAGTAATCAATAATGGATAATAAATAAATAAATAATATGGACAATAATAAATAAAAACCATTTCTACTGGAACGACTCAAATTGTCCACCTTAATAATGTTCTCTGAGCTGAGCTGAGTTAACTATAGGAAATTAAATTATTATTATTATATAAATATGCACAATATATTATCATAAATTAATATTTGTATACAAATATATATATATATATATATAATAGTTTTTATGGTGTACCCCAATATTCTATTCTAGGACAATTACTTTTTTATATATTTATTAATTATATGATATTATGTTCTCCAAAAAATAATTACATATTATTTATTGATGATACTAATATAATTATTACATATAAATTACTTAATAATCTAACAATTATAAATTATAATCAGCATGTGATGACATTTTTCTATGGTATAAACTTAATAAATTATCCATAAATATAGATAAAACGCATTGTATGTATTTAAAAATGATATACTATTTAATATATGTATAGATTATACACTTTTATCTCAGCTAACTTCTACATATTTTCTTGGAATAAATCTGGATACTTGTTTAAATTGGAAATGTCATTTAGGTTATCTTAAAAATAAATTATTGAAAATTGTATTGATTATAAAAAATGTTTCATACTTTGTAAATACATCTGCCATGATCAAACTATACTATGCTTTATTTTATCCATATTTAATTTACTGTATAGAAATATGGGGGCATCGTTATGTATCAAACTTAAATATAATTTATTTTATTCAAAAAATGATTTTAAACATAATTTTTATATAATAACCAAATGATTTTGTTTCTCTATTTAAAATGGGAAAATAATGGAAAATATAACATTATCTTTATGATATTTATAAGTACAAGACTAGCATTTACATGTATAAATTGTGCCATCCTTAGGATGATGCTATTATTTTAAATTGACGACTAAAAAATATTTAATAACAGGAGTTAATGTGATTTTATTCAACCTTATTTTAAATATAATTATATGAATAATACCTTAAGTAATTACTTACACTCGGACAACAACTTTGGAATGCTTTAAGTATAGATATAAGAAAGTCTTTAAATTATTTTTTTTAAATCTTAAAATAAATATTATATTTATAAAATAATATATATTTAATATATATTATACTTATTCTATTTGACTTAGGAAAATATTTTTGTATATATTATTTAAATTTTTATTATATTTATTTGACATTATAAAAAAACTGTCCTTAGATTAAATTATGACACTATAACAAACTGACATTATACAAATTATTGTATATGAATGAATGAATGAAATCAGTTTATAGACAATTGTCTAAGGAGGATCATTGAAAGCTATAAGTAGCTTTATTAAGTCGATACCTCCATAGTATATGAATATAATAGCTTTGGGACATTTATACAATAATAATAAGACTTGTGTACTAGAATTCAATATAATAAGAGTAAAGAAATATATATAAAGAGAATAATAATAATAATACAAATAATGTCCCTCAGCGTATTTCATCATGTTTCATCAATCCATTAAATAAACTAATAAAATAAAATGTGTTAAAACTTGTGCAAACAAATATAAAACAAAAAGTGCGAATAAAATAATAAAAAATTATTGAAATGTAATAACATAAAATGATTCAAATGGTTTAGTATATACAAATTAAAATAAAGTATGTTTAAAACTTGTGCAAACAATTATATAACAAAAAAGTGCGAATAAAATAATAAAAAATTATAAAAATATAATAACATAAATATGACCCAAGTAGTTTTAAATATAAAAATTTTAAAAATTGACGAAGATTAAAAATATTAAAAATTATTAAAATGCTAAAATATAAAAACTAATATTTATTTAAAAAGTAATTCTTTAATACTTTTTTTAATTTGTGTATATTATGTATATTTTCAGATTTTAATATATTATTACTCATTATATTATTATAGTATTTTGGGCCTTTAAAAAAAATTGTGTTTTGAAATTTCGTTGTTTTCATTAATGGTAAAATAAATCTTGATTTGTCTTTATTATAAATAAAAAATGTATCTAGATTAATGTTATAGTTATTATGTAAAAGGTTATATAAAAATAATATTATTCTAAAAGATATGAGTTCATTCAATTTTAAAATAGAATTATATTTAAACATATTATTAGTGTGTGATAAACGAATCAGAGGTAATTGAGACTTGTCTATCATATTTTTATTGATAATTCGAATTGTTTTTTTTTGTATTAATACTAGTTTTTTTAATCTATCTTCATAAACATTACCCCATATTTCTATTCCATATGACATATTTGATAAAAATAGTGAATTATATAATATAATTAAATTGAATTTTATGATTTTGTTAGCTTTTATTTTATTTTTACATTTGTTTACATTAAATAAATTACTTTAGTAAAATGTGAATTATCAAATTAATTTATATATAAGTATGTGTATATGTGTATGTATGTATATGTATATGTATATAGTTATATGTATATGTGTATGTGTATATGTATATATGTGTGTGCGAGTGTGTATATTTGTATGTATGTACATTCGAAATTGTTAACCTATATTGTATTGAATATATTTATTTATTTTGTTCTCTTGTTTCTTAGTTTTAAATGTTGGTTATCTCCTATTTATTTCCTCTATATTATATTTTAGTTTATGTTATATTAATTCTTGATGTATTTCTTAGATTTTAATTATAATTTAATAATGTATTTATGTTATACTATTATCACTTACTGGTTGACATATATAATATAAAAAAATAAAATATATAATAAAATATTTATTATATATTTTATTTTTTTAATTGTATAATTGATTGTATAACATTATTATTTATGTATTACTATTATCTATAATGATACTTATCATGTTAATAACGGTGTAATTGATAAGCAACATTGCTTCTATAATGATAATAGCGTATACGCTAAGTATATATATACGCTGCCATTACCTATATATGATAACTTTGATAATAATATATTTAATATTTATAAGATATGTATATGCAATATACTTACATAAATACAATATAAATTGCTACTAATATCATAATGATATGTAACTTTCATACTAATGTGATTTAATAAATGATATATATATATATATATATATATACATTACATATAAATTATATAATATAATATATGATATATGATATATAATATATAAAAATATATATATTTAATTTCTTACCGGAGTTCTAGATTTCTGATATATTCATTTATATCTCTTCATAAAGCTCTGTCATAAATACAAGTCATAATATTCTTTATTTAATTTATTATATTTCGTAATTTATTTGATTAGTAAATATATAAACGCGTAACTATATCAAAAACGTAATACAAAGTAATATAAAGTATTATAAAATCATTATAATATTTTATATATTGCGTGTGTTGTATATTTGTCATCGAATTATGACGAATATCCGAAAAAGTTTATTAAAATGCCAAATTTAATGTTTGAGTACATAGGGTGACACCTATTAACACATTCGGAACTATCGCCCAAAACCCCCTCACGTATCATATTTGACTGATATTTACTAGTATTATTAGAATTGATAATACATAAATTCGATATAATGAAATACATATCCGAGATAGCTATCTAGTATATTAACATCTTTTTAATACATAATCTAAAATTTAAATACTAATATTTAATATTCACTGAGTACTGACTAATATGGCGAGGGCTAAATTGTATCGCCCAAAACCCCCTCACGTCCCCTACAAACATACTAGTTATAAATACTTGAATTCCTGAAGGGAGGAAACCATGGCGAGGCTCCGATCCTAAACCCACAGACATCAGAAGGAACAATTACCTAGAAAACGACGATACCATCGAAAAAGTAAATAAAATGTTTGCATCATCATATAGTGTATATAGAAAGAGTGTTATGCAATATGTATTGTACTGTATTTAATTGGTGCATTGATTCAACTCTCTAACTGTATCTACTTATCTATTTCTGTGGTCTATTGGTAATGTTAATATTGCTGATGCTAGGAGAAAGAACCAGTGCGGAAAGGAAGCCTTGAATATATTGAACAAAGCTAAAGTGAAGATTAACAGTGGCATGGTACATAATGACACGCCCAGTAAAATACAGGTTCCGTTGTACCGTGTTTGTATAGACTAGCATTGTTCTTTTATTTTTGTAAATACAAATATATTTTTTAATTAATTGAATAATTCTATCTCTCATAATATGGTAAATATAAAAGAGTATGTATATTATATATATATATATATATATATATATATATATATATATATATATAGATATTATTGTATTAATTAATATTGTATATTATTTATAACTATTTTAGTGCCTATCATTGTGGATATATCAGCTAATAGGTGACATGCTATTACGTATAATATGTACAATACTGAGTACATATATAGGGGGTATAGGGCACACATAGGGGGCATAGGGCACGCATAGGGGCATAGGGCAGACATAGTGAGGTGATATTATCATCAGAGTCTAATGTAGGGTTGAGTGTAATCCCAAGATACTTAACAGTAGAAGACTGAGTGAGTGGTGAGGAGTTAATGTATAGTATAGGAACATTGTATAAGTTGAAGTTAGCGTTAATGTTGAGTAGCGCTAAGTTGCAAGTGGTTAAATGTTAGCAAGTTGTGAATAGTATCCATGCAGAATTGTAATTCAGTAGAGTTTGTGGTTTCGGAGTGTAATTCAATGTCGTCGGTGTAGAGTGTGTATACTACACACTGTGTAGTGAACATTGGGGATGGTATTTAGTATACTTGAGAGGGGTAGTAGGCAAATCGCGAAGATGATGGGCGAGAGGATATAACCTTTAGGAACACCATAATACAGTTTGCGGGGTGATGAAAATTGTTCATGAATTTTTACCGAAAAGTATCACGAATAAAGTTAGAGATCCATTTTAGCATAGTTCCGAAAATTCCTATTTGTTCTAGTCGGGTTAAAAGGATATCGTGGTCAAGGGTATCGAATGCCGAGGAAAGGTCAAGGAAGATTGCTTGGGTTGGTGATTTATTATCAGCTGATATTAGAAGGTTATCCAGGAGCTGTATTATGACATTTTCCGTACTATGGTTGGGTCTAAATGCATGTTGTCTCGGATCAAGGATGTTGGTTTAAAAAATGTATGAGTTTGTAGTAAACAGTTTTTTCAAGTAGTTTGGTGAGAATAGGTAGTTGGGAAATGGGCCGGTAGTTGGAAAGTATAGCTTGGTCAGCATAGGAGGAATAGGGCAGACATAGGGGGAATAGGGCACACATAGGGGGCATAGGGAACACATAGACACATGCTAGGCATATATTGCTATTGCTGTTATATATTAGGAAATAAATCATTGAGATTAATAAATTAAAATATATAAATAATTATAATGATTGCACGTGGCCAACATATGTTATGTGAGATATGAGACATAATCGTATTCTGTGCTGCTGCGATGAAAGCATAATGCTAGCCTAGTGTATGTTTGTCTGTAATATAGCTGCACCGTAATGAACGTATAACTTAAATTTTACATTATTATGTTTGATATTCACAATTATATATACTTGATTATTATTTATGTTCTGAACTTACTATGTCTACGGACAACAGATATATATATATATATATATGTGTATTTGTATAAAATATATCCTTCCGTAATTATAAATTATTTAATTTCAGTTAAGAATTTATTAATTTTGTAAGCAATATTTATTATATATATATATATATATATATATATATATATATATATATATGTTAAAATATCATTAATGAAAATAATATTGAATAGAAGCATTCAGAAATTAGGCCAAGGTTCATTGAAAATAGACCAAAGTGGGCTAAACATTCAGCAGGTAAAGTTCAATAAAATATATATACTTTATCACATATATATATATATAATATATTATGATACAAATATTCTGTAAATGATACTAGGGTTGATTTGGTTTTTTCAAATGTGTTTTAATCGTACATTTTTTTAAAGTTTAAAAACCATTGTTTTTTTTGGTTTTTTATTTTTTAATTTAAGTTTTAAATGTTATATTATAATATAAGTTATAATTGCCTACATTATATGTTATATTAGGGAGTGGGTAGGAAACTCATATAATTACACTTGATTACTTGCTTATTTCGGGATTGTTGTTTCCCGGACAGTAAAAGTTCTCCAAACAGCACGGTTTATCATAGCTACTCTCATCTCGCTCGCCGGTATTCCAGTTTCGCGCTCGAGATTCCTGATGTAGCTTTCTGGCGGCCTTCCCCTTTTTCTAGTTCCATGAGTAGGTTCCCAAAGAACTAGGTCCGAAACAACTTCATCATCTCTACGTAGGCAATGTCCAGCAAACTTTAAGAATCGACGTCTTATCTTTGTAGATATTTTTTCTATAGCCCCATACAGTACTTCGTTAGTAACTTTCTGAGACCAATGTACGTTTAATATCATTCGTAGAATTCGAGTGTATGTGCCATCAAGTTGTTTGAGTAGTGTTTTTGTGAGAGTCCAAGTCTCACATCCGTACAGCAGAACCGATTCATCTGTGGTGTGCATGATCCTGAGTTTCATTTTCCTACTAAGAGTTGACTTCCAGATATTCCTCATTTGATGACATGTTCTCCAAGCAAGCGCTTTTCTGATTTTTAAATCTTTTGCACTGCTGTCTATTCATGCACCTAGGTACTTGAAGTCATCAACCCTTTTCAGATTTGACCCATCTATAGCTTTGATTTCAAACTGTTGAATGGTATTGTAGCTCATGTATTTTGTTTTCCCTGTATTCATGCTTAGTCCTACTCGTTTTGCTGATTTTTCGACTCGAGTGAGCATCTCTTGGGCTTCTTTGATACCTTCACTTACTAATGCAATATCATCTACGAAGTCCATATCTGTAATAGTGATAGGTGGTACTCTTCTGCTTTTTTTTTTCCTTAGTTGGAAACCTAGCTTATCTTCCCTTCCAAGTAAAGCTGTTCTCATAACATAATCGATAACTATGACAAAAAGGTATGGAGCTAACGTATCTCCTTGTAAAACACCAGCTAGAATGTTGAAAGTTTCTGTTTCTCCACCAGGTGTAATGACCTTAGCAGTAGTATCTTTATACATTATGCTAATAGCCGTCACCAACTCCTCCGGTATCCCATAAGCTTTCAGTATCGCAAGCATTTTCCCTCTGTGTGTAGTATCAAAGGCTTTCTTGAAGTCAATGAATATCAGGATTGCTTCTAGATTCTTATCTTTGACTCCCTAAATCAGTCGTCTGAGTGCTAATATTGACTGGTTGTTGTTCTACCACTTCTGAAACCATTTTGATTTTTCCTTAAATGACAATCTAGATGAGGCCTAATTCTGTTCAGTATCATACGATTATAAGTTTTCGCTACTAATGAAGTAAGACTTATACCACGATAATTACTACCTAGACTGAGATCTCCTTTCTTGGGTATTGGAATTATATTCAAAATTGACCATTGTTTTGGCTTCATTTTATCTAATAGTGATTTGTTACAGAAGTAGAGGATAATGTCATCTATATTACATCGTTTTAATACTTCTGGCCGTATTTCATCAACACCGCAGCTTTTACCTTCTTTGATTACATCTTTTGCCAACTTGTATTCATACATTTCATAGGCTCCACGCTCTATCTCTAGATGTTGTATAACTTGAATTATCGTTTCATTTTCGTCTTCAATATTTGGTGGTTTGCCTAATAAATCCTGAAAGTGTTTGTACCAAGTTTTTAGACGTTCTTTTTGGTTCTTACCTTTTATCATACCTTTTTGAGTTGTTTTTCTACCAGTGATTTCATTTATTAATTCCCAGCTTAATAGGTACTTTCTGTTGAGATCAGTGTTCTCAATTTGTTTGATCTTTTCTTCTAGGGTATCAACTGCAATATGTGTATATGCTGTATATAGTTTATTGCGCGATTCAGTATTCTTATGTTGATTAGTCTTATTTGGATTGTCTTCATACTCTCTATTTGCTATACGAGTGTCTTCTTTAGCTATAGAAACAGTATTTTCAGTGGATGGACACATTTTCTTTGTTTTAATTAAAAGTGGAACTAGTTCTCTTGTAACTTCAGCATTTATATCTATGAATCGTTCATATGTGTCTGAAATGTCTTCATCGCCTTGTAAGATAAATCAATTTTTTATTTCAATTGCGTATTTCTCCTGAAGGGACATGTAGATTTAAACAAAGGCCAGTTATAACGGAGTTTTCTTGGTAATGTCTTCCTATTCGCTCGCAAACTTAGCCTTACCTTAGATGATACGATTCGATGATCTGAACCAATGCTAGAAAAAGTACTGTATGCTTCCACATTTGTGATGCTGTTTCTCCATTTTTTCTCATTAAGGTATAGTCAAGCTGATATTTCCTGCAGCATGGATCCATATATGTCCAAAGTTTATTCAACTTCTTTTGAAAACATGTATTTATTATTACTAATTGTTTTTCATTTTTAATATCTATAATAATACACCATTTTTATTTGTTTCTTGATGATATGTAAATTTCCCGTCATCTTTATCTATCCTTGCATTAAAATCTTCAATAATGATTAGGAAATTGTACTGTGGTATAGTTTCTATAGCTCCTCTAAGTTCATCGTAGAATTTGTTTATAACTTCATCTTCGCTAGAATTTGTAGGTGAATATATGATTATAATAGATGTTGCAGGATTTCCATGGAATGTGCTTATCAATATTCTCTCAGAGTGTGATATAACCTCGCATAGTGAGTTTATTGATTTTTTGTTTAACATTATACCAATTCCTCCTGTTGATGCACATTGATCATTTTTCCATGCTGATGTTGTTATAAGTGTGCTATGTCCAATAGTATTATACTTAACAGTTTCATCATGCATAATTCGATGTTCCTGTATTCCAAGAATATCTAGATCATGGCTTTCGAAATTATACTTGAGTTCTAGTTGTTTATGTTCTTCTCGAATTGTTCTAACGTTCATAGTTGATACAATGATTTCTCGTTTGTATCTTAATAGTTTGGCCTTATTAATTACACTTACATGCCTATGATACAATGATTATGTGATTATAAATTTAATACGAATTAATATGAATTGTTTATATATTGATATGTAAAAATATATCGTTTTTATGGTTATACATTATTACTTATAAAAGTTATTTATATGTAATAGCCAAATATTACCAAATTTAATCATTTTACTAAATAATATAAAGTAAAGTACTATTTTAGTATATTGTAACTTATCCTAACATAATATTATCCATTTATCATAACATTTTATGATTATATTTTAAATATAATTTATTATTTTTTAATATCAAAGATATTATTATAATATTATATAAATGTTATAAATATGAATCAAAATATAATATCAAATGTTATCATATTATATAATTAATTTTGATATTATATTTTTATTTAAATAGTTATACAAATTATATCTATTCATTTATAATTATTTCACAATAATGGTTTTAATAACTGAGGAACTTATTACAATTATTATAATTTTGAATAATAAGTAATGTTATATCATAATGTGATATATAAATAGATGTGTATGGAATAATTTTGTCAATGAAAAGTATTCATTATTGTTATTTGGTGGAGTTCTTGATATAGAGTAAAGTAAACCTATAGAGCTTTCATCTCATCCAGGAACTTAGATGAAGTTTTCACTTATAACCTTATATGGCTCTAATATCCCTTCGAAGGCGCTCTCATGTTAAGGCATCCATGGTTTTAACGAGAACCTATAATTTATTTATACACAATTATAATTTAATAAAATATAAGATCATTTCTAAATATTATTTTAAGACTTATTTTAATCGTCCGGACGAGGCTCGAAATTGCGTCCTACTGCTTGTGTGTCTGACGCCTTAGCCAACTGAGCCAAAGGCAATTATAAAATTATTAATTTTTAATTAAATAATATATATTATTTAAAAAATGATATTTTCTTATTTAAATCAATTATTGAAGTATTGTATTATATCATAAACCCCTTTGATTACATTTAGATAATAATGTATTTTATTATATGTTAATAATATAATATTAAATAATATTTAATAAATATGACAGACTAAATAATATTTAATATTTTTTATTAATATATATATATATAGTGATGGACACCGATCCTTTTTTTCATGGATCGGTGATCCCGATCCTCTATTTATTCTCTTATGAGATCCTTTTCCCGTTCCCGATCCTCCATTTATTACCTGATCCTTTTCCAATCCTGATTCTGATCCCGATATTATTTATATATTTTATTAATACAATTTTATTTCATAATTCGATACAATATACATGTAGGTATAATATCTATGTATTATAAATTATTAATAATTGTAAGTAATATGTATTATTAATATATTGTATTATATTTAAATAATAAGTCCATTGAATTAAATGCATTTATTGAATGTATCATATAGACTATATGATAGGGTGAATTAATATATAATTTATATCAAATATTTACTCATTGTAAGTCGTACAATGTACTCAATGTATATTGAGTCAAAATCGGTGATTTACTTATATGATCTCAATTGATTAAATTCTATTATGGTAAAAATAAAATTTTTTATTTAAATATAACGTGGTCTTGCATTGGAAAATATTACAAAATAATAATCAATACAATATCATATCAATGTAATAATAAAATAATAAAATGTTGTTAATATTCTTATAAATAAATATAATAATATATTAGATTATTGTATATGCAATGATGTGCACAGATCTTTTTTTTCTAGATCAGTGATTCCCCTTTCTTACCAAATCCGGATCGGCTCGCCGATCAATGACCGAGATCCTGCCTATCACTATATATATATATATATATTATATAATATACTCGTAACATGAATATCAATACAAAATAATAGATTCTACGATTCTAACTCTTCCATTATGTGATATGTCTATATATTTAAAAATTATAATAAAATAATATAATTTATTTAGTTTTTTATCATGAAAGAATTATAATATGTATATGTTTTTATTGATATGTCACACGATGATTATTGTGAAATGCTCGACTCTCTCAAAATCTGCTTTCTCTGTGATAGCTCCAAAATACTGGAATGCTCTACCATATGACATTAGGTGTTTGAAATCCCTATCACTATTTAAATGTAAACTATCCACGCACCTATTAACATTGTAACCTACCCTCCATTTTCTCATGACACCCATAACCACCACATGATTTTGTAGTTAATAAACAATTTTAAATTAATAAAAAAACCAGCAAAAACTGAGTTTTTTGGTTTTTACGAGAACAAAACTGAAAAACCATCAACCCTGAATGATAGTACAATATTATCTTATACAATTACACTATATTTCGCTCTATTTTCCTTTCATTTATAAATAAGATTATTTATATTATTTTATACAACATAATTTATTCTTTTTAATCATATTTGTTATTATACATATATATATATATAATATTAATTTAATATATTGACTACACATTGCATCTCCGCGTAAACAGGAAGTCCGTTCATGGCTGTCAGTGCAATAGCCGCCAATAACATCGACGCTGGACAACGGCCTAAATCACTGACCAGTAGCATCACTGTGAACTCTGGCCTACTAAGGACCTCTCTGACCCGAACGCCCCGAGACCCTCCCAGTTAGCTTACGATAGTTTCGAATGCACTAATACTAGAACCGTACGTTCTTTTACATGTTCATATCATGTATTTCGTTAATTATACTTATAAAGGGAAATCATCAATTTATAAGCTTAACCATTTTCCTTCGGTGTAATGTTCAGTTATCTTTTTATATTATATTTAATTATATACATATATTATGCCTATTTATATACACAGGTGATTATCCTTTATATATCTCACTTTATGTATATGTTATCTAGATTAATTTATTCTAACATATTTATAATTAACAATTGTTAAACCACTGATAATTAACAATGATCATAATAAATACAAAGACTTAACTACGACGTATATTACACAGGCAGTAAACTATTTCCCGACAAACCCTGGTGCATTCCAACGGGGGATTCTGACTGACACCTGACACCTGACAACCCCTCCGCGTGGTTCTACTTCACCGGTTTATTTATTTTATTATTATATTATTTATTTTTGTATTCGGAACAAATGTTTTAGTTAGATGTTTAAATCGTATTATTTTCTATTTTATTTTTTATCTGAAACAATGGATGATAACGTTTGACGCTAATCTTCTTGATATCTCATAACGATTGCTCTGGCACAAAGAGTCGTTTAAATAAATTATATTAAATTAAATAACACGTATAACAAATTCATAATTATCAATACGACCTAAATGATTGATTTAATAAAACAGAGTTTTTATCATCGAATACTATTGCATAACAATTCATTCGGTAGTAATATATAGTAGGAACATCTGAGCTGAAACTTGTTTGCTCATCTTAATTGAATCCTTTGCTTCCTTCGTTTATCTGTATCGGTAATCTTATTCCGTATTTCTCCATTATTTGCATTTTATATTTAATGTTCACCTTTCTTCCGCATCTATTAGCAACAGGGAGGCGGCGTATTATTACATACATAAACATTATACGTGTTTAATACATATAATAGATGTAATACACTCGATTAATAATAATTGTGGCATATTATTAAGAAAGTATACTTTAGAAGTCTACTATAGTAGAGTAAATGCATTCTTTAAAACTAAAATACACTATTGTTTACGTATAATACATCATGTGACATTAGGTCTGTGAACCTCTCATGATCGAGGTTCTTTTATGTATTTATGTATTTAATACCGATTCGTTTACATAACGATATTCCTCGAATATAAATATCTTTTACCATAACGGGAGATAATAATAGAAAATATAGAATATTATTATGAAGCGCTTTTGGAGGAACAAGCATATCGATGTTATCAACAAGAAAACAAAACAGAAAACAAACACAGATTCTCCTATAAATATTATTATTATTAGTATAACTGTTATTAGAATATGGATACATATCCACATAGATATAACTAACTGACTACAAATAATATAAATAGTCATACGTAAACTATTGTAAAATATATTACTAAGATTAAATTAGAATTATCTAAATTAATATTTTTATATATATAATTAATATAATTGATAAATTATATTCATATACATATTATTTAATGATAACATTTTTAATATATTTTTAATTAATTGTTAAATATATTATCGATTACTATAATTATTAATAATAATACTATAAGCACATATAATATGTTACATGTTTGAAATTACCTTAATTCGGTATCAGTTCCGCTGTTTATAGGGTGAGGGGTGTGAATACTCCACACATCGGGGAGCACGAGGAATTTAAACCTAATTTAAATAAAGCATATGTTTTAATCGTATCTATACACTTTGAAGAAAAGATGAATAATTATTTAGGCCACTAAAATAGTAATCTTTCTTTATGTATTATATATATTAAGGGGACTCGCGATGTTCATATATTTACAAGTAACAAATAATGAAAAGGCTAAAAACTAAAAAATTGTTATTTATGATTATTTGATTATCATTTATTTGTCTATATGACAATAATATGAGTTACATTATATTTATTATTGATTATATTGTAGTATATACATTTCTATGACATTTTCATATATTTTTTTTTCTCTAGTATTTTAGTATTAAAACAAAACAACAAATATATATATATATGAAAATGGTATAGAATTATATACACTATAAAATAATTAATTATTAATATAATATAAGTATTATTGATGTAAACAAAAATAATTGAAATTAAAAAATGTATAGCTTTTTAAATTTCCTTTTTTCCTATCTATTACCTGTTAAAAATCAAATTAAATTTCCTATAGACAATATGCGTATACATATATAATATTGACAAAATGATATATGATTATTGTTAGGATGAGCAATACGCGATTATAACCCCATTCCAAACATGGCTGCGAGTTGAACTTCTTTGTTAAAGAAGCGACCTACGAACTCCTCGAAGTAGTGGGGAGCGATATCTTTCTCGACGACAACGTAAGGCTCGTAATACTCGGCCCAATTGATCTGTAAGCATCGTTAATCTGATACGCAATAACGTTATCGCGCGGGTCAGATATAAGTAGCATTTAGCTATTCTAATGCTAATACATATAATATGTGTAGTTTTATATAGATTAATATATTTTATATTCACATGTAAATATATATCTACATATATATATATATATATATATATATATATATATATTATATTAGGCAACTTACATAATATGGCTTAGATGCATTTCTCCATTTATAGTAATCAGTTTGAATTTGACCAGCTGTTGGTCTTTCCGAATTTATTTGATACTTGAAACTATAAACACATTACATAAAGATGTGATACAATGATGCAATCCATCAATACATGTACCACATGCACCCGTTATAGGAGAAGTAGTATATGTATCATATGTATTTATATTTCCCTATATATATTTTGTATTATTCTAGAATAGATTAATCTAGAATAAACAAATTATATAAATGAGATATGAACCACTTACTGAAAAGGGACGACCACTCTATTCATCCACGATTTAATCACTCCGGGTTTATCTTTCGGTAATTTCGCGCTTTCAAATCTTTGTTCGAATACGGGAACCACCAAGGCCTATCGTGTATTTTTCGTATTACAATATTACATTACAAACCATATATAATAATGTAAATATATCCACCTATGTTAAATTTGTAGGGTCTTAAAATATTTTGATTAGGTCTTAAAATAATATTTAGAAGTGATCTTATATAATTGCGTATAAATAAATGACCACGGATGCCTTAACATGAGATCGGCTTCGAAGGGACACTAGAATCATGGTTATAAGTGAAAACTTCACCTAAGTTCGGGGATGGGATGAAAGGACTCCACCAAAATAACAATAACAACAATATAAAGGGTTACGATCATCGATATAAATGCATATACAATACGCTTCTAACTACTTCATACATATATGTTCATATAGCTAGGTATTTCGAGTAAGGTTATATAGGCTCTATAAATAACTATAGTCGAGTGAATGTGATATTCGATATTCTAACTGTTTTATCACGAGTGTATCCCATGTCCACGTATTTCTGTAGAACCGCGTCCAGTTTGGGCATGGGTTCGAAGTCGATGTCGTTCAGAAATACGTACTTCGTTTTCGCGTTATCCATGGCGATATTTCGAAGTAAATTCACCGGAAAATATTTCTATTAAATCGTGTTTAAATAACTATTGTAATAATGCATTAATTACGATTTTGATAATGATATTAATTAAAATTTAGATTACTATAAAATTAATAGAATTAATAGAACTATCTATGAAAAGTAAAACATATTTCAACCTGTGAATAATGTTGTGAATGAGATATTATGAGGACACGAGAGCATAAATAAACATAAGTTGTAAACATATATTGTGTATATAATCATAATCTATAAATTATTTAAAGGTGATTTAATAAAATAGTATTTTTTAAAAGTTAATTTAATTTCTGTGTTAGAAATTATTAGGTCACAAATAATATTATTGAAATTATGAAGATTTAAGTGAATGTTAAAATATAAAGTTTTTAACAACATCATAGATAGAATTCTAGAATAGGTCCAAGACCTCTAAGGTTGATTAATTGATAATTGTCTATAAATTAATAAGAAAATTGATTGATACTATAGTAGGGGAGAGCGGGGCAGGTTGAGCCGGTTTTTATAAAAACACATGTATCTTATAATGTTATGAATATATTTTAATGGTGCATAAGATATATATAGTTTATGATCAATTAAAAACATTCATAAATCAGTGTAATGATAAATAATTAATTATATAATTACATTTTAATTTTTTTTTAAATTGGCTCAACCTGTCCCGTCTAATGGGGCAGGTTGAGCCAGGTAGAAAAAATGCAAAATTAAAGATATATTTAAAAAATAAACATAGTTAAAGTTATATATTTATATTTATTAGTATATTAACAAGTATATGCACCAAGATTAATATAAAAACTAATGCAACTTTTAAGGCGAGAGGTTAGATTAGGAGAGAGGTTAGATTCTCTATGTTTTAATCCAGCATATAAACCAATTATTTAATTATTTAAAATAATTACTCAATTATATATTTAATTAATTAGAGTATTATTATTATTTAAATAAGTCATTAATTAATTAAATAAATTAATGAATAAATATGTTTAATGATAAACGGGGCAGATTGACCCTATGGTCAACCTGCCCCGTTTTACTATGGTCAACCTGCCCCATATCACTAGTATATATAAAAGTAATCTAATTAATTTGTGAATGATAATTTTTTTATTTTATAATATATAGTATATTAAATATACTTTATTAATATACCATTAATACTACTATATTATTACAAAATATATTAATAATATCAAATTTAACCATACTGTCCCACTAACGAGATTTTCATAAAATATTAATAATTAAATAATATTTTAATTAGTTAAAATAAATAATTTTTGAGTTGTTATACTAATGCTAAATATAGGTGTGTATATATGTATTAAAAATTGAATTAAGATATTTATTAACAGCAGAAATAATTGAAATGACTCAACCTGCCCCTATGGTCAACCTGCCCCGCTCTCCCCTATAGTTCTATACTTTAATTATGTTTTTTAAATCTCAAATTTGTAACATTCTATTATAATAGAATGTTACAAATTTGAGATTTAAAAAACATAATTAAAGTATAGAGATAAGTAGGTTCCTAATTATTAGGATATTAGGCTAATATCCTACACTGAATTGTACTTTGGGATAAAGGAGATGTCAATGCAGTCAGATCAATGAGTTCATTGTAGAACTAGTGATAAGTTGTATAGTATAACCAAAGATTTTCCGAAGGAAAGATATAACACTTACGCGAAATCGTGTAATTCGATTTGTATACAAAATACCCTGGTGCCACCTATAGCGGGTTACTTTTAGGAACTATGAGTTGTTTATAATGTAAATTCGTATTTAACTATACACTTTTAAAATGTTAAATAATATGCTTTAAATTAATATTTATATGATGAAAACTAAGTGTTCATTACTAATATATAACAAACAAATATGATATTTATGTTTTACATGCTATAAGTATATATTTAGTGAGTAAAGGCTAATTTATATTGCATGTAATTTAATAGAGCAATGAAAACATTGTTGTATGCAAACAGAGCCGAACCTAAATCTATTTCAGTGATTTCGATACTACTGCTAGCAGCGGTTGGGTATATTACTAAATTACGTTGCATGCATAGGGAGTGTTATATCTTTGCTTCGCAAAATCTTTGGTATAACTATTGTTATGTTTGAAAGATGACTATAGAATAAATATATTATTAAAAATACGTAGGCTATATATTATATTGTATATTCGTGGATATATAGGTAGTATATTATATACTACTATAGTAAGCTGGGTTTAAAAGAGTAGACATACTAGATATACATATAGGTAATTATAATATTGAAATTATTCAATTTTTTATATATATCAATATAAAATATAAAGGTTTATTGACTCAATAAAAATGATATATGTATATCTATATCTGAGATTTAAAATTATTTTAATTTATAGAATGTGTATAATTGAAAAAAATAAAAGCACTAAATCGAAAATAATACACACTTGACCGATTACGTAATCGATGTGGTAAAGTCAAGGATCTGTCCTTGTTAAAGTGTTAACTAACTCCTGCTTCTGGCACCAGGTGGATACCTATGTTTTTTCTAGTAGACAACATGCCCTTGAGCGTTTCAATATAGTCTGGTATCGTGAAATTGCCTTTCACGTAAATAGATACTGATATCGGTCCTAGAATATAGGTGTTATATTTACTACTATATATGTTATACATATTATGTATCTATATAAAACAAATAATATAACTATATAACTATATTATATATCTTATAATATTATTCCTAAATAAATGCCTACTTAAATATTATATATGTTTTAAATTATCGGTGAGTGTATCAATTAATAAAGAAATATTTATAAATATATATATATATATATATATATATATATATAAATGTTCTAATGAATGCATTCATCAAGTGGTCGATACCTTGCCATTGTTTCGCCAGATTGTCGAGTTTAGAAAGACGTTCTGACGTCATCTGAGTTACCAGTGTGATTTGACCCCTAGTAGTGGTCGTGTCCTCGCCGAGAACATGAAGGTGAACAGTTCTCTTCATTTTCGCGGCATTGTAGTAGCCGACGCAGTAATCTCGAACCCTCGCTGTACAACGAGTTTATATCATACAGTGTGTTATGTATGGATATATTGTGAATTGTACACTGTACATTGTACAGTGTACAATGTACAATGTACACTGTACACTAGACCGGTTCGTACTCATTTTTTTTTCGTAATTTTATAAACCTTCACATCTGTGACAATTATGTATGATATGATAAATAAGTGTTTAAAATTTTAGACCTATATTTTAAATATTGTTATGTCACGAGACCTTTTAATTTTAACATTGAATACATATAAAATTTAACATGGGGGAGATATAGAAATAAGTTTTATTCAATTTTTATAAAATTGTATGATTTTTTTTAAGCCAACTATGGATATATCCTAGAAACATATATTACAAGTAGTATAAACAATACAAAATATTTTTCATAATAATCTAGATGCCCACATTTTATAAAATAATTTTAGTAGAAAAAAATGTCTAAAAATCGTATAATTTAATATAAATAAATTATTACAATTTAATTTAAAAAATTAAAATATATAATGTATAGATAATAATAATACAATTCAAATTAATTATTAAAAAATTATTAAAAATTATTTTTAGAAAAAAAATTAACATTATTTGTAAATTTTTTTGGATTTTTATTTGAAATATGAAATACAAAATAATTTTACATATTTTTTTATTTTTTTAATTTTATTTGTATAAAGGACATTTATATCTAACTTATATCCACAATTCAATACAATCTGATCACTCAAATTCATGTAAAGTATAATTATATATATTAATTTTAAAAAATGAATTATTATTTTGAATTATTTTGAAATTAATACTTTGTAAAATGGTATATTTTCTCGAGTTTTAGGAGACATTAATATTGGTAATTTGTAGATATAAAAATGAAATATAGATATTATATTATTAATAAATATAAATAATGGTATATATTATATTAATTCATTAAATATAATACAAATACATAATTAATTTTAAATATTAATTTAAATATTTGTAAACATCAAAGATAATAAGATGGCGTCATTACTATTATACATGGAATATTATACATTTTATTTAAAAATAATAATTTATATTTCAAACTTTAAATGCTTCGTGACCAAAGGTAACTATTTTTTAATAAAAATTGTTAATACATATTATACTAAAATATAGATATGTATTATATTGTATATGAAGGATTAAAAATTGAATCGAACGAACCGGTCTACTGTACAGTGTACGAAGCATTTAAAGTTTGAAATATAAATTATTATTTTTAAATAAAATGTATAATATTCCATGTATAATAGTAATGACGCCATCTTATTATCTTTGATGTTTACAAATATTTAAATTAATATTTAAAATTAATTATGTATTTGTATTATATTTAATGAATTAATATAATATATACCATTATTTATATTTATTAATAATATAATATCTATATTTAATTTATATATCTACAAATTACCAATATTAATGTCTCCTAAAACTCGAGAAAATACACCATTTTACAGTATTAATTTTAAAGTATTTATTTCAAAATAATTCAAAATAATAATTCATTTTTTAAAATTAATATATATAATTATACTTTACATGAATTTGAGTGATCAGATTGTATTGAATTGTGGATATAAGTTAGATATAAATGTCCTTTATACAAATAAAATTAAAAAAATAAAAAAATATGTAAAATTATTTTGTATTTCATATTTCAAATAAAAATCCAAAAAAATTTACAAATGATGTTAATTTTTTTTCTAAAAATAATTTTTAATTTTTTAATAATTAATTTGAATTGTATTATTATTATCTATACATTATATATTTTAATTTTTTAAATTAAATTGTAATAATTTATTTATATTAAATTATACGATTTTTAGACATTTTTTTTTACTAAAATTATTTTATAAAATTTGGGCATCTAGATTGTTATGAAAAATATTGTGTATTGTTTATACTACTTGTAATATATGTTTCTAGGATATATCCATAGTTGGCTTAAAAAAATCATACAATTTTATAAAAATTGAATAAAACTTATTTCTATATCTCCCCCATGTTAAATTTTATATGTATTCAATGTTAAAATTAAAAGGTCTCATGACATAACAATATTTAAGATATAGGTCTAACATTCTAAACACTTATTTATCATAGCATACATAATTGTCACAGATGTGAAGGTTTATAAAATTACGAAAAAAAATTGGGTACGAACCGGTCTACTGTACAGTGTACACTCTATAGATACAGTTTACATTACACACAATAGCTTTATTTTTTATTGTATTGCCACTATAGTATACAATATTTATATATTGAAAGATATACTTCTTACTCGAAATAGTTTATTTCGAGTTTGTACACTAAACACGGAAAGCACCACCTATACAGGGTACATTTTCGGGAAAATGTGTTATTTAGAATGTAAATTCGTATAAAACTAAACTTAAACTAAACTAAAAAAAAAACATGTTTTTAATTATTATTTATATGATGAAAATTAAGTGTTCCTTATTAATATATATAACAAAGCAATAATATATGCTGGTTTACATACTATATACACACACACACATATATATATATATCTTTTTAGTGATTAAAATCTAACTTCTATTGTATGTAATTTAATAGAACCTATTATGATCATGAATAAGTATAAACACATTATATACGTATATTACGTATATTAAGATATAATAGGATATAAATATGTTAAGTAAAGAAGATATATAGATATATATATATATATATATATATATATATATATATATATATATATTATATATATAATATATATATATATACCAAAGATATTGTGAAGTCCTTTGGAAAATCTTTTTATATACTATATACATATGTATTATCTTAGGTGATAAAAAGGTAATTAAAGTAATAGATAGGTGTGTAATGCATATCCTAACATCCTATATTATAATACACATCAGATATGTATTTAGAATGACTGAAATAGTTACATTATTATTATATAATAGTAATATTAAAGGAAGGTTAATAATATTATTGAACACTTTAATTTCGATTGATTTATTGATCGATTTATTTATAGAATTACATAATAGGTTACAATTAAACTTTTAATTTATAGAACAATAAATGATATGGTATTTAAATAATTGAACTAATTAGTTTTCTATTTAAATAGACCATTAATACGTTAATATTCCGGAACAAAAACTGATAAGTAACCTAACAAGTAATCATAAATAATATATACATTTGTGTATATTATTTACTTTATTTAAATTGAAGTATGGGGCAATAAAACACATACGGAGGCTTATAAGTATACGTCGTAGACCCAGGGGCGGATACAGGGGGGTAGGGGGGCTCTAGCCCCCCCCTCATGATTGTAAAATATATGATTTTAAAATAGATAATATGGTTAAATCAGAAAAACCTATAATATCAATTATAGGTAGGTTTATACATATTTTATTTTAAGTATATTCATTAATTTTAATCTAATTTAAAGATATTGGCACTATTTATAATGAATTAACAATAAAACACATGAAGAAAGGTATTTTCTGCTAAAGAAAATACTTGCACAACAATCCATCAAAGATTACGTTTATAAATCATATAAAGAAAATGGAAATACTCGTACATTTCAAATGAAGTGGTTACACACATATTCTACACTGTTATGATGATACCTCTTAATATTGATTTCAATTTTGCTCTGTTGTATTCAATTTTACTTAGATATGTTATTGTTGACTTGCATTATAGCTGATTGCAGAAGCATGCTTCTTATTTTCTATAACTGCAAAAAACGAGAATTGTCTTTCAAAGAGTTATTGTGGTAAATAGTTGATTCATGTTTTCTTAAATCTATATATCTATAGTATAGTATACTGTATACACTATACTTGTATATAAGATTTTCCGGCAACTTACCGGAAATATTGTAACTTTAAAACATTTTTATATCAAGTTGTAATGGGATACCTCCAATAAAGTTATTATATTTCAGGCAAGTTGCCGGAAAGTAAGGTGGTTTCCCACTAAAATTGTAGTTAACTTGATAGAAAATCATTTTAAAGTTAAAATATTTCCGGCAACTTGCCGGAAATACTTGTAGTGGGATACCCCCTTTAGATATAATCATTCTTTATAGAATTCAAAATATTTCACTACATGGTAATAATGAGTATTCTACTGATCCACATTTTAATTTAGGAAATTTCAATGACTTCTAAAACTATGTAGGCATATATAAACATATATAAATATTGAAATATATGGGCATATATGAAATTATATATTAAAAAAACACTTATTAATGTGTAGTAAAAATACTAAATACATCTCAAAAACAACACACAATGAATTGATATTTAAATGTGGTGAATATATTAAAGAAAGAATAATTATTCTTCAATTATAATTGATGATATAAAAAAGCTAAATATTATAGTGTACTAGCTGATGAAACCACAGATGTATATAATACTGAACAAATGGCTTTCAAAATTATATATTATAATGGTAGGATAATTGTATCACTGAAAAGTTTAATTCTTTCATAGGATGTGAAAATCCTAGTGGAGAAAGTAAAGCTAACTTACTTATGGATACACTAACTAAAGCTGAATTAAATATTGAAAAATTAAGAAGGTAAGGATATATGGAGCAGGAAATATGTCAGGCAAAGTAAAAGGAGCGTCAACTATAATTCTGAATAAGTACCCTAAAGCAACTTATATACACTATTGATCACATGTATTAAATCTATCAATAGTAAATGAATGCATAATGCCATTAATTCAAAATATGATAGGCGTATTATTAAAAATCTGCATATTTTTTAAATATTCTGCCAAGAGGCACGGTTTATTAGAAGAAAATATTACACACATTTGTGTTGAATCTTCTAAAAAGAAATTAGTTAAAGTAAAACGAGATGGGTTGCCAGATGCTTTGAGAGTAGTCCTATTTATCGAATTGTATCAAGCAATAGGTTCAAACCTACTGGAATTTTTTTTAGACATATAACATGGAATTCAGAAAGTATAACAAAAGCTAACGATCTTTACAATTCTATAATTAATACACAATTTAGTATGTCATTAATTGTATGTAATAATTCAATTGATTTCATAGAAAATTTAACAAATGCTCTCCAGAGTAGGTCAATAGACGCATATAAGGAACATCATATTCAAAGTATAATTAAAGGGATACAAGTGTGTAGAGATAATATTGCTGAAGTATATACCTAATTAGAATGGAATGAAGAAGAATTACATTTATTATCATATTCAAATGAAGGAATTTATTTACCAAGGTTAAATAAAAGACACCTGCTTCATCATCTGAAAAGTATTTAAAAAAAGTAATATATATTACATTCTTGGATCATTTGATAATGGAGATGAAAGAAAGATTCAATAAATACATATTGTATATATCTCTTGGAGCATTATTAATTTCAAAAGTTATGAATGAAAACAAGGATTCATGGAAAGAAAATATATTAAAGTTTTATGAATTAGTAAAAGATGATTTACCAAAGATACATTTAATAAAAACTGAATTGATTTGCTGGGAAGTTTAATGATCAGAGAATAAAGATCTATAGATATAGGTATACCTAATACGATAATAATTGTTAAGTACTCTCGATAACATGTCAAGGTAAATTGAAATTATTAAATAATTTATAATTTATATATTATTATATAAACTTTTTCCTAATATCTATTAAATTATTGATGGCTACTACCCATAGAGCTAGAGAGAAAGTTTCTCTCTAGCTCTGTGCTACTACCCCAGTTACCTTGTGTGAATGTGAGCGTTCATTTAACCGATTAAGAATAATAAAGACATATTTACCTTCGACTATGAGTGAAGATCGACTAAATAGACTTTCTTTATTAAATATAGTATATATGTATAAAGACATAGAGATCGATTGTGATTATATTATTTCCAAATTTCATTACTTAATCCAATAAGAATGCAATTGATTAATATATTGGATTAATAGTTTTTATTCAAATATAAAATATTATTCTATTTAATTTAATATAGTATTTAATTTATATATATATATAGTATATAAATATAGTACTGATTTCAATGATATTAATATGTATATTATAAAAAATATAAGTACAGAAATTTGTCCTATTATTACTCATTTATTTAACCGATCTTTATCAGATGGATATTTTCCGAATATATTAAAAAAATCTAAAGTAATACCACTATATAAATCAGGAGATAGAAAAAAACCAGAGAACTATAGACCTATATCGTTACTCCCACAATTATCTAAGATATTAGAAAGATTGATAAAAAATCGAATTTTGAATTTCATAAATAAACACAACATAATTAATGATTGCCAATATGGTTTCAGAAATAATATTTCAACAGCAGATGCTCTTTCTGAAACAGTTGAGATCATAAGTGATAAATTGGAATCATTACAAAAATGTGAAATTATTTCAATCGATCTACGAAAAGCATTCGATACACTAGATCATACCATATTGTTAAATAAACTTTTATATATGGAATTAGAGGTACAGCTTTTAATTTAATAAAAAGTTATTTATCTGAAAGGGAACAATATGTATCCCAAAATGGTCAAAATTCAAATTATAATAATATTACATGTGGAGTTCCACAAGGATCTGTTCTTGGACCACTTTTATTTATTTTATATATTAATGACTTACCGAAAATTTCAAATAATTTTAAACCTATTTTATTCGCAGATGATACTAACTTAATATTTTATGATAAAACAATTTTAAATCTTAAAGATAAAATGCAAACAGATATAAATAAATTATTTAAATGGCTTAATATAAATAAATTATCTATAAATATCAATATAACTAATGTCTTACTTTTTAATATCAGAAATAAAAATGAAAATATAAACTTAAATTTATATATTAATAATATTAAATTAAAACAAGTAACTGATATAAAGTTTTTAGGTGTATATATTGACGACAAGCTTAATTGGAAAAAACAAATAAATTATGTAGCAACAAAACTTTGTAGAGCAATTGCTATTTTAAATAAAGTAAAACATAAATTCGATATAAAAACATTAATTTTACTATATAATTCTTTTTTTTATTCACACCTAAATTATTGTGTTCATATATGGGGAAATACTTTTGTGTCTAGTTTATTAAAAATAACTATTATACAAAAACGAGCGTTAAAATGCATATTAGGTACACAGTATAATAGTTCTAATTATAATAAATTGCATTCAACATTCAACATTTTAAAATTTAGTGATATTGTGAAATATAATACAGCTAAATTTATGAACAGGGCAATTAATAAAATGTTGCCTATAAATTTACAGAAATTATATAAAATAAAAACTTATAATAAAAATCTATTTTATAGAATAAAAGTCAGAACAGATCGAAAAGCTTTTTGTTTGACTAATGTTGGACCACAATTATGGAATAACCTAAACATAAATCTGAAATACAATAATAATCCAAATAAATTTAATAAAAATTATAAAAAATATTTAATAAGTTTATATAAAGACTAATGATATACTTTTATTAACAATTTTATTTTATTGACTAATGTTAAATTTTACAAATTAAAAAATTATTATATTATATATTGTATATACACTTACTTTTATTCTACTTTATTATCATTTTCATCTAATTGACTAATGATATATATTTTATATAATTACACATACATTTTTACATCATTTTCGTCTAATTGACTAATGATATATATTTTATATAATTACACATACATTTTTACATTACATATTATGAACTTTTACTTTTACTTTTACTTTTATACAACTATAACTAAAGATATCATATTATTTATAACATTTTAATATTTCTTTTAATTACATTTTTTATAATTAAATAATATTCGCTTTTTTTAGGTGGCATGCATTATAATATTTCTACTGATAAATATATAATCTTTTTTTTTTTTTGTTGATTTAAAAAAAATGTTTCTTTTATTATTTTTTTATTATGTTAATATTTTTCTTGATTTATTCTATATATTATATGTTTTCTATATATCTATGATTTATTTTTATTCCATGTATATTATATATTAATTTATATAATATTATATATATGTAGGATATATTACAGTTATGCATTATGTTACTTACTATTTGTTATTATAAGTTATCTAGTATTTTACAATTTATATTTGTTTTATACATGATGAGAGAGATTACGAGAAATATTATTTAATATTATTTTAAAATTATTGTAGTGTACTATTAATTATTTTCTTTTTTTTAATTTCTAATTTAATTTATATAATTTGTATATTTATCATTATAATGTATAATTTTTGTTTTTTTGTTTTATCATATATTAGTATATATTAGTGTATGTGGGTGTGTTTGGGTACATGATTGGATATGCTTGAGTCATTGGGTGTATTAGGGATGTATAGTATGCATCGGGGAATAAGGATATCAGCGTTTACACCTCTGGCAATGGTGTAATCCCTATTGATATAGGATTTGGAGCACCCTTACCTGAAAGTTGATGTTCTACGCATCCTGGGTATACTCGGTGGCAATGGTATTATCCTTTGCTGTACTTAATAGCAGCCTTATATCTAGTATTGTTTTAAATTTTTTTAAATTTGTGTTTATTTAAAAAAAATTATGTTTATTTCATTTATATTTAATTTAATAGTATTATAGATTGATTGTTTGTAATATTTTATATTATATACACTTTATGTAATACATTTTTAATAAAATCTTATTTTTATATATTTTTATATATATATTTTATTTATATATTATCGTTTACTAATATACTTCTCGTAATTTCGTAAATAGGTGAATGACCAGACAAGCTTTTGCTTTTTCATTCATCTAGGCTTTTAAGCCAACTCTGAGTATTATTTTTATATATATATATATATATATATATACACAAATATTATTAAATTGAATATTAGCAAAGTAAATATGTCTTATTTTAAAAATATAGTTTTATTTGGATGTCAGCCCCCCCCCCCTTGAAAAATTCCTGTATCCGCCCCTGTAGACCTTATAGGGTATATATATATATATATATATATACGTTGTATGCCCTATATATGACATAGGGGTAGGGGCGTCACAAAAAGGGGGGGGGGATGGGGGGACATGTCCACCCACTTTTAAAAGTGGGAGGATATACTATCTAATACCCCCCCCAGTTTTAAGATCTATAAATTATTTTATTCTTTATAAATATTATATTTCTGCTATTTATAGTCTTTGTAGTATCATTATATCCAACATTGATTTGTATTGTGCAACCCAATACAAGTCAATCATATTAAGTCATCTACAAGTGATATTATAGATTTATCTTCTTAGCAAAGTATATGCATATACCACGGTAATAATTGATGAGTCTGAGATATCCTCCCCACTTTTAATCACCCTGTGACGTCCCTACGGCGTAGGGGTAAATATCACTATATATAGGGACTAGGTTTTATACTTTATTATTAGTAGATACGTATTTAAATATGCAATATCAACAAGCATGATAACAACACAAATGTGTAACACGACACGCATATATAGAATGTACTACATTAATAGGTGTGATGTGAAAGTATGGCGTAATACCACTACTACCACACTGTAACTTTAACACAGTAAATGTCAGTAATATATATCTATCTTTAGTACATATATACATATATATATATATATATATATATATATATATATATATATTTACATACACCATATACAAGTATTATTACCAGTCAACAACATAGATGACGTCACCAAACATATGCATATTTGTGATATAGTTTACGTCATAGAAATATTATTCTTTACACGATTACGTCATATAATGTACTGTTACATCATACCTGGGTATTTTAATACACCTACATACATTCCTACATAACTCTTACTATGTACATTATAAGAATATATTCGGAAATATATGTATACATTATTACATAATAGAGTATGTAGACATGAACTTTACAAATAAATAGACACTTTGGCCTACATATACATGTACTATTTAGTATATATCTACTATGATATATCTACTGTTATTAAATAATGCAAATAAATAACACAATTTAACGTCTCTTATAGCATATATTAAATAATTCATTCAATATGACATGTATTTATTCTAATGTATAACCTGGGAGAATATATATATATATATATATATATATATATAAAATAATCAGAGTTTAGGCATTAGCCTGGATGAACGAAAAAGCAGAGCTTATCAAGTCGTTCACCCAATGTGATTGTGGGGGGAAAATCATGTATAAAATTAAAATAATATTAAATAAAATATTAGATTATAAAATAAAATTTCTATACAGGATATCAGTAAAAAATAGTCATACACAAATCTAGGAAAACCTACCTAGAATACTTTATATCGATTGCCAATGAAAGTCGATAAAGGTGTATCAACTTGGGGGATTTGGGGTTTCTATATCCAATACCTTAAGGAACTTACTTTCGCCAAGAGTAAGAGCACTGGCAACAATTGCCCCCACACAACAATTGCATCCTCATCCCCGATACAAATATATATATATATTTAACCTCCCTTGTATAAAATATAACATATAACATATAAATATATCTCAATAATATATTAACCGAATCCTTTGATCTTGCTATACTCGAATGAAGGAAGGGGCGGTAAGGTTGTGGGCGTGGTTAGCGGAGTACGGGTGGGCGTTACCTCTAAAGTAGTGGTTTTCCGGAGAACTTTACGGAATGTTGTTTGTGTTTTCGTTCTATAGGCTAGATAGTATAATACTTAATTATAATATATATATATATACATATATGTTTAATATATGTCGTCGACTCTTTTAAAATCGTCTTATGGTAACAAATAATAAATAATAAATAATATATGTATTATGTATGAATACATCTAATGCTTACTCTTTTTATCTCATATTTAAATAGCATTTATCAATTTTATTTTATACATTATATATCTATTATAATACAAATCCGCGTTTTCGGAAATCACGAGTGGAGCTCTAGTTAACAAATAAATGTATTTATAGAGTAATACATTTAAATATGATACATCATCTCTGTATTCATTGATACATCAATGTATACATCATCATCTTGGATATATAACACGTTCTATGTAGAGGGATGTCCCTCCCGGAAAGGGCATACCCTCTATACGTACCATATATGCCCCTAGATCCTCCCATATAACCATATTTAAAATTGTTATAATAAATGAAATTAGACATATATATATGTGGTTGAAATTTGATATGAATTTGTTTATTAAAGTTACTAATCTATTTTTAGACATTGCATATATCGATAACCTATGGTGACGTGTGGCTGTGAAGTTTCCGTAAGGCTGTTAAACTGTATCAGCATATTCCTCCTGTGAAATATACAGGTTTTCTTAGTATAACAGCATAGGATTAGAAATATTGTTTATTTGAGTGGAGTCCTTTCATCCCTGAACATAATTTAGGGTTTATTATCTTCTAAAGCAATGCTCTAATGTCCATTCGAAGCTGTTCTCATGTTAATGTACCCATGGTTTTAACGAGAGCCGATCCTTCATTTATACATAATTATATCAGATATATATTAAATGTAAATATATGTATATTAATGAAATTATTAAATTAAATAAAGTAGCACCTCTATTGTATTCATACAGCTGTTGTACAACGTGTACACTATATTCCTAACACCTTACACCTTACACCTAACCCCTATACGCTACCTAACCTATACAACATCAGGAACAGAAGCAGGGTTACGAGGACGCAGGTGGCCAGGAATGTGGAATACGTGCCAGTCCGCTTGAACTGTCTGCAGATGCGCGTGTACAGCGATGTCGAGGACATCGCTACAGGACACGACCTTGATGACTCTTATTCCCTCGGGCGATACACCAGTGTAACTACGGTGCGAGAGTGTTAGTGCGAGAGTGTTAGTGTGAGAGTGTTAGTGCGAGAGTGTTAGTGCGAGAGTGTTAGTGCGAGAGTGTTAGTGCGAGAGTGTTAGTGCGAGAGTGTTAGTGCGAGTGTGTTAGTGCGGTTGTGTTAGTGCGAGAGTGTTAGTGCGATAGTGGTATTGTGTGTGTGTGCGCCCGAATATTGAAATATTATAATAAAGAAATATATATATATATATATAAATATGTAATATTTATATATATGTAACAATTTGAAAATACAGCCAGAACTCCACGGTAACATGAATGCGCGTGCCATATATTACGGTTAATCGTCGATATAACTGAAGAGATATAACTGAAGAGATATAACTGAAGAGATATAACTGAAGAGATATAACTTAAGAGATATAACTGAAGAGATATAACTGAAGAGATATAACTGAAGAGATATAACTGAAGAGATATACCAGGCGTGTATACGTCATAATGTATCATCTACAACAATTGTCTTATTATTGTGATTGAATTCAGTTTACCTATAGAAAAGGTTTTCTAATACTTTTCTGATTTGCAAATCGTTGTAACGAGCGATAACAATCGTTAACTACCGATACCTACTGATAGATATCTTCCCGCATAGTAGCCGGACAGTTACTTACCAAGATCAGATATTCTATAGCGTTAGTATCCTACGGGAACATGTTGTTAATCCGATCCCATAGTTGATAGTGTAGACCAGTTTGCTGCACACTCCACTCTACGTGCGCATACACACACGTACAGCGTAACTCGATACACACGGTGCGAGGTAGCCTATAGACTATCACCGATAGATAACTTAACTAGGGGTGTACGGTTACATCAAAAGCTATGACAACTAGGGGTGCACGGTTACATCAAATCCCAGATAGATTGAGATATACTATTCACACGCCCCGATCCATCTGTACCTGTATCGATATCTCAATATAGCGACACTGCAGCTTCAAGTGTGTCACCACGAAGAAATATTGCTTTCTAATTATGACGACGACGACGACGACGATTGTGATGATGCTGATGATGATGATGCTGATGATGATGATGATGATGTCAATGATGCCGATGATGATGATTATGGTTGTGATGATGATGATGTCAATGATGCCGATGATGATGATGATGATGATGAAAATGATAATGGTTGTGATAATGGTGCTATTGATGATTATGAACGTTTATTTTGATAACTGAACAGATCTACGTTTATTGATAAAAGTATATAGATAACAAATAACATAAATAACTACATAAATAACAAATATCAGATAATTATAGTAGAGTAAACACAATTTTATTTAAATAATTTGTTTATAATAACGACATATAATAAAACTACATGATAAACTAAATGAAGAGTAGCAGGAATATGATTTTTGAAATTATGAATGAAAGATCAAGATTATACTTTAAATTAGTAATCAGGCTATATGTTATGGGATACCATATAATCATTACTAGAGGGAATATATCTAATATATTAATTAAGTAAATTCCATGGAAGTGTAATTATAACCAATATGTCTAATATATATTAGGATATCCTATTTGGATTTACATGGGGAGTTATGATAAGGAATGAAACGTAAGTGAGTTTATATAGATGCATATATATATACACATATATGTGTATACACATAGAATAACAATGATAGGAAGAATAAGAGGAAATTAAAGGATGGAACACCGGAGTATACATTAGTAGAATAACGTTTAATGAAAATAGAATATGGACGAGAATGTTGACGGGAGTAGTGGATGCATTAACTCATGAGTGGTCTGTTGTATATTTAGATACTTATATGTTATATATGTAGCCTAATAGTTGAAAGAATAATATGATTAAAGTTGAGTGTAAAGTGTATAGGGGTATATGAGAAGCGATGAACAATAATTATTGTTATATAATCGATTATAATCTATACGTGAGATTATATGACCATTAATTAAATGTTGGTTAACAACTCAGAAAAGGATTATAAATCGTTTATAATTATATAGAAGATGATAATATATGTAGACCTTTTAGGGGGGTAGGAGTTAATGGTGTGTAATCTACATATAATGTTTAGTGCTGCACTATGTATCTAACAGAGTGGTAGACAGTATGTGCAACACAACATTAACCTAATATCTTGCATCGGCTCCTCGTGCCACCCCCTGCTAATCGCTTCAGCAAGCGGGCTAAGATGCAATAGAGATCTAGGAGAGTAGATAGGCGTCATCTAGATTATAAAGCCTACTGAAAAAATCAATGACGTCTAATAACAATAATACTATCATGCCGGATCGGCCGAGGCCCGGATTAACAACAACCGCGTTCATCGATAATATCCAGGATGTAAACGATAAATCGACTACTGTTTACTCAATTAGACTACGAAAACAAGTACTTCAATTGTAACTTGGAATGTAAGAACAGAAAAGAAAAAAATAGAACTGAAAAAATTGAAGAGCTAACTAATGAACTAAGCAGATACAAATGGGACATTCTAGGTCTTGCATAAACTAGATTAAATGGTTGTGGAGAACTAACGACGAATGAAGGCCATAATATATATTATAGTGGACGAGAAAAACATCAAGAAGGTGTCGGATTTATAGTACGAAAGGAACTGATAAACGCAGTACTAAACTATACTACCATATCCAGCCGAGTAATTTCAATACGCTTGAAAGAAAGTCCAATTAACATCAAGATAATACAAATATACGCATCTACATCTACATATAATGAAGAAATTGAGCAATTCTATGAAACTGTTGATAATACTATACAAGAATCACATAAAAAAGATATATTAATTGTGCAAGGTGATTTCAATGCAAAACTTGGAAGTGATGAAAATGAGGAATGGGCTGAATGCGCTGGGCGATTTGGAATAGGAGTAAGAAATTATATAAGCCAGAGATTACTAGAATTTGCTGGAAAACACAGACTGGTAGCGGTGAATACATTATTTCCACATAAAAAGCCAAGGTGTACCATATGGCACTCTCCTAATGGTGAAATAAATAAATTTATTTATACTCATTATTGAAATACTTCAATTAATTATTTTATTGTACATAACATATTCTATAATAATAAATAAATGTGAAAAAATGTACTATAAATCATAATATTTAAGTAACCATCTACTGAGATTTATGATCATTATGAACCTAAAATTTTCATTAGAAAATTGTGTTTACAATTGTTTACAATTATGTATACACCATACGACATACGACCTATATCATATTCATAAGTTATAACATTAGTAATAGACATAATATTTAAGAATATATCAAATCACATCAACCATTTATTCAAATTACATATAACACACATATAACATATACATATAATACACACTGCGTACGTCGAACACGCGCGTGATTAGATATCAATATCGATATATCGGTATCATTTCTAACGGTATTAGTATTAAGTATATCTTACTATGTTACCGAACGCACGTTCGATACAGATGTACGACGAGAGGAGATCGCTGGTGAACAAGTGGTTTGAGAGATGGAACACGTCGCAGCGTAACCAGGTGGTCAACGACCTGATCAACAAGTGCACGAGGAAACAGCTCGACTTCAACGGGGGTCGGATAGACATGATCCGTCCGATACGGCGTCAAGACTTCACGCAGTATCTGCCGCGCGTACTCTCCCTGTACATATTCTCGTTTCTCGATCCGCGAAGTCTTTTTATAACCTCTCAGGTTTCGTATATATATATATTACGATGTGAAATTGTCGATGTAGAATTTTTCGGCCGTAACAATTTTCATAGAATTACATAATATATATTTGTTATTTAAAAAAAATAATTTATATAATCGTCTTCAATATATTTTATTATTTTCATATAAACGCATATATAGCCGCGAATATATATCGCGTATAAGACACACGACTTTAATACGATAAGTATTATTTTATAAAATATTCACCCTCGGACTAGCCGCTTCGAAGCGATCGTACGAAGCAATACGCCGTAACCCCCACACGCAGGTGAGTTGGAACTAGCGCGGGGTTACCGAGCTCGACCATCTGTGGATGCCGAAGTCGCTACGGCTCGGCTGTCGTTCTCTCCGTCGCCGTACGAACGCGGTGTCTGGAAACGGTGGCTCTACCTCGAGAGAATCACGCATCTGCAATCTCTCGTCCCGGCGGTAGTTTGTAGCGTTAGCGTATTGATGGATACATAGATATATTGCATTTATTTTTATGTGACATACACACTTGTATACGCGTATATATTTGCGATGTATTCTAGTTTATAAAATGATAATGTGATATTATAAATTGATTTATCATATAAGTAATTATTGGATATATGATTAAATATATCGTTATATAATTAAAAACAATTAGGGTAGTATTCTAAATTCTAGATACATATCATATTTATATAACATTTCTACAATCGATTTTACAATCCATAAACATTTACTAATTGTTATTTTTATTTTGGTGGAGTCCTCTCATCCCATCCAGGAACTTAGAAGAAGTTTTCACTTATAACCATATATGGATCTAATTTCACTTCGAAGCCGCTCTCATGTTAAGGCATCCACTTTTTAATATCATGATTACATTATACATGCTTATTATTTCTATGACCATATAGATTACGAATGCATTACAGAGGTCATGCTCTATACATAGTTATATATATATACTTGTATATATATATATATATATATATATATATATATATATTACTTATGACTCATCGCTCATTTATGAGACATAGATATTGTGACAACCAATTACTTTTGTCACAAAAGTTTTGTGTAATATAAATTTATTAATATTTAAACTAAATGTATTATTATATCAATCCATACATCACAATAAACAGAATAACTCTCGCAATATCGACAACTCGCCGACTCGCTTCGAATCACCAAAGAACAAGACAGAATGAAACGCAGCAGTTCCAGAAACTCCATAGATGCGCTAGGTTTCAATGACTCTTATTGCGCTGTGTTATACAGCTGTAATTCGTACAGTGTTCATTCATGATTTCATTTTCAAATATTGTTTTTGTTATTATTATTTGGTGGAGTCCTTTCATCCCATCCAGGAACTTTGATGAAGTTCTCACTTATAACCATATATGGCTCTAATGTCCCTTCGAAGCTGCTCTCATGTTAAGGCATCCATAGCCTATCATTTATTTATACACAATTATAATTTAATAATATATAATATCACTTCTAAATATTATTTTAAGACTTATTTTAATGGTCCGGAGTAGGATCGGAATCGCATCCTACTGTTTGTGTAACTGACGCCTTAGACAACTGAGCCACAAAGGAAATTATAGAATTTTTAATTTTTAATTAAATAATATGTATGCCTATATGTTATTTTAAAAATGATATCTTCTTATTTAAATCTATTATTGAAGTATTGTATTATATCATAAAAACCCCTTTGATTATATTTAGATAATAATTTATTTTATTATATGTTAATGTTAATAATATAATATTAAATAATATGTCAGACTAAATATTTTGTTTATATATATATATGCAGTAATGGGTACCGATCCTTTTTTTCCTGCATCGGCGATTACGACCTACCCTCCCTTTTTTTACAATAATCTATTTATTTTATTTTTGTTTCCTTCTCATGACTCCCATAACCATCACATGATTTTGTAGTTAATAAACCATTTTAAATTTATAAAAAATAAACCGAAAGATACTAAAAAAACTGAAAGACCATCAACCATGAATGATAGTACAATATTATCTTATACAATTACGCTATATTTCGCTCTATTTTCCTTTCATATATAAATAAGATTATTTATATTATTATATACAACATAATTTATTCTTTTTAATCATATTTGTTATTATATATATATATATAATATATTTACAACACATTGCATCTCCGCGTAAACAGGAAGTCCATTCATGGCGGTCAGTGCAATGGCCGACAATAACATAGACGCTGGACAACGGCCTAAATCCACAGAGCTAGAGAGAAAACTTTCTCTCTAGCTCTATGCCTAAATCTCTGACCAGTAGCATCACCGTGAACTCTGGCCTAATAAGGAAATCTCTGACCCGAACTCCACGAGACCCTCCCAGTTAGCTTACGATAGTTTCGGATGCACTAATACTAGAACCGTACGTTCTTTTACATGTTCATATCATGTATTTCGTTAAGCATACTTATAAAGGGAAATCATCAATTTATAAGCATTTTCCTCCAGTGTAATGTGCAGGTTTCTTTTGTATTATATTTAATTATATACATATATTATGCCTGTTTATATACACATGTGATAATCATTTATGTATCTCACCTTTATGTATATGTTATCTAGATTAATTTACTCGATAACATATTTATAATTAACAATTGTTAAACCGCTGATAATTAACAATGATCATAATACATACAAAGACTTAACTACAACGTAAATAACAGGCAGTAAACTATTTCCCGACAAACCCTGGTGCATTCCAAAGGGGATTCTGACGGACACCTCCTCCGCGTGGCTATTCTTCACTGGTTTATTTATTTTATTATTATATTATTTATTTTGTATTCGGAACGAATGTTTTAGTTAGATTTTTAAATTGTATTATTTTCTATTATATTTTTTATCTGAAACAATGGACGATAACACTTGACGCTAATCTTCTTGATATCTCATAACGATTGCTCTGGCACAAAGAGTCGTTTAAATAAATTATATTAAATTAAATTAAATAACACATATAACAAATTCATAATTATCAATACGAACGATTACCTAAATGATTAATTTAATAACACTGAGTTGATATAATTGAATACTATTGCATAACAATTCATTCGGTAGTAATATACAATAGGAACGACTGAGCTGATACTCGTTTGCTCTTCTTAAATGAATCCTTTGCTTCCATCGTTTATCTGTATAGGTAATCTTATTCCGTATTTCTCCATTATTTGCATTTTATATTTAATGTTCACCTTTCTTCCGCATCTATTAGTAACGCGGCGTATTATTACATATATAAACATTATACGTATAGATGCAATACATTCGATTAATAATAATTTTGGTATATTATTAAGGAAATAGTAGAGTAAATGCATTCTTTAAAAATAAAATATACTATTGGTTACGTATAATATATCATGTGACATTAGGTCGGTGAAATGTTAACCTCTTATGATCGAGGTTCTTAATTTATTTATTTAATACCGATTCGTTTATATAACAATATTCATCAAATATAAATATCTTTTACCATAACGGGAGATAATAATAGAAAATATGGAATATTATTATGAAGCCCTTTTGGAGGAACAAGCATATCGATGTTATCAACAAGAAAACAAAACAGAAAACAAACACAGATTCTCCTATAAATATTATTATTATTAGTATAACTGTTATTAGAATATGGATACATATCCACATAGATATAATAACTGACTACAAATAATATAAATAGTCATACGTAAACTATTGTAAAATATATTACTAAGATTAAATTAGAATTATCTAAATTAATATTTTTATATATATAATTAATATAATTTATAAATTATATTTATATACATAGGCTATACATATACATATCCTATTATTTAATGATAACATTTTTAATATATTTTTAATTAATTGTTAAATATATTATCGATTAATATAATTATTAATAATAATACTACAAGCACATATAATATGTTACATGTTTGAAATTACCTTAATTCGGTATCAGTTCCGCTGTTTATAGGGTGAGGGGTGTGAATACTCCACACATCGTGGAGCACGAGGAATTTAAACCTAATTTAAATAAAGCGTATGTTTTAATCGTAATCTATACACTTTGAAGAAAAGATGAATAATTATTTAGGCCACTAAAATAGTAATCTTTCTTTATGTGTTATATATATTAAGGGGACTCGCGATGTTCATATATTTACAAATAAAAAATAATGAAAAGGCTAAAAACTAAAAAATGTTATTTATGATTATTTGTTTATCATTTGTTTGTCTATATAACAATAATATTAGTTACATTATATTTATTATTGATTATGTTGTAGTGTATACATTTCTATGACATTTTCATATATATATTTTTTTTCTCAAGTATTTGAGTATTAAAACAAAAAAACAAATATATATATATGAAAATGGTATAGAATTATATACACTATAAAATAATTAATTATTAATATAATATAAGTATTATTGATGTATACACAAATAATTTAAATTAAAAAATGTATAGCTTTTAAAAAATTGCCTTTTTTCCTATCTATTACCTGTAACTCGCGAAAAATCAAATTTAATTTCATATAGACAATATGCATATACATATATAATATTGACAAAATGATGTATAATTATTGTTAGGATGAGCAATACGCGATTATAACCCCATTCCAAACATGGCTGCGAGTTGAACTTCTTTGTTAAAGAAGCGACCTACGAACTCCTCGAAGTAGCGGGGAGCGATATCTTTCTCGACGACAACGTAAGGCTCGTAATACTCGGCCCAATTGATCTGTAAGTATCGTTAATCTGATACGCAATAACGTTATCGCGCGGGTCAGATATAAGTAGCATTTAGCTATTCTAATGCTAATAAATATAATATGTGTAGTTTTATATAGATTAATATATTTTATATTCACATGTAAATATATATATAATATTAGGCAACTTACATAATATGGCTTAGATGCATTTCTCCATTTATTGTAATCAGTTTGAATTTGACCAGATGATGGTCTTTCCGAATTTATTTGATACTTGAAACTATAAACACATTACATAAAGATGTGATACAATGATGCAATCCATCAATACATGTACCACATGCACCCGTTATAGGAGAAGTACTAATGCATATCACATGTAATCGTATTTCCATATATATATATATATTTTATATTACTCTAGAATAGATTAATCTAGAATAAACAAATTATATAAATGAGATAGGAACCACTTACTGAAAAGGTACGACCACTCTATTCGTCCACGATTTAATCACTCCGGGTTTATCTATCGGTAATTTCGCGCTTTCAAATCTTTGTTCGAATACGGGAACCACCAACGACTATCGTGTATTTTTAGTATTAAAATATTACATTACAAACTATATATAATAATTTAAATATATCCACCTATGTTAAATTTGTAATCAATGCGAGCATATATAATAACTACCTGTGTGGCTCAGTTGGTTAAGGTGTCAGACACACAAGCAGTAGGACCATTAAAATAGGTCTTAAAATAATATTTAGAACTGATCTTATATAATTGCGTATAAATAAATGACCACGGATGCCTTAACATGAGATCGGCTTCGAAGGGACACTAGAATCATGGTTATAAGTGAAAACTTCACCTAAGTTCGTGGATGGGATGAAAGGACTCCACCAAAATAACAATAACAACAATATAAAGGGTTACGATCATCGATATAAATGCATATACGATACGCTTCTAACTACTTCATACATATATGTTCATATAGCTAGGTATTTGAGTAAGGTTATATAGGCTCTATAAATAACTATAGTCGATAGTGAATGTCGGGCGTACGTTAATGTGATATTTGATATTCTAACTGTTTTATCACGAGTGTATCCCATGTCCACGTATTTCTGTAGAATCGCGTCCAGTTTGGGCATGGGTTCGAAGTCGATGTCGTTCAGAAATATGTACTTCGTTTTCGCGTTATCCATGGCGATATTTCGAAGTAAATTCACCGGAATATATTTCTATTAAATCGTGTTTAAATAACTATTATAATAATGTATAATTACGATTTTGATAATTATATTAATGAAAATTTAGATTACTATAAAATTAATAGAATAACTATTGATGAAAAGTAAAACATATTTCAACCTGTGAATAATGTTGTGAATGAGATATTATGAGGACACACGAGCATAAATAAACATAAGTTGTAAACATATATTGTGTATATAATCATAATCTATAGATTATTTAAAGGTGATTTAATAGTATTTTTTAAAAGTTAATTTAATTTCTGTGTGAGAAATTATTAGGTTACAAATAATATTATTGAATTATGAAGCTTTAAGTAATGTTAAAAAAAAAGTTTAAGTTTTTAATAACATCATAGATAGAATTCTAGAATAGTCCAAGGCCTCTAAGGTTGATTAATTGATAATTGTCTTAACAATAAATTATTAAGAAAATTGATTGATACTAATATAATGTTACAAATTTGAGATTTTAATAACGTAATTAAAGTTAACAGATAATAGGTAGGTTCCTAATATCCTACACTGAATTGCACTTTGGGATAAAGGAGATGTCGATGCAGTCAGATCAATGAGTTCATTGTAGATCTAGTGATAAGTTGTATAGTATAACTATTGTTATGTTTGAAAGATGACTATAGAATAAATATATAATTAAAAATACGTAGGCTATATATTATATTGTATATTCGTGGATATATAGGTAGTATATTATATACTACTATAGTAAGCTGGGTTTAAAAGAGTAGACATACTAGATATACATATAGGTAATTATTCAATTTTTTATATATATTAATATAAAATATAAAGGTTTATTGACTCAATAAAAATGATATATGTATATCTATATCTGAGATTTAAAATTATTTTAATTTATAGAATGTGTATAATTGAAAAAAATAAAAGCACTACATCGAAAATAATACACACTTGACCGATTACGTAATCGATGTGGTAAAGTTCAAGGATCTGTCCTTGTTAAAGTGTTAACTAACTCCTGCTTCTGGTACCAGGTGGATACCTATGTTTTTTCTAGTAGACAACATGCCCTTGAGCGTTTCAATATAGTCTGGTATCGTGAAATTGCCTTTCACGTAAATAGATACTGATATCGGTCCTAGAATATAGGTGTTATATTTACTACTATATATATATATGTATAATACATATTATGTATCTATATAAAACAAATAGTATAACTATATAACTATATTATATATCTTATAATATTATTCCTAAATAAATGCCTACTTCAATATTATATATGTTTTATACTATCGGTGAGCGTATCAATTAATTAAGAAATATTTATAAATATATATATATATATATATATATATATATATGTTCTAATGAATGAATTCATCAAGTGGTCGATACCTTGCCATTGTTTCGCCAGATTGTCGAGTTTAGAAAGACGTTCTGACGTCATCTGAGTTACCAGCGTGATTTTACCCCCGGTAGAGGTCGTGTCCTCGCCGAGAACATGAAGGTGAACAGTTCTCTTCATTTTCGCGGCATTGTAGTAGCCGACGCAGTGGTCTCGAACCCTCGCTGTACAATGAGTTTATATCATACAGTGTGTTATGTATAAACATATAGGATGTATGTATACATTGTGAATTGTACACTCTATATATACAGTTTACAGTATACTGTATACACACAATAGCTTGATTGTTTTATTTATTGCCATTATAGTAATATACCATATACTATATAGATTCAAATATTTCTATATTAAAAGATATTATTATTACGCGAAATAGTTTAATTCGAGTTTGTAAATTAAACACGGAAAGCGCTACCTAATAGGTAGGGAAAATGTGTTATTTATAATGTAAATTAGTAACAAACTATACTTTTTAAATATAAAAAAACATGTTTTAAATTATAATTTATATGATGAAAATGAAGTATATATGTTGGTTTAACTACTATATATATATATATATATATATATATATATATATATATATATATATATATATATATATATATATACTATATTATATATAATAATACACATCAGATATGAATTTAGAATGACTGCAATAGTTACATTATTATTATATAATAGTAATATTAAGGGAAGGTTAATAATATTATTGAACAGTTTAATTTCTATTGATTTATTTATAGAATTACATAATAGGTTAGGATTAAACTTTTAATTTATAGAACAATAAATTATGTGGTATTTAAATAATTGAACTAATTAGTTTTCTATTTAAATATACCATTAACAATTGTTAAGTTAACTTAAGTTAATATTTCGGAACCAAAACTGATAACAAGTAATCATAAATAATTATTTATGTATATGTATATATTATAATATATATATTTGTGTATATTCTTTACTTTATTTAAATTGAATTAATTCAATTATAATTACAATATAATTATAGGACAATAAAACACACGTCTCAGGAATTATAAGTAGGCCCTATAGGGTATATATCGTAGGGGTAGGGGCGTCACAAAAAGGGGGGGGGGATGGGGGGACATGTCCACCCACTTTTAAAAGTGGGAGGATATACTATCTTATATCCCCCCAGTTTTAAGATCTATACATTATTTTATTCTTTATAAATATTATATTTCTGCTATTTATAGTCTTTATAGTATCATTATATCCAACATTGATTTGTATTGTGAAACCCAATACAAGTCAATCATATTAAGTCATCTACAAGTGATATTATAGATTTATCTTCTTAACAAAGTATATGCATAAACCATGGTAATAATTGATGAGTCTGAGATATCCCCCCACTTTTAATCACCCTGTGATGTCCCTACGCAGGGTCTACGTCATATGGGTTAATATCACTATATTTATTTATTTATTTATTTAAATCAGACATGAAATACAGAGGTCCATAGTATAAACGAAAATTATAAAAGAATAAACAAAAAAAAAACAATTAATCTAAGACACAATTTAAAATACTATACAAACAATGAGTTATACCCATAGATATAGAGTGAGATATATACCTCACTCTAATGTCTATGGTTATACCACATGGTAAACAGTGGCGATGGGAAAACAATATTATATTCATATAACATACACGATAATTGTATTCGTTTGTATAGCGAATAATATGACTCAGGCCTACCTAATTTAACTGTTAAATTATTAACATAATCGTTAAAAAACATTAAAGAGGCACTATTTTTACGTCTGTAGTTCATAATAATACGATAATAATTATTATAATCTATATTAAGTTTAGCTATACAATATCTATTTGGTATCCAAATGCTACTAAGGTATATATTAGAAACAAATGTTTTAAATAGAATAATTTTTGTATCCTTAGAATATATATATAGGGACTAGGTTTTATACTTTATTATCAGTAGATACGTATTTAAATATGCAACATCAACAAGCATGATAATATCACACATGTGTAACACGACATCCTATAAAGAGTGTACTACATCAATAGGTGTGATGTGAAGGTATGGCATAATACCACTAATACCACACAGTAACTTTAACACAGTAAATGTCAGTAATATATATCTATCTTTAGTGCATATATACATACACCATATAAAAGTATTATTACCAGTAAACAACACAGGTGAAGATACGAAACACATACATATTTGTGATATATGGATAGTTTATGTGATAGCAATATTATTCTTTACACGATTACGTCATATAATGTACTGTTACATCATACCTGGGTATTTTAATACACCTACATATATTCCTACATAACTCTTACTATGTACATTATAAGAATATATTCGGAAATATATATATACATTATTACATAATAGAGTATGTAGACATGAACTTTACAAATAAATAGACACTTTGGCCTACATATACATGTACTATTTAGTATATATCTACTATGATATATCTACTGTTATTAGATAATGCAAATAAATAACACAATTGAAGGTCTATTTTAGCATATATTAAATAATTCATTCAATATGACATGTATTTATTCTAATGTATAACCATATATATATAATAATATATAATTCAAATAGAAATAATTACGATTACAAATAATTTCGATGGGAAGGGCGAATTGATGACGAGAAAATACACATTTTTACTTTTTTACTTTTGCAATGGGTACTTAAATAGAATAATTTAATGACATTTATATTTCGTAAAAGTAGAATGTGTTTTAAAGTTGTATTTTATTACGTAAGTTAAAGATTAGAGAAAAAAGTGTAGTTCATCGTTATCAATTCTCCCTTCCCTTAGAATATGTATATATATATATATGTATAATGTATTTATTTAAAACACATCATTAATAGTAATAATTTTATAATTTGTAATGTTCGAATAATATATATATGATATTATTAACATATAAATTTAATTAAATTAATATTTATGAAGAAAATATACTTTTAATGTAATAATATATGATATTATTAATATATATATTTAATTAAATTAATAATATATATATATATCATGAAAATATACTATAAATGTTATAAAATATACATTGAAAAATAAGTATTATAAATAAATATAAACATATATATTATCAATGTAATATTATATTATAATATTATAATATCTATACATATTTAATCAACATCAATTTAATCTCAAATCAACTTATCCTGCTTAATCCGATACTCAGATAAGTTCTCCACGTACACATCACAATCATCACACCCATAAACACATAACACACACTGTTTACTTATTATTTACTTTTTTCACACACTACTTCATCATTTATTTCCACTTTATATCATTCATATTCAAAATCACTGGAGCATATCATTTCTATTATATTGTTTACATTTTTATCTATTCTATTATTTACATTTATAATCTCTATAACCATACTACCATTGATCTATTATTACACATCTACATTATTATTATACATTCATATACATTCACATAAGTTACATTTATTCACACACATTATATTACACATATTCATAACACCATTACACTACTTTTACACTATCATTACACTATTCATATCCACCCATATACACACATACTCTATACATTTACAATATATTTGAACCTCCCTATACGCTAGTTAACACATACACCACCAAACCTCACACTTATTTCCCTCACTTACCCCCAGCCCCTATTCAACCACATTTTCTTTTATTTTCCTCTTCTAACATATCCCCAATGACGAATAATACTTCCTCCCACTCCACTGATGATGATACCTGCACCGCCTGTAAGAAACCTGCTACCATTCTTACAGAATGTGACCACTGCTCACACTGGTTCTGTGACTCCTGTAATGGACTCACACCTGACATAGTCTCTAATATGACCGCCCTCTCTGAAGCAGGCCTTTCTTGGTTCTGCACCACCTGCAGATCCATCCCCAGACCCCTTAACAAATCATTCACTCATTCATCTTCCCATACATTATCCCAGCCACCCCTCACCCCCACCCCCAACTCACCCACTTCACCTACTATCCAAATTCTCCCCACTTGCACAACATCCCCTCCTGACACCCCATCTCACACCTCATCCCCTACTCTCCATTCTAACACACATACAAAACCTCACACTTCCAAAACCAAAACCCCCTTTTTTAAGATACCATACCGAAAACCCATACCTTCCCTACTCCCCCACAAATCTGACAAATTAGCTTGGACAAAAATTAACTACCCTCCCAACACTCCACTTATCAACTTCATCACTGGTAAACCACCCACTATATCTCTTACTGTTATCGGCGCCGTAGAGTCAGGTAATGACTCCGTCTATTTAAATAAGCTCTTCTCCTCCATCAATATCCATCTCAAACCACACATCCACTCCCACCGCATCCCACACTCACCCAATTCCTCCAACTATACTAGAAACCAACCAAAACCCCTAATTATCACCTACCTCACTCTTAAATCTAAGCAAATCGTCAACTATTCCCTTCACCTCCTCAAACAATCCAACTTCCCGGTTAGGTTCTGTGAACCCCTCACCAAAACTCAACTAATTGCTCGCGCTAATTGTGCTGCACAAATTAGCAACCTAAACTCCACACACCCCATCTCCAACTATAAATATGCGATCCGTGGCACGACAAATTTTTACATCGCCCTAATTCCACTCCCTCCACCCATCACATTAATCTCCTAAATTCCCCCAAAACCCCTCACCCCTTCCCAACTATCTTTACCAAATCCTCCTACACCCCCGCCCACGCTAACCTTTCCCCCTCTCATCTCTCCTCCCAACCACCACCCTACCCTCCCTGACCTACCTATTTCCCTCAACGCAGCTCTCATCAATACACGCTCCTTACGAAACAAAATACCATCCATCGTCTCCCTCATGACTGATTACAATCTCGATATCCTATTAATCACGGAAACTTGGCTCTCTCCCCTATAGGGTCTATAGACTCCCCTCTTATTGCCACTCTCAATAGCCCCCCTTACCAGTTCATACATAACCCTCGTGACTCCCCCCATCCTGGTGGTGGCATAGGAATTCTATATAAATCTACTCTTACTCTCTCCAATATCTCCCATCACTCGTTCCTTCACTCCGAAGCCCTTAGCTGCGCCATCAGCTCACCATTCTCCCGCACCTTCAACATTTCCCTATTCTACCGCCCACCCTCTCCCTCAATCAACCTATTTCTTGATGAATTTCGCCTCTTCCTACATTCAATCTCCCCCACCACCATCATACTATGTGATTTCAATATTCCCAACCCACCCATGACCCTTTCCCTCAATAAACTTCTCCACTCTTTTAACCTTACACAACACATCACCTCCCCCACACACGTCCATGGCAATACCATTGACCTTATAATATCCCCTAAATCCAGCAATATACTCACAGATCACTCCATCGGACCACCCTTTTCAGACCACTTCCTAATACTACTTACCCTCAACCACCCCAAACCTACCCGACCCATCACTACAAGAATCACACGACAACTACATAATATTCCCATCTCTACTTTTATTGCTGACCTCTCCTCCCACCCAATTACCACCTCTCTTGAACTGCACAATTCCCTTGCCACCATCCTCGATAAGCATGCCCCCCTCCTCACCATAACCTCCATTACACGCCCTGACTCATCCTGGTTCACAAAATCCCTCCTCAAACAAAAACGTATACTTCGAACAGCTGAAAATCTCTACCTAAAACATCCCTCTCCCACTTCCTTAGCCTCCGACAACGCCTTAAAAAACACTTACAGAAAAGCCATCACTACCGCAAAAGCATCCCACATATCCCTAAAATTTGCTAAAATTTCCAATGATTCCAAATCCACCCACAGACTCTCCTCTCAACTCCTATGTCGCACACTCAAGGCGCCACTTCCTACCTGCCTCCCCGAACAACTACCACTCCTCTTCAAAAATACCTTTAATGACAAACTCTCCGCTACCCTTTCCTCCCTACCAACCCCTACCCCCTGCCTCACTCCCACAACTTTTCCCGCCTCCTTCAATAACTTTGAACCACCCTCCCTAGAACATATAATCTTCCTCCTCGACTCCACAACCTCAACCTCACCCCTTGACCCCCTTCCCCTCCCGATACTCAAACATATTACACATACCATTGCGATCCCCCTTCATAAAATAATCTGTACATCACTCTCCTCTGGTATCGTCCCCCCGGACTTCAAGGTTGCAGCAATAACCCCCATCCTAAAAAAGCCTAACCTTGACTCCCTGAATCCTTCCCATTATCGACCCATTTCCAACCTCTCAATCCACTCCAAAATCCTGGAACGTACCGTCTCCCCCCAACTCATCTCCTACCTCACCACCAATAAAATACCTAACCCATTCCAAAGCGCCTATCTTCCCCACAAATCCACCGAATCTGCCTTCACCCTAATCACCTCTGATATACTCTCAAACCTCAATAGTAACCGCGGAACTATACTTGTCCTCCTCGACATGAGTTCCGCGTTCGACACCCTCAATCATACCATACTCATCCACCGACTCGCATCCATTGTCATCTCTGGAACTCCCCACGACTGGCTTACATCTTATATATCCAACCGCTCCTCCTCAGTCAGAATACACTCCCACTCATCCCCCTCCCAACCCATCACCCACGGAGTGCCACAGAGCTCTGTCCTTGGCCCGCTCCTCTTTAATATCTACCTCCTCTCCCTATTCAATATTCTTACCGATTATCCCGACATATCCTTTCACTCCTACGCTGACGACCTCCAACTTTACATTAATTGCACAGACTCCCCTACATATGCCCCTAACCGACTCTCCTCCTGCATTAAGTCTATTCATGATTGGCTCACCCCTAACTCTCTCAAACTGAACCCTAACAAAACCGAAGCAATTTTCCTCCACCTACCATTACGCTCCTCCTCCCTACCTGATCCACCTCCCATTACAGTTGATAATTCCCCAATACCTTATTCCAAACACATCCGTAATCTTGGACTCCACATTGACACAACACTCTCCCTTGACCTACATATCGCACACATGCATAAATCCATCCACTATCACCTACATTGCCTCAGAATAATCCGACGTTCTATACCCCTCCCCATCGCCATTACCATCGTCTCCTCATATATTAGCCCACTCTTCGATTATTGCAATTCCCTACTCTTCAATCTCCCCACCTACAAACTCAACAAACTACAACGACTTCAAAACGCTGTAGTTCGTTGTGTCTACCTACTTCCCCGACGTTCCTCCGACTCCATTACCCCTCTCCTTAAACAATTACACTGGCTCCCAGTCCTTTACAGATTACAATACAAACTTTCCCTAACTATACACAAAGCAATCCACCATAACTCCCCTGACTACCTTGCCTCACTACTACACCTCTACATGCCCACTACTACACTCCATACCCGTTCCTCCAACACCTTTATCCTATAGGCTATAGCCACACCCCACCTATACAATCTCCACTCTTCCCATATTCGCTCCTTCTCCCTTTCTGCCCCTTACCACTGGAATTCCCTTCCCAACCACTTGCGCACTATCATCTCCACACCCACCTTCAAACGCCACCTCAAGACCCATTTATTCTCCCGAGCGTTCCCTCCAACACAATAACAACCCCCCCCCTACGGACGACCGAATGCTCACGCACAACAGTAGTCCTTAAACTGATAAAAGTAAAAGTAAAAGTAAAGTTAATATAATGAACATATTTTGTTGTACATATGTGACCATCACTTTTTATTTGTTAAGGGTATCTATAAAAACGAAAATATGACTTGTATTGTATTTAATAAGCTTTATAGTGAATATAATAATATTAAAATTAGTATGAAAACCTACATATAAATATCATAAATAATTAAATTTATTCGATTTTAGATTTGTTTACCAATGTATCATATCTATATAGATATGATAATGTGCTTTTTTAAATTAATGTATTTGTAAAAAAAACCAATAGAATACTTATTAAATTCTATAATAGACTTCATATTTTAGTTTTTTCTAATTGATATTTAAACAGTTATGATCAAAAACGTGCAACTAAAACGCGTTAATAAAATATTAGATGTGGATTATCTGATAATCCACATCTAATATTTTATAATCCGATTATCATAATCATTATCATAATCATTATGATAATGATTATCATAATCATTATGATTTAATTTCAAGCGCTATATTACTATTCGTGTATATAAAAGTTTGTGATCTATAGACTTCATCTATTAGATATATATGCATATATTATATACATAGGAGTATACAAGTATATATGTATTGCACTATAATTAACTAGACAATCATTAAATAACGTAATAATTACATTTAAAGTTACGACATTATTTTGGAAATAGTATTTATTATATGAAAAATACGTTTTTATAGTGAAGTATACATACTAATAATGGTTATGTATCTCCGTAATCCATTTGTTTATAAAAAAATATAAGTGGTTTAATGATGTTAATTACTGACATTTGTGAAATAATCTAATTAATATTATTTAATAAATAAAATAGATTTAGTGAAATATTTAAAATATATTTTTGTTATTTTAAAAATCAGGTCATATAGGTCATGCTAGGTCATGTGACTTGTTTTTTAATTTGAATTAATCGAATTGACGTGCATTGCACGGCGTGATCGTGCACGCATCGATATAAAGAAAGACACGCATCGCTTTATTTATATCGATGATTGCACGTCGTGCAACCCTACACTCGCAACCGGGGAGAATATATACATATATATATAATATATATTATATATATACATATATTTAACCTCCCCGTTATTACATATAACATATAACATATAATCCCGTAATATATTAACCGAATCCTTTGATCTTGCTATACTCAAATGAAGGAAGGGGCGGTAAGGTTGTGGGCGTGGTTAGCGGAGTACGGGTGGGCGTTACCTCTAAAGTTGTGGTTTTCCGGATAACTTTGCGGACTCTTGTTTGTGTTTTCGTTCTATAGGCTATATAGTATAATACGTAATTATAATATATATATATATATATATATATATATATATATATATACATATATGTTTAATATATGTCGTCGACTCTTTTAAAATCGTCTTATAGTAACAAATAATAAATAATAAATAATATATGTATTATTTATGCATAGCCTACATCTAATGCCTATTCTTTTTTTCTCATATTTAATTAGCATTTATCAACTTTATTGTATACATTATATATCTATTATAATAGCAATCAGCGTTTTCGGAAATCACGAGTGTAGCTATAGTTAACAAATACATGTATCATACATTATGTATGTATAGAGTACAAATGATACATCATCTATGTATCCATTGATACATCATTATCTTGTATATATATATAACACGTTCTATGTAGAGGAAGGTCCCTCCCGGAAAGGGCATAGGGGAGAGCGGGGCAGGTTGACCATAGGGGCAGGTTGAGTCATCTCAATTATTTCTGCTATTAATAAATATCTTAATGCAATTTTTAATACATGTATACACAATTATAGTTAGCATTAGTATAACAACTCAAAAATTATTTATTTTAACTAATTAAAATATTAATTAATTATTAATATTTTATGAAAATCTCGTTAGTGGAACAGTGAGTTTAACTTTGATATTATTATATATTTTGTAATAACATAGCAGTATTAATGGTATATAAATAAAATCTTGGTGCATATACTTGTTAAATAACTAATACATATAAATATATAACTTTAACCATGTTTATTTGTTTAATATATCTATAATTTCGCATTTTTTCTACCTGGCTCAACCTGCCCCAGTAGACGGGGCAGGTTGAGCCAAATTAAAAAAAAAATTAAAATGTAATTATATAATTAATTATTTATCATTACACTGATTTATGAATGTTTTTAATTGATCATAAACTATATATATCTTATGCACTTTATTTTATTAAAATATATTCATAATATTATAAGATACATGTGTTTTTATAAAAAACCGGCTCAGCCTGCCCCGCTCTCCCCTACCCTCTATACGTACCATATATGCCCCATAGATCCTCCCCTATAACCACATTAAAAATTGTTATAATAAATGAAATTATACATAAATATATGTGGTTGAAATTTGATATGAATTTGTTTATTAAAGTTACTAATCTATTTATAGATATTGCATACATCGATAACCTATGGTGACGTGTGGCTCTGAAGTTTCCGTAAGGCTGTTAAACTGTATCAGCATGTTCCTCCTGTGAAATATACAGGTTTTCGTAGTATAGCTGCATATGATTAGTAATATTGTTTTATTTGTGTGGAGTCCTTTCATCCCAGAACTTAAATTAGGATGTTATTAACTTATAAACAAATGCTCTAATGTCCATTCGAAGCCGTTTTCATGTCAATGTGTCCATGGTTTTAACGAGATCCGATACTTTATTTATACATAATTATATCAGATCTCTTCTAAATGTTATTGTAGACCTATTGTCCGGCGGATAAGGCTTGAAACCGCGCTTTACTGATTGTGTGTCTGACGCCTGACGCCAATTCAACCAGATAGGCAGTTATATACATATATAATATAATATATTATATATATATATATATATATATATATATATATATATATATATTAAATGTAAATATATGTATATATATATATATATATATATATATTAATGAAATTATTAAATTAAATAAAGTAGCACCTCTATTGTATTCATACAGCTGTTGTACAACTTGTACACTATTCCTAACACCTTACACCTTACACCTAAACCCTATACGCTACCTAACCTATACAACATCAGGAACAGAAGCAGGGTTACGAGTCCGCAGGTGGCCAGGAATGTGGAATACGTACCTGTCCGCTTGAACTGTCTGCAGATGCGCGTGTACAGCGCTGGCGAGGACATCGCTACAGGACACGACCTTGATGACTCTTATTCCCTCGGGCGATATACCAGTGTAACTACGGTGCGAGAGTGTTAGTGCGAGTGTGTTAGTGCGAGAGTGTTAGTGCGAGAGTGTTAGTGCGGTTGTGTTAGTGTGAGAGTGTTAGTGCGAGAGTGTTAGTGCGATAGTATTAGTGCGAGAGTGTTAGTGCGGTTGTGTTAGTGCGAGAGTGTTAGTGCGAGAGTGTTAGTGCGATAGTATTAGTGCGAGAGTGTTAGTGCGAGTGTCCTTTCAGATAATATATTAGATGTATTTGAATAGATAAGATTATGAACTAATGAAACAGATTTAAGGAAGGCTCTGTCTTTTAAGGAAAATATTTGTAATTTATGCTGGAGGGAGCTAATTGATATATGGTTATTGAATTTAATATTATGAATAGTACGAATAGATGATCTAATAATTTTATCAATTTTATTAGTCCTACATTTGGGTAATCTATTATATAGTGAATTAACATAATCTAGGCGTGAAAAAACAAGAGAATGAAATAATATTTCGTGATGATGATGATGATGATGATGATGATGATGATGATGAGGTTGATGATGATTGTGATAATGGTGATATTGATAATGATAGTGATGATGATGAACGTTTATTTTGATAACTGAACAGATCTACGTTTATTGATAAAAAGTATATACATAAATAACAAATATCAGATAATTATAGTAGAGTAAACACAATTTTATTTAAATAATTTGTTTATAATAACGACATATAATAAAACTACATGATAAATTAAATGAAGAGTAGCAGGAATATGATTTTTGAAATTATGAATGAAAGATCAAGATTATATTTTAAATTAGTAATCAGGCTATATGTTATGGTATACCATATAATCATTACTATAGGGAATATATCTAATATATTAATTAAGTAAATTCCATGGAAGTGTAATTATAACCAATATGTCTAATACATATTAGGATATCCTATTTGGATTTACATGGGGAGTTATGATAAGGAATGAAAAATAAGTGAGTTTATATAGATGCATATAAATACACATATATGTGTATACACATAGAATAATAATTATAGGAAGAATAAGAGGAAATTAAAGGATGGAAAACAGGAGTATACATTAGTAGAAGAACGTTTAATGAAAATAGAATATGGACGAGAATGTTGACGAGAGTAGTGGATGCATTAACTCATGAGTGGTCTGTTGTATATTTAGATACTTATATGTTATATATGTAGCCTAATAGTTGAATGAATAACATGATTAAAGTGGAGTGTAAAGTGTATAGGGGTATATGAGAAGCGATGAACAATAATTATTGTTATATAATCGATTATAATCGATACATGAGATTACATGACCATTAATTAAATGCTGGTTAACAACTCAGAAAAGGATTATAAATCGTTTCTAATTATATAGAAGATGATAATATATGTAGACCTTTTAGGGGGGTAGGAGTTAATGGTGTGTAATCAACACATAATGTTTAGTGCTGCACTATGTATCTAACAGAGTGGTAGACAGTATGTGCAACACAACATTAACCTAATCTCTTGCATCGGCTCCTCGTGCCACCCCCTGCTAATCGCTTCAGCAAGCGGGCTAAGATGCAATAGAGATCTAGGAGAGGAGATAGGCGTCATCTAGATTATAAAGCCTACTGAAAAAATCAATGATGTCTAATAACAATAATACTATCATGCCGGATCGGCCGAGGCCCGTATTAACAACAACCGCGTTCATCGATAATATCCAGGATGGAAACGATAAATCGACTACTGTTTACTCAATTAGACTACGAAAACAAGTACTTCAATTTAAATTGGAATGTAAGAACAGAAAAGAAAAAAATAGAACTGAAAAAATTGAAGAACTAACTAATGAACTAAGCAGATACAAATGGGATATTGTAGGATTTCAGAAACTAGATTAAATGGTTGTAGAGAACTAACGACGAATGAAGGCCATAATATATATTATAGTGGACGAGAAAAACATCAAGAAGATGTCGGATTTATAGTACTAAAGGAACTTATAAACGCAGTACTAAACTATACTACCATATCCAGCCGAGTAATTTCAATACGCTTGAAAGCAAGTCCAATTAACATCAAGATAATACAAATATACGCATCTACATCTACATATAATGATGAAGAAATTGAGCAATTCTATGAAACTGTTGATAATACTATACAAGAATCACATAAAAAAGATATATTAATTGTGCATGGTGATTTCAATGCAAAACTTGGAAGTGATGAAAATGAGGAATGGGCTGAATGCGCTGGGCGATTTGGAATAGGAGTAAGAAATTATATAAGCCAGATATTACTAGAATTTGCTGGAAAACACAGACTGCTAGCGGTGAATACATTATTTCACATAAAAAGTCAAGGTGTACCACATGGCACTCCCCTAATGGTGAAGTACTCAACAAAATAGATTATATCTTAACGCCACAACGTTTCAAGTCTAGTATCATTCGCACCAGCACAAGAACATACCAGACATCAACAGTGATTATGACCTTGTACTATGTAACATGAAACTCAAACTGAAGGTGAATAGAAAACCAAAGACCACACGAATACGATTCTAAGTCAACAAGCTCACAAATGGAAAAACTGCAGATAATTACAAAGACGAATTGGAAAAACAACTTAAAGAGTTAGATATTCATAAATATTACCTTATCACATCTTATAAGAAAATTGATAATCATTGACTCAGCGAAAAGAACTATAGGAAAATATAGAAGGACAAAATAACCATGGATCACAAACGACATACTTGATCTTGGCGATGAAGGAGATCTCTTAAAGCAAAGAATACTATAGAACTTATTAGCAAATATAGAAAAGTCAATAATCAAATACGCAAAGACATGAATAAAGCTACAGAGCAGTGGATACAGATGCAATGTAAATGACTAAATGAAGACATGACATATGGACGACATAACAAAAGAGTATACGAAACTCTCAAAAGCCTTACAAAAATACCAGCAAGAAGCACTTCGATAATAGAAGATAAGAACGGACAGCTGTTAGCTGAACAACACTCTATTCTAAAGCGATGTTCAGAATACTGTCAGTAACTTTATAACTATCCTACCAAACCTGAAAATAGCGTCATAATCAGTCAGATCACAGAGAATGTAGATGAATTACCAATTATAAAATCAGAAGTAGAATATGCTATACAAAATCTTAAAGGAGGTAAATCTCCTGACATTAATAATATACCTGGTGAGATACTAAAATACGGAGGAGACGCAATCGTTAATATTTTCACATAATTATATCAAATATCATTGTCTAACAAAGAATGGCCATAACAATGGACAGAGTCCCTAATATTACCAATTCCAGAAAAAGGCAATATCAGAAAGTGTGAGAATTATAGAACTCTGAGCCACTCAAGCAAAATTCTATTGAGAATTATATTGAATAGATTAACCTCGCCAGCTGAAGAAGTACTTTAGGAATAATAAGCTTGTTTTAGGAAAGGATGTACTACTGAGCAGGTATTCAATTGTAGAAATATAATAGAAAAACATTTAGAAAGCCAAAAGACTTATATCACAATTTCATAGACTTTAAATAGATTTTGATAGAGTTTTGCACTCTGGTCAACTCACAATACATATGACATCTACTCTAATATAACTTTAATGATAAAATCATTATATAAAAATTCCACAAGCGCAATGTGTTTAATAGTATCCAATGTCAGATATTCGTGACTGTTGGTGTGAGACAGGGATGTATACTATCTCCTGTGCTCATCAAATTATTTCTTGAAGAGATTATGGCTGGAATTCAAGATGAACATATATCTATAATATCAATTAGTTGTCGAAATCTATCTAATCTCAGATTCGCAGATGATATATACTTGATAGCTGGAGTAAACGATGAACTGCAAACACTCATAAACAAGATGTAAAATTGTGCTAGTCGGTATGGAATGCAAATTAGTGTAGAAAAGAGCAAGATAATCATTAACAGTAATAACAGAAATCTTCATACCAACATTCGCTATATAGTATTGTCTATAGAATATATTCTAACTTATGGGTGCGAATACTGGAATATAAGTGCCCTTTCCACAAAAATACAAGGTTTCAAAAACAAAACTCATAGAAAACTTTTTGGAATTACATACACAGAAATGAAGACACACGAGTACATTAAAGATGTGATAATACGTTTAATTGGTATTAAAATGGTACGGTCATACAATTATACATAAGAACCTCAGCAAAACAATCCTCCGAGGTATGATTGAGGGTAATCGCAAATGTGGTAGACCAAAAAGAAAATGGATTGATGATATCAAAGAATGGAACAAGATAACTCAGTCTGACTTAATGGTGAAACCACATGACCGCAACGAATTGCGGCGGAATTATATAACAGCCAGCTCATTGATTTCCCCTACGATTCGCGAGTCAATGGAATAAATTAAAGTAAGTTTACATATATACATCATCAGAGTATCTCAAGTTAATTAACCCTTATTTAATCCTCATTTATCATATAATGTAGCCTACATTACGTAGGTAGGATATATTATAGTAGGCCCAAAGATTTTCCAAAGGAAAGATATTGCACTTATGTAAATTTGTGTAACTTACTAATTTGATATAGCCATCTAGTGTTAATAGTTTTATAATAATTTTCTATATTGTAATTGTAAATAATAAATTATATACAATATACATGTATATTGTATTATAATATGTATTGACATGGTTTTAAAATGATAATATAATTATATAACAATAGAATACACTGATTAGTTATATTTAATGTAAACAAATAAAATAAATGATAAATATAGGTTATACCTATTGTTATACCTATTGTTATAAATCATAATATTAAAAAAACATGTATTGTATTGTTATGAATTTAAACTTATGTATATAACAATAACTTAAACTAATTAGTAATTAAGTAATTTAATGTAAAAAATAAATATATAATATAAATATATATTATTTATAAATTATAATATTAAAAAAAACTACATGTATTATATTATAATTTGTATTATATTGTAATGATTTTAAATGTATGTATATAATTAGAAAACAAGAAATTTAAATAACAATATCACATGATATAACATTTCATATAATATATCGCCATCTAGTGTTAATAGTCAGATTATATTAAATTGTGAGGTACTAGAGATAGATAGTGAGTGACAAATGCGTTATATATTAATACATATAATATTATAGCCATATGGCTTCGCCCCTTAGATGACTATGGGGAATGCAATATCTTTACTTCACAATATCTTTGGTAGCTGGCCTAGGCCTATACATATTAATTGTTAATGATATAATCGTTTACGATACATACAAGAGTATAATGTTTCCATATGTTGGGCCTGCATACTAGCAAAGTCATGGGCTTTGATACTATAGTATGTCCTACCAGTATATTAAAAACTATTTATTATACACATCGTATCAGTGTTTTTGCTAGTTTTAGTATTTCCATATTATTATACGACTTATTCAATATATACAATATATGTAAAATACACAATTAACATTGTAAATATATAAATTGAATATGGCCCATAATAGCAAGACATCCTATAACCTATAACCTCGAGGTTATAGGAGGTCTTGATAATAGGAACCAAACAGTAATAGTACCCACAAAATAGTTATCGCCAGGTGGCGTTTTATATGGCAACCATAAGTAAACAAACATTCTAAATATAATTTTTATTTTAAAATAAATACTAATAATTACTCTAATTAATATATAAAAGAGAAATTATACGTTATTAAATATAAATTTTTAATTATCATAAAATTAAGTAATGCTATACAATTTTATACCATTATTATATTTTAACTACAAAATAAATAGCTGTTAATGAGTGAATTTAATAACTTTTTTCAATAATAATTTTAAATTTAATTAAATGCGTAATTAATGATAAAAGTCATATTCAATATAATATTAGTAAAACAATATATATAAACATATATATATATTATATATTATATATATAGTATGTATTAATTATTAATATGTATAAAATATTAAAATGTTAGTAGGTAGGTATTATACCTATAACTTATATGTGTATTACAAATTAAGAGCTACTACGCGTAGATCACGATCTAAATAGGCGCGATCATAGTTACTATCATGATAACTATGAATCATTATAATTATCATAGTATAATAGTAGAATTATTCTACTATTATAAGAATAGCAAATGGTGATCACATTTTACCATCACATCACTACTAGTTGACGTAGTCACCTACGTCGTAGGTTGACCCTATAGGGTATATACTATATACTATAGTAATTGTTGAACCATACAGTAATATTTAGACTGCTAATCGATTATAAGATAAGCATATTCAATATAATATTGTGCATTTCATTCATATAATATATGATATATGATATATGTATATTTTACTTTGGTGAACTATACAATTTATAATAAATCTATGATTTCACTGCATTTAACTTAATGAACTTAAGTAAACTCTACGTAGGGCATCTTACCTATCTTAAGATATACACATACTATATACACATATATGTGTATACATACTAATTAGTATGTGTATATAGTATATACACCGTATATACTATATACGGTGTAATTATTATATACTATAGTATATATATATATATATATATATATATATATATATATATATATATATAATATTATACCAAATTTATAACATAATAATTATGTTATATATTATGATAATTATACATTTAATATATATATATATATATTCATTTTGTTTATTGAGTGTATTAACTAAAATATAACTTTATTTAGACTATATAACAATAGTTATATTATATATATATAATGACATATTAAAATATCTAATATATATATATATATTAAATAATATGCTTAGTATGCTTAGTAGACAAGCTTTTTATTGTATGTTTATTTAATATTTTGTGTAAAGTATAGTGAATACTCCTATGAATCATTACCAAGTTTGTTTATTGTGGCGCCTTTTGTACTAACAACCAAATATCTATTATATATATATATATATATATATATATATATATATATATATATATATATATTATGTCTAGTGTATAATTTAATAATTTTAAATGTAAAACATAATTATTGTAATAAATAGTATTTATATAAATAATCTATATTATATGATAGTTCACGATTTAATATATTAATAATAAGTTGTGCTTATAATCATTATAAATCATTAATTATAATAGGATTCAGATATATATTTTATATAATTATATAGCATACATATTAATCTAAATGTATATAAGGATAATATATATATGTTGAATGTCTGATATATACAAATATAATATTATCCAGTGATTTCATGCGAAGTGGTTTCGTTTGGTTTGATGATTTATTAATGTTTATAAATGCTACTATTTAAAAATAATTATGTACATTAATATGCATTATCATTGCGTTCGAAAAACAATCTGCATGAAATTACTCCTATCTAAATCACTACGTACGACGTACGTCGTAGATTTAATAAGTAGCCTATATATATGTTAATGACTATTTTATTTATACATTAATATATTGTATTAGACATTACTTATTAAAAAATAAAATATATAAAATTATATATTACTATATATATATATATATATATATATATATATATATATATATATATATATATATTAATATAGAATACCAGTGAACTCATGCGAAGTGATTTAGTTAGCAGTATAGGTTATTTAGGAATTTCATGCATATTGGTGTTCTCGAACGCTATAGAACTATATGTAGTATGGCCAAGAATGGGTTCGAACGAGTATAGATTCAATTGTTTTATTAATAATCACGAACAAAAGACCTGTATAATTATTATGGTTGTTATCCAATTATACATATTAATCATTATAGGTACCTTAGCTAAACCAGTGCAAGTGTCAATTATCAATCGTATATCGTATATCGTATAAGTACACTGCCGAGCTGTCAACTTATTATCTAGCAGTGTATATTATAATTCGTTATATTTGCGCGTGTATAAATCATCGATATAAAGAAAGTGGATAAGCAATTGAATGTAGTGTATGACACTATCCGCTACGAGCGCTGCAGTCGAAATCCATTATCTGGCCCACTACTTTTTATTTATAATAATATGTATTTATCATATATATATATTGATAATCACTACCAATTTTAATGTACTATATAGTATATATATATATACATATCTATACTAAAAATAAAATTATATATTTAAAATACATAATATCAACATTCCACGTAATTTTGTGTATTTAAATTGAAGATATAATACTATTTTATTGATTTTATTGATATTTATAATTTAAATCCATTGATATAGATAGAAGTTACTTTAATCTATTTCGACGAAAAGCCTACTGTTTTAATATTTGACATATATAATATGACTAATATCCAATCAAAATCACTGTAACCATTTTGTTAATTTATCGATAAAAGTGTCATTCATGTGTCTATCTTTTACATGCATTGCGTGCGCCGTGCGTCAATTTCTTATCCACTTCTTTATATCGATCCTATAAATGCGTGTGTTGCGTGCGTTCTCTTAATTATCTAAATATCATATTTTCACTCTACTACACTCACCCCGAATTTCCAGATGTCGACTCCGGCGACATACTATTATAAATTTCACCCGGAACCTTCCCGATTCTAAATCTTTCTACTCGTTTTCAATTCTGTCTATTCACGGTCTTCACTTGATCACCTCTCTTTATTATGTAAACATTTTTATCTTTATGTGTCCCTTCAACCCTCCATTCTTCTGTAGTCCATAAGTCTTCTAACTTTCTTCTGCCTAACACTACTTTTTTCACTCTCACACTTTCCCCCACAACTAATAAATCCTCGATTTTACCTCGATTATATAATTTGTGTCGTTGTTTACTTGCTTCCTCTAATGATTCCATAGCCTGGCAATTGATTTGTATCATCTTAGACAAATTTACTTCTAATCAGTCATTGTTAAACGTTTCTTCGGTATTCATTATTCTTTCAATCGGTAACTTGTCTTCTCTCAGAAACATTAGATAAAATGGAGTATACCCAGTCGAACAATGGGGTGTATTATTATATGCATGTATTAATTTGTCAATATGCATCGGCCATTTTTTCTTTTCATTAGTATTTAGCGTTCTCAATAACCCTTGTATTGTTCGATTTGCTCTTTCAACCTGTCCATTACCCATTGGATGGTATGGGGTAGTTTGGATTTTCTTAATATTAAAAAAATCACATAGCCCTTTAACTATTTTAGACGTAAAGTTTCTTCCTTGGTCCGAGTGTATTTTCTCTGGTGTTCCGTATACAAAGATCCATTCCTTTAACAACATTTTAACTACAGTTATGCAGTTTGATTTATCGTTACAACAGCTTTAACTAACTTAGAATAACCATCGCACATTACTAGTACATTTTCTCTACCATCCGAGCAAGACCTCCTATAACCTCGGTTATAGGGGGTCTTGATCCGAGGCTCTGTCTAACGTAACAAAATCAATAAATAATATCTCACCTGGTCTACTACATACTAGACTACCCAACTCTCCCCGTGCTATTCTTATCGGATTTTTCGCAATATTACTCGTTCTACATCCAGCTATATAATTTCTTACATCCGCATATTTCCCTTTCCAATTATATGTCAGTCCGATTCTTGCTAGAGTTCTGTCTACTCCTTGATGTCCATTTTGATCATGTAGTCCTTCCAGAATCGAATTTACCCACTTTCGAGGAACCATTAACCTACGCCCACTTACTGCTATTTCCTTCTTCTCAAATAATATCCCTCCTTCCATTATATATCGTTTAGAATGAACATATCTTCTCATTTTATCAACAATTTCTTTCAATTTTACATCCGCCTTTTGATCCAATATCATTTCTCTTTTGTCTATTTTATCAATTACGTCTATGCGTAATACTTCTTTGACTTCATCAAATAATTCTTCAGTTGATAGTGTCCCTCCTGCTAAGGTCTTTTAATAAACACCCGCCGCCGCTGTCACCAGTGTAGTATGACCAAGAATGGGTTCGAACGAGTATACCCAGCAAACAATTTCGGCAGATTTTGAGCAGATTAAAGCAGAATATTTAAAGCAGATTTTCGAACATTCTGCTCAATATTCTGCTTTAAATCTGCTTTAAATCTGCTTTAATCTGCTCAAAATTCTGCTTTAAATCTGCCGAAATTCTGCTTTAAATCTGCCGAAATTCTGCTTTAAATCTGCCGAAATTCTGCTTTAAATCTGCCGAAATTCTGCTTTAATTCTGTTTTAAATCTGCTTAAATTCTGCTTTAAAACTGCCGAAATTCTGCTTTAAATCTGCCGAAATTCTGCTTTAAATCTGCAAAAATTCTGCTTTAAATCTGCCGAAATTCTGCTTTAAATCTACCGAAATTCTGCTTTAAATCTGCCAAAATTCTGCTTTAAATATGCCACAATTCTGCTTTAAATCTGCCGAAATTCTGCTTTAAATATGCCACAATTCTGCTTTAAATCTGCCGAAATTCTGCTTTAAATATGCCTCAATTCTGCTTTAAATATGCTTAAATTCTGCTTTAAATATGCTTACGTTCTGTTTACTTTAAATATAGCAATAATATAATTTACCATGTTAAAATAATTCTTTACGGGAGAAATAGGCATGTAGTATTATTATATAATATCGGTTCATTTATTATCTATAGCAGCTAATTTCTTCTTCTATATATATATAGCTAATAAATAGGCATTATATGCTTTTTACAATATTCTATATAGATATATCTGGTATATATATACAACTATGTTATACATTTATAATAATGCAATACTTATTCATATAATATATTACTTATATTAATTAACATTATTATATATATATAAATATAAAATGTATGTTATATATATATATATATATATATATATGCAATAATTATTTAATATTAATCAATATTAGAAATATATGTTTACTATAATTAAAATAAGTACATAATTGGTATTGTATATAACATTATAATGTTATTGTCTTTAAAATATTATACCAATGCTTTGGAAAGAATTAAAGCTAGCTTACTATATATACTATTAATAGCTTTAACATATATGTATATCCATTATGTATTATTGTACAAATATGCATGTATGTGATCACACTCACATGTATACAGAGTTTAAATATGATACATAATTATTATAAATTGTATTTTACATTATACATTGTGCGATGGTTAATTTAGACCATATGATGAGGAAACAAGAAACGGTTTTACACTTTATTTGGGGGAAAAAAAGCAACTACTTTAGACACAATTAAAAAAACCTTTCTAATTATATGCCAAGTTGCCTCCAGCACAGCTGAGCAACATTAAACACATCTGAACGCTTTTAGCGTCGACATACAATATAATGTTCCAATGTAAAAGTCGGCATGACTAAATTTTCACATTATTTTCAGTTAGAATATTTATCCGATATATATTATTACACATTATTTAAATACACAATATAATATAAGGTTACATATGATCTATGATCATCATAATAAATCATTATAACGTGAATGAAATGTTTGCAAGTTATTGTTTGACCGTGTATGGTATAAGTATAAAATTTAAGTATAAATATTTTCGAACGTTAATATCATCTCGAAGTTGAAATTTCACAGACTTATGTTTTCATCTCGAAGGTCAAATGTCACGGACTTGTTTTCATCTCTAAGGCACCATGTCACTGAATCTCATGGCCTGCTGTGGATTGTTTGATTATAGGTTAAGCAAATTTATAGTTGAAAGTATAAATATTTGCTAACGTTATTTTTATCTTGAAGTATAAAGGTCACAAATTGCTAATGTCTAAGCAGAAAAATAATCTCTAAGCTGGTATTATCTTGAATGTGTTGAAAATCATTACCCTTGTTCATCTTGAAGGTGTCCTGTCAATGATAATCACGGACTGCTGTTGTCATCTAGATGGATATATAATATATACAAATAATGTTATAAGTACACATATATTTAATATAAATTAATAGGTTTGTGTAGAGTTTTGGATATATTTATATGTATAGCTCTGGTTATATGACTAAATTTTCACATTATTTTCAGTTAGAATATTTATCCGATATATATTATTACACATTCTTTAAATACACAATATAATATAAGGTTACATATGACCTATGATCATCATAATAAATCATTATAACGTGAATGAAATGTTTGCAAGTTATTATTTGACCGTGTATGGTATAAGTATAAAATTTAAGTATAAATATTTTCGAACGTTAATATCATCTCGAAGTTGAAATTTCACAGACTTATGTTTTCATCTCGAAGGTCAAATGTCAAGGACTTGTTTTCATCTCTAAGGCACCATGTCACTGAATCTTATGGCCTGCTGTGGATTGTTTGATTATAGGTTAAGCAAATTTATAGTTGAAAGTATAAATATTTGCTAACGTTATTTTTATCTTGAAGTAGAAAGGTCACAAATTGCTAATGTCATCTATAGATTCAATTGTTTTATTAATAATCACAAACAAAAGACCTGTATAATTATTATGGTTAACCAATTATAACAAATGTTATCCAATTATACATATTAATCATTATATTTACCTTAGCTAAACCAGTGCAAGTTTCAATTATCAATCGTATATCGTATATCGTATAAGTACACTGCTGAGCTGTCAACTTATTATCTAGCAGTGTATATTATAATTCGTAATATTTGCGCGTGTATAAATGCGTGTGTTGCGAGCGTTCTCTTAATTATCTAAATATCATATTTTCACTCTACTACATATATATAGTTCTACTATATACTATATACTATATACATATATATTATCATATGATAATACATATTAATGTACATTAGTATTTAGGAATACCAGTAAACTCGGACCAGGTAAACTCGGACCACTTTTGAGGTAAACTCGGACCACTTTTAAAGTAAACTCGGACCACTTTTTAAAAACATAAAGTAAACTCGGACCACTTATTAAAAACATAAAGAAGATTCGTACCACTTTTAAAATAACTATATTTTGTATATTTCTATAATATAATATGCTTTAACTTATTTCCACCTTATATAATTATATTATATCTGTTAAATAAATTATAAAAAGAGTAATTTAATATGATATTTTTGTGGAATTTTATACTTAAATAGGTAAACATTTAATTTGAACTCGCACCACTCTTGAAGTAAACTCGGACCACTTGTGAAGTAAACTCGGACCACTTATTAAAATAACTTATATATTGTATACTTCTATCATAATAAATATAGCTTCTATCGTGGGTCTCGTCGGTGATATACATAGAGCTAGAGAGAAATTTCTCTCTAGCTCTGTGGTGATATACGACAATTTAAATTATGTTAAGTTATTAAATGTTATTAAAGTTATTAAATGATAACTTATGAATATTAATGTAAATATTATTATTTTAATAATAATATAATTTATTTTAATATTTTGTAATTTATTTATAATAATAATATATATTATTTGTAATTATATATATATATATATATATATATATATATAATGTCTTTAATAATTAAATAAAAATGTAAATATAATTAAATACAGTGAAATTATACTTTTAACTTATAAGTTAAAGCATATTATATGTTAAAAATATACAATATATAGTTTATACGGTTGGTCCGAATCTTCTTTATGTTTTTAATAAGTGGTCCGAGTTTACTTAACAAGTGGTCCGAGTTTACTTCACAAGTGGTCCGAGTTTACTTCAAAAGTGGTGCGAGTTCAAATTAAATGTTTACCTATTTAAATATATAATTCCACAAAAATATCATATTAAATGACTCTTTTTATGATTTATTTAACAGATATAATATAATTATATAAGGTGGAAGTAAGTTAAAGCATATTATATTATAGAAATATACAAAATATAGTTATTTTAATAAGTGGTCCGAGTTTACTTTATGTTTTTAAAAAGTGGTCCGAGTTTACTTTAAAAGTGGTCTGAGTTTACCTCAAAGTGGTCCGAGTTTACCTGGTCCGAGTTTACTGGTACTCGTATTTAGTACACGGTGTAGTGCCCACTGGGCACTGCCCAGTATTTTAAAATAGTAGCATTTATAAACATTTATAAAATAACCAAACCAAACGCAATCACTTCGCATGAAATCACTGGATACCTATACTATTATATTAGTATACATATATATATATATATATATATATATATATATATATATATATATATATATATATATATATATATATATATATATATATATATATATATATATATATATATATATATATATCAGATATTCAACATACATATATTATCCTTATATACATTTAGATTAATATGTATGATATATAATTATATTCATATACAGGCCCGTAGCCACGGGGGGGGGGGGGGCCTGCGGGGGCAAGGCCCCTAAAACTTGTTTCACATTAGGTTATTTTCATATAGTATTTACTAGATATTCAATTATATTTATATTTTATTTTATAATTTATTTATATTATATTTATTTATTAGAATGTGTGTATTTTAGTTATAGAAATTAAAGTGATGATCCAATTCAGTATTTATGGTTTTATAAAATATTTTTTAAAATTATGGTAAATTTTAATTTAATTGTAATTAATTAAAAGTTACCCTATCATGAATAAACAAAAAAAACTATTTTTTTTCTAACTAAAATAGGAGTAGACAAATTAATATATCACAGAATAGCAATAACAGAATCAAATATCCAACTAACCCCAAACCCAAACAATAGCACTACAAAATATGAAAAAATAAATTTAAATTATCGTCTGATCTCAGAAATGTTTGCCTAAACATAGACCTACAAGTGGTCGTGCATCTTTTGGAAATAAAATAAGAATATTTACCGATAATGTATATATATATATAAATATATACAAAATAAATCAAATTTAATTTATATCCATTTGTTGAGTATAGTACTTTCACAGTAAGTGGTTACTACAAGTGGAATTCGGCAATTGAAAAAGATAATGGTTTGATAAATTATCCCTATCATATGATTCCTTCTATGTATCGCGTAAAGAAAATCAAACTGTTGATTGACTACCAGTACACTCTCCTAACAAGTATTCTTTTCAACTCCTAAATACCAGATCAGTAAGAAATAAAGTTGATTTGATTACACAATTAATTGTTGATTCTAATTTTTCTAAATCTACTATTACTGAGACTTGGCTAACTATCGATGATTCTGCTCTAGATTCCTAACTTACCCCTGATGGTTTTAACGTATTGCTTGCTAATGTGTATACATTACATCATCGTGGCGGCCTAGCTCTGTTATTCTCATCGGAACTCAAGCTTATGAAATTCTGATCTGTAATATTCAGTTTCCTTAATTATTGACCATTATAATTAAACTTATCTACCTTCCACCTTCATCTAGCTGTTTCTTAGCTAACCTATCTTCTATTTTAGAATATTTCACATCAGTTAATACGCTTATTCTTGGTGATTTTAATATTAAAATTAATAATGAAACTCATGCTTCCTTATCTCTGAATAAACTTATATTTTAGTATACCCTGACGCAACATGTTTTCTTTACTACTAAAACTAATAGTAATAATATTGACTTTTTTATATTTAGCTGATTCTAAATTAATTTCATATCCCACTCAAATTCTCTAATATCTGATAACTTTGCCATATTATTTGATTCGAACTTGCCGGTTATACAACTTAATCGACCTTATAGATCGTTTCATAAAATCTCCTCTATTGATAAACCAATGTGTGTTCCAAACTATGTATTCCATCAAATAACAACAGTATATCTTCTGATTTGTCTACACTTTTTGATTATTTTAATTTGGCATTATATCATTCGTTTGATATTTTTGTATCCTCCATTACTCTTATCAACCGAACTTATTCTAAGTTTCCCTGGTTTAATATTGAGCTTGTTAACATAAGGAAACTATTTCATAGACTACAATGTATATATGCCTACTCTACACTTGAATCTGATCTTATTTCCTTTAACGTTTTCGATCGCTTTACAAGAAAAAACTTCTCTCTACCAAATCGTCATACTTCATACTGCAGTTCACCTCTATCAATCACTCATCCCTTTCTACTATCTCTTGTACCTTATCAATTAACACTACCCTTGGTTTCATTATAACCTCTCACATAGATTACTCTCCACACATTAATAATATGATACGCACTGATGACTATTTTCTATATAATATTAGAAAATCTCGTTATAATCTTACATTTCCATGACTAAATATTTAATTTACTAGCTAATATTCTGTAGACTTATATACTGATGTTATTATTGTATACGTTATATGTTAACCTGATCCTACTGATTTATTTTATTTTGTTATATGCATGTAAAGTTATGTTTATATAGTGTATAATATACATATATGTATACACAGTGAATTTGTTTATAACCTATTGTTTATTTATACCCTGAGTAATTCACATTGTACGTCAATATAAGTAATAGAGTATACTAGTAAATTACTAGTAGATTACCTATAGGTGTATAGTGATGTTATTACTATTATAATAGTTTATATTTATTACATTTTAGTCTTACATTTTGTGGGGCCTTGTATCCCCCTGGTATAAATTTCTGGCTACGGGCCTGTTCATATATACCTGAATCCTATTATAATTAATAATTTATAATGATTATAAGCACACATTATTATTAATATATTAAAGCGTGAACTATCATATAATATAGATTATTTATATAAATACTATTTATTACAATAATTATGTTTTACATTTACAATTATTAAATTATACGCTAGAAATAATATATATATATAATACATATATGGTTGTTATGTACAAAAGGCGTCACAATAAACAAACTTAGTAATGATTCATAGGAGTGTATACACTATACTTTACACATAATATTAAATAAACATACAATAAAAAGCTTGTAATAACTTATTATAATAACTTATAAGCATATTATTTAATAATTATTAGATATTTTAATATATCATTATATATATATAATATAACTATTGTTATATAGTCTAAATAAAGTTATATTTTAGTTAATAAACTCAATAAACAAAATGAATATATATTTTAAATGTATAATTATCATAATATATAACATAATGATTATGTTATAAATTTGGTATAATATTATATATATATATATATATATATATATATAAAGGGTAATTGTCTCGACAAGCAGCAATGCTTCTACAATTACCTAGGTACTTGTACCTAAATCTGATAATAATAATAATAATAATATATATATATATATACTATAGTATATAATAATAATATATAATAGTATATAATAATAATAATAATATATATATATATATATATATATAATATATATATATAGTATATATAGTATATATATATACTATAGTATATAATAATTATACCGTATATACACATAGGTATCTACTAAGATACGTAGAGTTTACTTAAGTTCATTACAGTGAAATCATAGATTTATTATAAATTTAATAGTTTACCAAAGTAAAATATACATCTATGAATGAAATTCACAATATTATATTGAATATGCTTATCTTATAATCGATTAGAAATCTAAATATTACTGTATGGTTCAACAATTAGGTGACTACGTCAACTAGTAGTGATGTGATGGTAAAATGTGATCACCATTTGCTATTCTTATAATAGTAGAATAATTCTATTATTATACTATGATAATTATAATGATTCATAGTTATCATGATAGTAACTATGATCGCGCCTATTTAGATCGTGATCTACGCGTAGTAGCTCTTAATTTGTAATACACATATAAGTTATAGGTATAATACCTACCTACTAACATTTTAATATTTTATACATATTAATAATTAATACATACTATATATATAATATATAATATATATATATATATATATATATATATATATATATATATATATATATATATATATATATATATATTGTTTTAGTAATATTATATTGAATATGACGTTTTTCATTAATTATGCATTTAATTAAATTTAAAATTATTATTAAAAAAAGTTATTAAATTCACTTATTAACAGCTACTTATTTTGTAGTTAAAATATAATAATGGTATACAATTGTATAGCATTACTTAATTTTATGACAATTAAAAACTTATATTTAGGTTTAATAACGTATAATTTCTCTTTTATATATTAATTAGAGTAATTACTCTAATTACTATAATTAATTATTAGTATTTATTTTAAAATAAAAATTATATTTAGAATGTTTGTTTACTATATGGTTGCCATATAAAATGCCACCTGGCGATAACTATTTTTTGGGTACTAGGGTACTATTACTGTTTGGTTACTATTATGGGCCTATACCATATACATTACATACTACAAGGATATAACAAAGATTTTCCCAAGAATATTTGGTTATAATTAAGGAAATTGAATATAATTATTATATTCAATTTTATATTATAATAATATACCCAGCAAACACACAGAGTCTAAACCACGGAGTCTAAATAGAGTCAACAAAATGAAAAGAGTCTAAATAGAGAGAACAAATATTATGGTCTAAATAGAGTTAAAATATAGTCTAAATATAAGCTAAATAGAGTATATATTGCATGTATACTATACAATCAAAATATAATCTAAATATACACTAAATAGAGTTTAAAACCAATTGATTTTAATACAAATATAAGCTAAATAGAGTCAAAATAGAAGCCAAATTAGAGTCAAAATACAGTCTCGTTGTTAACATCCTTAGAGTCTAAATAGAGGTAATTTCATCTAATGTGTTTGCTGGGTATACGAATAGAACATCTATTAATATTAAATTGAAACATATAACATCATTGTTTCAATGCCTTGTGATTCGTATACTTAAAGCGCGTGCAATGCATTTACATCCGGTGATTTCTTACCTGTATTTTGTTGTCACTTAGAAATCAAGAAATGTACCCTCCATCTCATCCATAACGACAAAACACAACACTGATATTGGCAACAAATGAATTATATGAAACATTTATACAAAACAAATGATTTTTATTTTATCTATTTTATTATCATTGTTAAACAACATTAACCCATGACTTGTTTACATAGATATTTACCCCAACCTCACTCTAATGTGCGTGTTTATAATCGAACATTCTCATTTTAAGTAAATATTTTATTTATAATAACATCTATCAACTTATGATATCCCTTCCTATCCGTACCATTAGATACCAATCGTATAACATCATGATAGAATACACAACAATATAACAATCGTAATGTCTCGACATAATATGTTAGTATATAAATATAACGATAATACGTTTTAACAAAGTAGATTTATATGTTAATCTGTTAACATTATTATCAATATAATTTCGCATTTAAAGGGGTGTTCATATGATTAATTAATTTTTTCAATCGGGTGATATAATCGCGAGATCCTCAAAATATCTATGTTTGTGTGAAAATTACTAAATGTTCAAATTAGATATTTTGGTCGCCAATTTGGCGTATGATAAACACACAAACTATTATACAGACGAATATAAATGCATACGCAATGGACTTCAAGTGTCAATTAAAACATAATTTTATTTAATTTTAACATATTTTAACATTTTAACTCTATTTTGAAATACATTTTATATAAATATAAATATTATAAATATTATTAACTAAGCATACTGCTTTTAATAAATTATAAAAGCCTAAAAAATCATAATAAATTACGTATATAGGAATAAATTCTATGATAATCTTTATCATAATTATGATAATACCTATATTATATATAATAAATTCATATATTTAGTATAACATATAATTATTATTAATATATTATTATATTAATATATAATTAATAATATATAAAGATATTATATATCATTATAAATTATAACATAATAATTATAATAATATATAATATTATATTATATTATTAATATATTATATATATTAAATATAATAGGTTATTATATTAGCCTATTATTATATTTAAGTTTATATAATTATAATTAGATAAATATAAATTTATATAAGTTTTATATATGTTAATATAAGTTTATATATATAATATATTAATAATATAATATAATATTATATATTATTATAATTATTATGTTATAATTTATAATGATATATAATATCTTTATATATTATTAATTTATATAATATAATATTATTATAATATAATAATATAATAATTATATATCATATATAATATAATATAATAAATTCATATAATTATGTATTTCTAATATTACATTAAGTTCATAATTTATTTACTTCGTACATTATACACGTTATAAGTTATAACTTATAATGAATGTATAATGTTATGAATATATGATTGTATAAATTATATAAAATAATCATAAGTTCATAAAATGTATATATAATAAAAATATATATATTTTCTGCGACGATTGAAGACATTATTAATGATTGATTGATAATTTATTTAATCAAATACATAGTCAAAATATATAATCGAAAGTATAAAGTATAAATATTTTTTAATGATAACATACGCTATAGAACTAAACAAAGAATAATACAAAATTAAAGAAATTAGCAGTTTTACAGTTACCGTAAAAAATAAATGACAAATAATCGAACATATGAATAATGATATAGTAACAATAAACGAAAAATAATTGAAAATATTTTCATCTATTTAGAAATATAATATAGCGTAAAAATAATCAAAAATAGAAATAAAATACATTATTTTGTAAATGGCATCGCAATATTCAATTTCTACTTTAATAAAATTGAATTCTTCTATTAATTCTTTATTCATGTGAAAATCCTTAACATTTATGACGCTAATGGATTGCAGTATTTTAAATTTATGTATTTATTTTTCAATAATTGCACAAATGGATTGTTCATGTGAATACTGCTTATTAGAAAATATTAATAATATAAATGTATCTTCGAAGTAGCAACAACAATACAAATAATATATGCGAAGATGCGGTAACTAAAGCGGGTTTGACACTGCTTCGAATAGTTCATTTACCTTCGCATAATTCGAATCAAACATATTTGTATAGAATATTATAATGTATTATGGGAAATAACCTTCGAATATTCGAAGCGTTCTATTTATATTCGAATCAAATTTAAAATTCAACTTGCTGAATTTTCGTGTTTATTCGAATCAATTCGAATAGAATATCAGAATGCATTATGGGAATAATATCAATATTTACAAACAAATTTGTTAATAATTAAAAAAATGGAAGATAATAAAATACAATTAATTAAAATATACCAGGAAAATCTCTGTTTATGCGAATATTCTCTTGCTGAGTCATGATCGAAATAAACGGAATGTAATTTTGTATGATTTAGCAGAAGAGCTAAACTGTAAAGGTAAACAATATTTACTATAATTTTAAATTATATAATAAATAATATTTTGTTAATATTTATTTGTATTATTATTTATAATAAATAATAAATATATATTAATAATAAAATATATTAATAATAATTATATTAGTTAATGGCATCCTAGTGTCATAATAAATAACAATAGTTTAATCGATTTTTTTCAAGCTACGTACGTCTGTAGCCAGTGAGCGAGAGTTTTCTCTAATATACATAGGTATCGTACACATTTATAAAATATATTATTTAATACACTTCATAATATGCAATTGTATTAAACTATTAAATTGTATTATTTATATGAATTTATATTAAACTTTTATTTATATGAATAGATATATGCACTATTATAGTGACTAGACGCCAACATTTGAATTGAAAGTGTATTATTATAATTTAGTTCAAACCATCTGTATAATTATAGATCTACATAGATAGATTCGGATATACACATATATTTGTTTCTTATAAACTATATATATATATATATATATAAAATTACTACATATAATTATGTATGTAACATAATGTATCATTGTATGTATTAATAAATATGTATGTATGTGCATTCGTGTGTATATGTATATGTGTTTGTGATAAAAGTGTAACAAGTAATATGCAATTGGTGCAAATTATTTATAATTACATATTTACTACTAAATATATAGCTAACCAGTGAAATCGTGCGAAGTAATCTTATGTGGATTGTTGTTTTCAATTGCAGTGTAAATTATACTATTTTTAAATAATTCATATATATTAGCAGTTTGCACGAAATCACTTCGCACCTGTTCTATGGTATCCAATTTATATATATATATATATATATTCTATAACTATTAACATTACTCTGAATTAAAACTTAATGATTAGATTATAACGTTACAATTTATTAAAACTTAATGATTAGATTATAATGTTCCACTTTATTAAAACTTAATTATAAGATTATAACGTTATACTTTATTAAAACGTAATTATTAGATTATAACGTTATACTTTATTTAAACTTAATGATTGGATTATAACGTTACACTTTACAATTAGTATATCTACATATATTACTATTATTTATTAAATATTTTCACATGTTTGATTATAATTTTATTTTAAATATAAATTTGAAAAAACAAGAATAAGACTTATATTATATAATTTAATAAGCCTTTCAACAATATAAATTATATTAAAATAGCATCATTATAAAAAATCTCGTTATGATACATTCATTTAATTTTTATATCCCAGATTTATAATTACTAATAAATAATATATTAAATAATTTGTTTACAACTTCATTCTGTAAACAATATATATATATATATATATATATATATATATTATATACTATATATTCTATATATATAACAAATATTTTGGGAAAGAAATATATAACACTCCATACTACACAACGTGATTAATATTCATATGTCATACTACTAGCAATAGTATATAAATAACTGAAATATATTTAGGTTCGGGTCTGTTCCTATACAACAATGTTTTCATTACTCTATTAAATTACATTAAATATAAATTATATTTTATGTGCACCATACATATTTATAACTAACATATCATATTGCTTTGTTATATATTAGTAATTTAACATATATATTTAATCATATAAATAATAATTTATTTTACATTTAAAAGGGTAGTTTGATACGAATTTACATTTTAAACAACATATTTTTCAAAAAATGTACCCTGTGTAGGCACTCATTTTTGTGTACAAAATCTAATTATAATAGTTCGCTTAAATTTTATATCTTTTCCTAACAAAATTGTATATAATATATACTATAGTATCATATTATTAAGATGTATAACTATATATGTATGAGTTATAGGTGTAATTATAATAATATATATATATGTGAATGTTAATTATTTTCACAATTTGGTGATACAAATTTTAAATATATAGTTTCTAATGTTAAAAATATGTGGTGGAATCTACTAACCTCTTACAAAAGAAAAAAAAGAGACCTTCTTCCTATGACATTACATAGTGGTCATGTGCTAAATCCACTACACGAATAACAAAGCCATGTACTTATATGGACATGATGAAATTCATAGATAGAACTTTGGTAAAGAGAAAGACCGTTGAATAATGTGAAGATAACCGACTAATATATCCTTTATCAAGATATATATATATATATATATATATATATATATATTGATTTGCAGATTTTGACAACGAAGATAATTGAAATATGAAAATAATTTTTTAAGTAATATATATACAAATAATAATAATAAATATATCGATACAGATACTATAGTACAAATAGATACAGATAATATAGATTTAGATTTAGAAAGTGTATATTTAGATTTATATTTAGAAAGAGAAATTAATTTAGATAGTAATATTGTAACTAATCTAGATTTAGATATTAATAATGATGTAAATAATATAGATAATAGCGTAGATAATAATACTAGTATTAATATAGATGACCAAGTAGCTAATATTGTAGAAACCAATAGTATAGAGATTAACAGTTGTTTTGCTATTAATGAAGATGTGCCACCAACAAAAAGTTATTTGATAATTTTATTTTAATTAAATGTAATTTAATTATTTTTAATAGAAAAGTTGATGACAAATTGAAGAACAAGAACAAGAATATGGAAAATGATGATATTCATAATATGAGACAAATTACAATAGATTTAGGAAAGACAATTTTAGAAAAGAAGGAAAGTATCGGTACTACAGCAGCAGTAATGACTTACTATGGGAATTTCATAGATGACAAATTAAAAGTTAAGTCATTGAAAAAAAATGATCTTATTGGGTAAATTTAATGGAGTAATATGTAATTTTATATCTAATGAAGAACATGAATGATTTATTTTATATATTAATTTATTATGTAACTATTATATATTTAGATTTATTATTTAATAAAATTCAAATTTTCCTATATTGCCATTCCAGATTTCCTTGTCCTATACAATAATTTATTATTTCATCTCTGAATAATCTGGAATCTTTCTCACTTACATTTGCTCCTATATGCTTTAATTTATTCATTGCACTTGAATTCATATTTAGGGCCTCTGCTTCGTTGATATCAGAGATTTATAAGTTATGTAGAATACAACAAGTCATAGTAATTAAATCTACTTTATCAGGTGGAAACACCATAGGTTTACGGATAATCTGAAACCTCGAAGATAATATCCCGAAGGCACACTCAATCATCCGAGCCAGACTTTGACGATGATTATATATTCTCTGCGTAGTAGTTAGTCCTCTGTGGGTAAGACTTCATAATATTAACCTTTAGAGGAAATGAATCATATGCAGCTATAAAGTATGGTATTGGTAATGTTCTACCTGGCAGAGGTTTAGGTGGGGGTATATTTAGAGGATTTCTTTCATCTTTCGGGTCCTGGCATAATGATGATTGAGAAAACACTCCTCCATCTGATACTCTTCCATTGTAACCGATATTAATATTTATAAATCGTCTCCTAGCATCGACTAGAGCCATACATACTACACTATTAGTACCTGTGAAATATAAAAGTATTATAATTTAATATTGTAGTTAAAATAGAATGAACCTCCATTGGGAATGGCTTGAATAATAATGTGCTTTCCATCCAAAGCACCCACACAGTTTGGTATATTCCATATCTCTTGGAATTCCATAGCAATATTTTCATATTTATTTCTGGGTGTATTTATTTTGTCCGCGAAATGTAGGCATATGACTTTCATTGTTTCATCAATGATATTTGATATCATTGATAGCCCTACCCTAAATATCGTTTTCAGCGAAACTAGATAGGAACCAGTAGCTAGGAAATTCAAAGTTATGACTAGTCACATTTCCGGAGATATACATTTTCCAAAATTAGTATAAATTTTCTGTATTTTATTCCGTATTTTATTTAAAATAATGTTAAATGTGTTAAATGTATTATAGTCCATACGGACAGACTTTATAAATTGCTCAGGATCCTCACTAGCTTGCTCCATTATCGTATGAAATGCTCCCCTGAATTCACTCTCACGGTTTTTTTGCCACTCATACTGCCATAAACGCCATCCTTCTATTCCTCTTATATACTCATAATAAGCTTTGTAGAAGCATAAACATAAATATAGTATCATCTTCCATAGTGTGAAAATTAAGTATTATAATAAAATAAAGTAGGTTAAATTTAAAATTAATGTTAATATCAACATGTATCTATAACATCATTGTATGTATTATCATTGTATTTGAACCATAAACCGGAATAATTCGATTCAAATTTAAAAAATAATTCGTAGCAATGTGAAACGAATCAAAATATTCTAATCGAATAAATAATATTTTAATATGTTCAATTCGAATTATTCGAAGGTAAATGAACTATTCGAATCAGTGTGAAACCGCTTAAGCGATCTATAGAGATCTATACTTTTTCAGTGAACATGAGATCTAGGGCGTCAATATGAATGCATTCATATTATTACTAAAAATGAATCAATATATAATCATAAAATGAATTAAGTGTAAGAGTATTGTATAAATAATAATTAAATTACAATAATTCCGTATTATTCATAATTCATCTTGATATTTTTTATTACATTGATTACTATGTACATATCGAGTAGATGTATGATTCTTGTACATAGAAACCAAATAGACTATAATATATATATATATATATATATATATAAATATATATATATATATATATATATATATATATATTTTATATATATATTTATTTGTGAGTCCATATACTCTATATTATATTTGTTATAGTATGGGATTATATACATAATTATAGTTCCAGTTACCAATAATATATTATTAAGATTTAATAAACCTTTTATGTTAAAATAAATATACAATTGTCATCACATATAATAAATGAATGTATTATACATGTATATACATGTATTTTTAATAACACCATTAGTGTTTTATTTAATTGTATTATTCAGTATCGAATCATTTCAAAATACTATGTTATCAGTATTGAATCGGTCTTATCTAGGTTACAAATATTTTGGTATCTATTCAAATTGGGAATATCATCATAACGAAAATTGTATTACTAACTACTTACATGTATAACATTTTTCGATTAAATATATTTTATATATCCATATATGTATTTATGTTAGTGTGTATTTATTTATATTTCTATACATATATAAACGAAAGTCTATTTTATTGTAAATATATGTTTGCGTGTATGTGTAAACTAACTCGAGAAACGAGGAACATTACGAAAATATGTTATACCCGAAATTAATAAATCTGTATAGTATTAGTCAGGAAATTTGTTTGAGTTTCGTACCGTGTGACCAAGAAAAACTGGTGTATAACATAAGGTATATAACTGAGGTATATATAAGTTATGTAGGGATTATATAAGGATTCTTATAAGTTAAGAGGATGTCATAGTACACACAAAGCCCAAGATACACGGTCGCCTATTAAGCCTATGTAAATAGTAGTATATCACCCAGCACAAGGTTAAGGGAACATGTGTATTTAATTATATCACAGATAATAATAATATGTTAATATCTTTGGTAAATAGAAACAAGATCAAATTAATTTTAAAATCATTTGATTATTTTATATATTTATTACAATAGGAATATCAAATATATGCATTTATTAATATTATTTAGAAGTATGTGTACTATTAATTTAGTAAACATTTAATAGGCATATTTTTGTTATGATAAATTCGATTTTTCATATTAATTATAAAAATGCATAACAAAATAAATTTATGCAATAATATTATTATATCGTGAGTGTTTATTACATATTATAAATATCAATATAATATAAATATCAAATGAATATAATCATTTATTAATAATAATATTAACATTATTAGAAATATGTGCATTATTAATTTAGTAAACATTTAATAGGCAAAATGCCTTGTTATAATATATTATATTTTTCATAATATTATTGATATTTAATTTAAATATAAAATATAATACTCAAGCCCTTTGATATTATCAATAATATTATATCTTAAGTTTATTAGCATACATAGTCCTATATATATCAAATGAATATAATGTGTTAATACTAATATCAAGTCATATTTTATGTGATAATTATATTATTAATAATTAAATTCAAATTCAAAGTCTCTTGAATATAATTATTATAAATACATATTATTAAATGTATTATAGGATAATATGATTTAGTATATAAATCATTATTAAATTGTTAAATAATGTTCAATCATTCTAGATAAATAATTATTTATATATATATATGTATATAACTTTTGTGTATATATTAATAAATAAAAAAAATAAGTATTTAACCTATTTATATTATTATATTTATTGAAATATTAAAATTGTCTAATTACATATATAGGTAAATATTCACACACTCTATCTTACTCTCTCACTCTCACTATCACACTATCTCTCTCACTCACACTCTCTCCCTCTCATTCTCTCACTTCTTCTCTCTCTCACTCTCCTTCTCACTCACTATCACTTTCACTATCTCTCACTCTTAATATATCTCTCCCTCTCTCACTCAAACTCACTCTCATTATCTCACTCCCTCTCCCACTCTCTCTCTACCTCTCCCCCTTTCACTCCTTCTCTCTCTCACTCTTAATATATCTCTCCCTCTATCACTCAAACTCACTCTCATTATCTCACTCCCTCTCCCACTCTCTCTCTACCTCCCCCTTATAATCACTCTCTCCCTCACTTACTCTCACTCACTATCCCTCACTCTTACTATCCCTCACTCTTACTCTCACACTCACTCACTCACTTACTCTTACACTCATTTAATCTTACACTCACTCACTATCATTATCTAACTATCACACTCTCTCACTCACTCTCTCTCCTCTCCCCCTCTATCCCTCTCCCCCTCTATCCCTCTCCATCTCAATATTTATATATCAAAAAGTACTAAATGTGCAAAGTACATTGATATTTTAAAGCCTAGATATTAGAATATTTCTATAGGAATTTGATATTTGAAAAACCATTTTAATTTGATATCAGCAATTACTAAATATGGAAAGAACTTTGATATTGGTAAAGATTTGATATTAAAAACTCATATTGGCTTTTATATTAGTATAACATTAGTATTAGGATTACTATAATTCTACATACAACAACTTTTGATAGATGTATAGATTTACTATTAGCAGAGAACGTTACTATTTTTTTAGCGTTGAGTCGTAGGAGCTCTGATGATTTCCTCACAATATTTTCCCCTTCTTCTTGTGCCATTTACAGTAGCTTGAAATATTAATTTCGACATCAAATTAGTGTTGCGAATTACATGTTAATACCACAGTAACTTCTTTGTTGCTATACACATTATTATATATTAATATATACATTATATATATATATATAATATTAAAATATACATTTTTTTTAATAATGTTGTGCTATTAAATGAATATTATATATATATATATATTAATGTATATTACATATATGTTTTATATAATATATTTATATATATATATATATATATATATATATATAATAATTAAGTTTAATGATATAATTTAATTAAAAATAAATTAAATTTTATATATATTTAAATTTATATTACATATATTATAATATATATATGATATATATATATATATATATATATATATATATATATATAATTAACCTACAGTACATATTATATATAGTTAAAATATACAGTACATATTATATATTGTTAATTATATATATATATATATATATATATAATTAACCTACAGTACATATTACATTGTTTATAAAATAAACTGTAGGTTTATTTTTTACCTATTCATTGGTTTTTATGTATATAATATATATATATATAAATTTATCACATTTTTGCTCATAACTTTTGTTTTAATAAAAATTAAAAAAAACTAAAATATGAACATTATAATAGAATTTAATAAGCTTTCCAATTATACTAATTTTATTATAATTACATCAATATAAAATCAATAATAATTATCAAAACCCGCTTTGCTATTAGTTGATCATGAGAAAAAATGCCCTAATCTAATATTTCATAAATCATATAATTTGTTATACTTATGCATATAATTATATAAATATATAATTATATATATATTATTATATATATATTCATAAAAATATACTAACAATTTATATAAATCGTGTTGTATTTTAATGTTTAATTTGAAAATAATTTTCAAATAATATTTAAAATATTTTGAATATAATACACTATTTTAAGTATTTAACATTATACAATTCTAAAAGTAATTATTGTATCTAATAAATATTAAACATATTCAACCTTAAATTTACTAACTTTGTCTCGAGGTTTAGTAATTATATGTTAAAATTGATATTATATGAAAAATTTAAAAAAATTACATGTAAACTAATACAAATATTATATTTCTGACCAATTGCCGATGGGCGTGTCTTAAATAAATCATTGAAGCGTGAAAAAAAAAATTGACATATTGATTGACCGTGTATCTTGGGCTTTGGTACACACAACATTTCAAAGTGCACAATAGAAAAATAGAAAGCACATGATCTATTAAGTCTATTGTACAGAATTCTATTCATTGAATCAGTTTACTCTTTTTTATTATATTTATAATATGTACTTGTATATTATAATACAGATATATTTATAATATTTATTATATATATATATAAATATATATATATATATATATATATATATATATATATATATATATAAATTACAATTTAAAATTTATATTTATTGTCATTTATTCTATAGAAATTTTATTTGTACTATTATTAAAAAATAATATTTCTGAAAGGTATCTATGTTTTGATATATAAACAGATGTTTCTGTATAATGAAAAAAAATAATAATATAGCTATAATAGTTTATATATCCATAGCAAAGATTTTTCTAAGGAAAGATATAACATTCAAACCAAATCGTGTAATTCTATTTTCTATACAAAAACCATTAGCACCCCCTATAGAGGTCCATTTTTCGGAACTATGTGTTTATAATGTATAATTCTTATTAAACTATGCATTTTTAAAATGAAAAATAATCTGCTTTAAATTAATATATTTATTATGAAAACTGAGTGTTCATTACTAATATATAACAAAGCAATAGGATATGTTAGTTTTAAATGCTATTAATATCTATGTGGCGAATAAAAGATAATTTATATTGCATGTAATTTAATAGAGCAACGAAAACATTGTAGTATGCTAATCATGGCAAACCTAAATCGATTTTGAAACTGCTGCTAGCAGCGGGATATATGAATAGTATTCATTGAATACTAATCACGTTGCGTAGATAAGGAGTGTAATATATTTGCTTCGCAAAATCTTTGTCCATAGCCTTTATACATGCACTGTTTGTGTTGATTTATAATTTAAGAAAACATCATTTGAAGTTTTGCAACAATAAAAATACAATATTATTATTTATATTAACAAATAATTTTCAGATACATATATATATATATATTATATATAATAATTTATAAAACATTTATTTATAATAAATATATATATATATATATATTGTTATTTTTATTTGGTAGAATCCTTTCACTTTAACCATATATGGCTCTAAAACCCATTCGAAGACGCTCTCATGTTAAGGCATCCATGGTTTTAATGAGAGCCGATCATTTATTTATACACAATTATATAAGATCACTTTATTTAACAATAATTCCCAATCCTTTTATAATCCAGAAATACTAGTTTAGTACTGCAGTTATATTTCTTAGAAAATGTACTATAATAAAAATTAAATATGTATATTATTTTATTAATCACTCATGAGTGATTAACCATATGAATGAATGAATGACATCAGTTTATAGACATACAACATACTATGTATATCATACGTCTATGGAGGATCAGTGAAAGCCTTTATTTGGTCGATACCTCCAATATGTTCATGTACAGATTACAATATTAGTAAAAGTAATAATAAAATAATAATGATTCATGTGTTAGCATTCTTTGTAATATAAATAGCAAATGAAACAATAAAATAGAAGATACATATATATATATATATATATAAATTAATAAAAATAATAAAACACTGTTCATGAACATAAGTTATCATCATATTTCAATCCATTACATTAAAGTAAATAATAAAATAAGATAATAAAATAATTGTATAATATTAAAATGTATTAAATATATATACTAGTAAAATATGTAAATTTATAATATTGTAATATTGAGAACTTGTTAATAAAAATAGTAAATTATTATAAATATGTGTAAAAATAAAAATATCTAAAAGTATGTTATAAAATTAAAACTACTAAACAAAAATTAACCATCTTTCAATAAGACGTGCAATGGCGCCACATTCCTGTCAAATTGCAGATGATTAATAATACCAATAATAATTTAAAAAAATATTTAAAACAATAAACGAAACAAGATGTAAAATAAATATAAATATTAAAAAAATAAATATTAAAATATATAAAATATATAAAAAAAAAACATATTTACTTATAAATGAATATTTTAATGTTTTTTTTAGAATAAATACATTATTATTATTTTTTCGTAAAAGATTATTAAACATTAATTCATTATATAACATGAATATGGTTGTTAACTATGTCATGTAATAAAATATATTTTGTAAAAGATTGGTATAGCTATAAAATTAAGTAAATAATTATTACAATAGATAATCATTTTATAGGTCATAAATAAAGTATAATCTTATTTAGGGTTGTTTGGGTTTTTTCGTTCGGTTTTTTCAAATGGGTTTTTTCATCGTTTTTTTCGGTTTATTCGGTTAATTCGGTTTTTTGGTTTTTCAAATTTTATTCATTAAATTTTATATAAATATAATAGTACTACATTAATAATATTATTAATACTGTATTAATATTGATTATGTTATAATATGTTATAATAATTAGAAAATGAAAATATATACATAATCGAAAAGACTCTATAGAGATATATGTTTATGATAATATATTATATAATAATAATGAATTTCATATTATGAAATATTATTGTGAATTTTGTACTTTGCTGTCTAGGCTTTATAGACCAAAGTTTAACTCAGCTCTTCTAAGACAAGCAGGTGGAAGTAAGCTAATGATGCTATGGAATAGAAACGCTATGGAATACGCTTGTAGATAGTATCGAGAGTTATTTAAAGAATTGGACATTGATAAAGATATTATCACAAAAATATCCAACATTGGATTGAAAAGAAGTGCTGAAGATATGCTAAAAATAATGAAACCAATTTCTATATACTTAAACATGCTACAGAACGATTCAACAAAAAGTGCAGATGTTGTACGAATCTGGAAAGATCTAATTGATAATGTAACAAATATTATAGATGATGATCAAATAATCACGCCATACCATATGTTAACGATGAAATATTTAAAATAATGTAATCCTTAATGACAGCTAAAAGTTCTAGTGCTGGGGTAGAAAAATTTGTTCATCTTTTGGTCTAGTTCAGCCAAAGTTAAGAAACAGACTTGGAAATGAGAAGGCTGGAAAACTTGTATATTTATTCAAATATTTTAATAGTTGATATCATAATCATATGCTTAATTTATTGTTAATAAATTAATAAGTTTGTGTGTTACGTTATTATGTATACATTATAATAATATGTGTTATTTGTTATTAATAAATACTAAATAAATTTAAAGAATTTTTTATTTAATAAATTATAATTATTGAAAAAACCGAATAAACCAAATAAACCCAAAAAACCATGAAAAAACCCAATAAACCGGTTTTTTCGGTTTTTTCGAAAAAACCCAAAAAACCGACAACCCTGATCTTATTATTTATCTTAAATATTTATCTTTTATTTCACATTATTAATCTACATATTTATCTAAAAAAATAGGTTTACCAGATGATTATGAACAAGTCGAACCACATAATCAACCAGCACTGATATACAGAGAGTAATATAAGTATTAAATGGTAATATATGATTTATATCTAAGGTAGAATTTTATATAAAATAAAATTAACTATTACAGGATAGGTTATAAGAATAAATTATCTATTTATATCATCAGCACACTACACTATCGGCACATATAATAGGAATATGTCGGGATCATATTTAACACATAATCAAATTAAATAATTATTACATTTATTCAATAAGAATATGTACCACACGATAGTCTTGTATCATATGATTATATATGCTGATATTGTTATCATAATATTAACCATAAAACTATAAACATAAACTTTAAAGATATTATATAATTACTTATATAGATATATACTATATTCAATTATTTGAATAATATATATCAATTTTATACAATATGATATATTTTATAATTTATCGTATATAATTATTATTAATACATACATATATATATATCATATACATTGTATATATATTAGGAATTTAAATTGTAACAAAAATATGCTTAGACACATGTGATATATGATTATTAATGCTTTTGAATGAATGTAGAAAAATAATTCAAAAATAATTATTACTTTTAATGTGTTAACAAAATAAAAAATATAATTAAATATAATAATCTATTACATTACTTCTCTACGTATACAAATCAAAAACTAAGTAATTTTTCTTTAAGAAAAGAACAAAAAGGCATTGACCAACTCTGTCAGGAGATACTTATGTAATATATTATCTATGTAGTACGTACATAGATATATATATATATATATATATATATATATATACTATAGTAGTGTATATAGTAAAGAACACGACAAATACAAGTTAAAATACTTTTACAGAAACAATCATGAAATTACACCTTATCAAATATAAATACGTACAATTAATCTGGTATGATGAAGTTTGCAACCACTGAAAGAGTGAATATATGTTATGAATTGCGTAAGTAATTTGGATGGATTTTAAGCGTTAAAAGTTATTTTAAGCACTTAATAGTTACATAACACTACATATATATATATATATATATATATAGTAAAACAATTACTAATAAACTTATACTATAAATATTTATTAATATAATCCATTTTTGAATAAACTACCATTAATTTATTTATTTATGTAAAATCTATAAATAATTTAATTGATTCTAATAATTTTCATTTCTTTGATTTAATAACAAGCTATTACCCAATGTTAATGCTAAATATTTAAGTATAGCATACTATTATAATATTAAGAAGGTATATATATTAGTTATATTCATAATATTTTAATATATATTTCATATTAAATATTTATCTCTGAGATATTTTCATTATAATTAAAATAAATATATTACATCAAACTATTATAATATGTTTCAATCTATAAATATGTATTAATAGTATTGCTATAAATATTATTTATTTAATAATAATATATATCTATTAAATAAAGACATCCACAATTACTTTACATATCATCCCATATTAATTTTCTCTACCTTGACCTCTATATATTTATTACTATACATAATATTATTTAACAATAATTTTGAGTCGTCACAATTAATCCCAAATTATTTTTTCAAAAATTATGATACCCTATATATTTTCAAACATAAATAAAACTAAAATTTATTTATATACATATAAATTATATATATATATAATTGAATATATTTATTGAGCATTAAATTATATATAGTTTTCATATCTTTTTATTTGAATTTCTCATACTTGTAAATGATCTAATTTATATTTGATAACATTTTTTTAAAATAATATTAATTAATATTATCTAAAGTATTAATGCCGTTTAATTTTAATAAATAAATTGTTTTTGATAATTAAATAATACTTATTAAATATCAATATCTCTCTCTATCTCTCTCTCTCTCTCTCTTTCTCTCTCTCTCTCTCTCTCTCTCTCTCTCTAAATTTTGTAAAATTTTAATTAAATATGGGCAATATATTATCTACTTGTGAAGTTTTTAGTATATATATATATATATATATTATAATCTACATTATTTCGAATATCGTGTGGTAATAAATTTAGGTATTTGATTATCTCTTGATACTAACTTTAAGTATTTTATTATCTCAAGATCCTGAAAAATCTTCAATATTTTTAAGAACTATATATATATATATAATATATATATATATATATATATATATATATATATACATATTTATATAAAAATAGGTAGCAATTTAAATATAATTAAATATATTATTTTTAAATTTATTATTTTAACTTATATAAATTTCTTAAAAAATATAGAAATATTTCGGATTATTCCAAGGATTTGAATGCAGCATTAAGAAAAATGCATTAAATATAATATAATTTATGTAGAATTAGAAATTTAACAAATAAAACTATTATTTACTTTATAAACATAATTGAAATTAATATTACTGTTAATATTAATAATATAATTGTAATTAAATATATATATATATAATATTAATTAAATATATAATTCATATTTTAAATAGATATCAAATGTGGTACATGTTTTGCTCTACGACCATATTATTGACAAGATCGGCTGGAGAATTACTACATGAATTGCAATAGAAATGTCGGCTATCTCAGTTCACTGTTTCTTTCGCATCATCATAGAAGAACACAAAAGATTAGTTTAAGTTACACAAAATATATATTAATCAGGATATATATACGTAATATTTTTTAATAATGTATTTTCTATTTTTAATTGTATTACAATTTATATTTTTCAATTTAGTTCCCAACATTTTAATTAATATTTAATATGTTATCCAAACTATCAAAAATTGCAGTTTAAAAAAACATTAAAATCATTTTAAATTCTTATTTATATATTATTTTTAATATAATAATAGTAAATAATTTACATTTTAATACCTTTTAAATCTCACAACATAAATTTATTCAAATATGAAGATATATATTTATCGAAATATATTATATAATAGTAATTAGTAAATATGATAATGAAAATTGTATGAATATATGAAATTGATTACAATTATTATAGTAATAATAACTGTTTGCTTGAGATAGAAATGTAAATATGTAAATATTATATTCCATTTACTTCGATAACAATTACAGAATGAAAAGCATATTAATATATCAATAATTATAATATAAATATTGATATATATTTATCAATAATTATTTAAGTAACATTCAATAACATAGTACAATCTGTGACTATAGTTACGGCTAAAGCTATAAAGTTATACATTATTAGCTTACGAGCTAACTCCAAAATACATACAATTATATTCCTTTTATTTCTATAATAATTATAAAATGAAATAGATATAATTATAATATAAATATTAATATATATTTGTTATGGATATAATAGAGTATAAATGATTGTACTAATTATAGTGATGAAACATGATATCAGGTATGTTATAAGTATGATTGTTTCAATAGGTAGTATGGCAATATGATTATTTACTGGTAATCCATATGAAGGTTAAAAAACTATAATGAGTCATTCATTAATATGTAGTAAATTAATAAAAGTCGTAACTAACCTCATAATATATATATATATATATAGTATTATATTCCTTCCCCTTCAATAATAAATATCTTATTATAATAAAAATATTAGTAGATATTTGTTAAATTTATTCAACTGTATAATATAGGGGATAGTATCCGATTACCGACCTCTAAATGATTATTTGTAATAACTAATTCAATATTAAATATATTTATTTGAAATTTTGTAATTAGGGTAATATTATGGCAATGAATAATATGTCTATTTTAAATTTATGATATAATTATATTTACAAGAATAAATAGGGGGGTCGGTAAACAGATACATGTGCCTAATACCGACCCCCTTCTCCTATTAACGACCCCCTAAAATAATCGCGGTATAAATAATTGTAGTATTATAATATCCAATAAAATAGTATATATACATAAATATAATTAATTATAACATGCACGAAATTTATTTTTTATTGAATTTATGTTTTAATAGTAATATTAAATTTAAATTTAAACTTTATAGTAATTATATTAAAATAGTGTATATTATTATTTAATATTTATTTATTAATCAATATGCATATAATCAACTGGAACCATGAATCCTAAATCTCTATCAATGATACAAAAACAACTTACGACATATTTTAAAGTAAAATACGGATCTATTTTGATTGGATATTATATATCACATGGGAGTCGGTATTAAGCGGGTTTCACACTGCCTCAAATAGTTCATTTACCTTAGAATAATTCGAATCCAATGTATACGAATAGAATATTATAATGCATTATGGGAAATTACCTTCCAATATTCGAAGCGTTCTATTAAATTTCGAATCGAATTTAAAATTCAGCTTGTTGAATTTCTGTGTATATTCGAATTAATTCGAATCAAATATCAGAATGCATTATTGCTTTCATTGTTTCATCAATGATATTTGATATAGTTGAAAGCCCTACCCTAAACATCGTTTTAAGCGAAACTAGAGAGGAACCAGTAGCTAGGAAATGCAAAGTTATGACTAGTCTCATTTCCGGAGATATACATTTTCTAAAATTAGTATCAATTTTCTGTATTTTATTCCGTATTTTATTTAATATAAATGTAAATGTGATATAGTCCATACGGACATACTTTTTGAACTGGTCTGGATCCTCTCTAGCTTGCTCCATTATTGTTCTAAATGCTCCACCGAATTCACTCTCGCGGTTTTTTAGCCAGTCATACTGCCATAAATGCCGGCCTTCTATTGCTCTTATATATTCATATTTACAGCTTTGCAGAAGCATAAACATAAATATAGATTCCTCATCCATGGTGTGAAAATTAAATATTATATAATAAAATAAAGTAAAGTTAAATTTCAAATTTATTTTAATATAAACATGTATCTATAATCATTGTATTTGACCTATAAACCGAAATAATTCGATTCGAATTTAAAAAATAATTCGTAGCAATGTGAAACGATTCAAAATATTCGATTCGAATACATTCTATTCGAATTATTCGAAGGTAAATTAACTATTCGAGGCAGTGTGAAACCCACTTTAGGGTAATTTAGAGGGTCGGTAATAGGAAAATCATATGGGTTGCTATAATTAAGATATATTGGTTAATAGTTATTCAAATTAAATTATTTTTATAATTGTTATAAAAATTTATTGATCTACAATATTATACTCAATATTAATTTTTCTATTAATTAATAAAGAATTTACAATGATTTAAGAAAGTTATTATTCAACTATTTAAAAAGTAAAAACAGAATATAACATTTAATCAAATAACAAGTGTAAGATTGAATATTTTTTAAAACAAAATACTTATTCATATTTATCATTATATTACGAACAGTTCATGTATATATAATTTTTTTATATTTCTTATAATTACTGAGATACGAGAGGGGGTCGGTAATCGGAGACATGCCCCTATATATATATATATATATATATATATATTTTTTCGTGTTAACTTAGCACAACATATTATATTCAATTAAATAATTTAATTTACTACTACAATGAATAATATATGTTTAATAGTACTATAGTATCATTAAAAGCTCATTAAAATATCATGATCACTCTATAATACAAATTTATAATTTTTACATTTAATATATAAATAAAAAATTAATGTCACTATTAATTCCTTAAATATATTTATTAATTTAATAATATGTATTTAAGATGTACATTAAGATATAATATATAATATTAAGCTAAGTTTCTAATTTTTATAAATATAAAATTTTGACATTTATTAAATGAAAATTAAATATATTTATTAACATATTAATTTAATATATCATTATTTAGGTAGTAAATATTTATTTTTATGACTTTTTTCAAATATAACTATTATCATATAAGTATAAAATATCAATGACACAACTAATATTTAAATAACTATAATTTAGTATTTATAAAATTAGTTTTGTATTTCAAAATAGTATGTTATCATAATATTAATTGTTATTACTATTTAAAACTTAATATTAATTTTATATAAAATGTAGTTGATTTTAAGCATAGTTATCTCATTCTATAAAAAAGATATGTGGATAAGTTTTATAAAAATAATTATTTTCTCAAGGTATTACTCAGTATGATTGTATAATACATCAATATGATACATGATTAAAATAGAATACATATTTATATAGATATAATATATATATATCTTCATAATACTAATTAATGACGGTTACAGTCAGCTCAGCCGTAGGTTCTGAAAAAACTGTATTTAATGCAATTTTAAATAAACATAATATATATTTTATTTTTAAATGTTATTAATATATTAGAATAAATTCATTTAATAAAAATGAAAATATAAATTAAATAACTATATAATATTAATGATTTACAATCATATTTGTATTTGTATCTTCCATAAATGCTTACAATTTAGGGAATTTAAAATAAATTCAATAATTGATTAGCACAATTTCAATGCACTATTTTTATTTTGAAGTGGTTTAATTCTAATATTAATTGAATACTTGTTAACTATTTCATGCTACTTTTTTACATTTTTTTTTTTAATTTTCATATTATCATATTTTTACATATTTATCATATTCGTAAATACATACATTTACTTATTGATTAGTAACTCTTACAGAATTGTGTTATTCATTAAATATCATCTTAGGTATTTTAGATAACATCTATTTCGTTAAACGCTTATATATAATAATCATTTTTACGTTCAACAGTATTTGTTTTAGACATTTCTAAAATGTATATTATTACAATATATTTATAATTTATAATCATATGTTTGTAACAATATATTACAAAAAGTTTAAAATTAAATAATACCAATATTATCATTATACAATATATATATATATAATAATATAATATTCATATTATATTTATTCCCTTGTCATTAGCTTGCTGGCCATTACTAACTCTACTGCATTTATTTTTATATCATGGCCATTACATATTATTTATACATTAACGTGTCATCTATATATCTATATACACATGAGTACAAGTATGTACACACTATATATATAATATATATATTTGTTAATAGTGTACACATAGTATATAAAATGTAATGCATCTATATCAAAAGTAATTCAGACAGATTTTGTACCTTATAATGATGGTTTTAATTTGAAAATGTAATTAAAATTATCACTATCAATTCTTAATTACATTCGTACTTATCTACAAAATAATAAATATGTACGATTTTAAATATACGAAATCTAATTATTAGTGTTATATTTTAAATTATGTAAACAAAGATTGCATTATCACTCGTCCCCAGATCTAGTAGTTAACCTATAGTCTTACAAAATATGTAAAGGTCGCTACTTATTTTTTAATTTGGGTAGTGAATTTTCTACTCAATCTTAAAATAGAGTATTCTAAATATTGTATATATAGACATTCGCCTCTTTACTTATCATGATTTTTAATGATGAAATTTCGCTATTAAACTATAATAATTTTTTTTTTTAATAATCTTCAATCTCCACCAAGTGATAGTCCTCCTCCTCCTCCTTATCTATCATAACTTATATAAGCCATCGATCTTAGAGTCCTAAAGTCACTTACCTCTTCACTTTTGATATATGTAATAATATCATTATCATTCGTTGACATTTATGTTGAGTAATTGTGTTTTGAATATCTGAAGAAAAAATCGATTCTATTACTCATATTAATACTTTTAATATTTGTGAGGAAAGAAAAATAACAACTACAGGTGAATTTAGATTGAATTAACACATAATTTAATAATACATACATTATGAAATATACTACATAAGTTACCAATAATCTGTATATAATTTAATTATAATGGTTTATATTTTATATCAAATATATTTGTAAACTATTATACTACTTAGTTATTATATTATACTATAATATATAATAAAAGTTGTATTTGTATATAGTATAAGCATAAATAATGGATATTGTAATGTGCTGCCTTCCACTTTCTGTATATTTGGTAAGAGGAAATATTTTCTATAATTTAGTAATAATACTTTAGGGAAGTAATAATAATATAATTTAATATATTAGTTCAATAATCTTTCTGATATTTTGTCTGTATGTTTTTCTCTGCCTTTTTTCGTCGTCCTCTGATATACTAGAAGTTAATTACGTGTAACTTGTTTGGTCTTACGGATCATGACATCTATAAGTTCGTAAAGATGCAAGTGTTCTTTACATGATTATTTATTTATTCGCGAATGATACTCCTCAGCATCAATATTAGTTCTAGTTTCTATGCCAGCTACTGATATTGACGATAAAATAAATACTGGGCTATTTAACCATTGATTATAAATATTATTAATTAATAGATCTAATTCACTACAATTACTCCTATTCCCTGCCTTTATTCTATAAAACTGTAGCAACATAGCTCAGCTGGCAACAAGGGAAGAACCATAAATTTCCTAATTATATTTTTTATTTCAACTTTATTTGTATACGCGCCATTTAATAAACAACCCTTAATAATAGCTTGACGCTTAGCATAAGCTGCCATTTAGAAATCTAACATAAATCACTCTACAACATTATTACCTAAAATTACATTTATCCTAGAAAATACTGCTATTATTATCTACTTACCTATGCGCGCTCATTAATACATATACTAAAGGAACCTGTTTTGTAAATCCATTACTAATAAGAACCTGTGTATTATAAATAGTTGCATAAAAGGTCACTTAATGATCCTAAACGTCCCATATACATATCACACCTTTGTTCTCCTTAAAAATCTACTATGTTATCAGTCATAAAAATAATATACCGTTTACCATCTAAGGAAATATCCCCCTTTAAAAAATTATACCTGACTACATCTCCAATATATCGAAGATCGATGACGGTCTATCTTTTTGGTATACGATAATTTCTGTCCGTTATAAGTTCCTTAAAAGTGATTACAATAAGTTTAGTATACATGTATACTCAAATAAAATAAACAGATAAACAGATATTAAACCAAACTACTGCAGTATCTATGATATATTATATATATATACTAGAAGACTGTATAATTAATAAATCTATATCAGATTACTATGGAAATATTACATTGTTTTAATATTACTATCACTTATAATATAAATCATAAATAATTATAATCATATAAAGAGTATACATTTTATTTTATTTAAATTAAAATATTATATTTAAATTTTATAAAAATGTGTTCAAATATTCATTAAATATATTTAAATATACTCCATTATTTAAATGTAACCGATTTTCTGTGCAAATTCGATTTTGAATAATGTGTAATGCTGTTTTGTCTTTTTACCACGACATCTATTACAGCGCACTCTCGGTTGATTTTACTGCACTTGATCGATTCATAACATTCAAATTCTTTAAGAATTGTGGAGCAAGAGAGATTTCCTATTGGTTCCCATGATGTCTCGTCTCTAAATAATAAGTATTTTCGTCCAACAAGAAACACTAGTTTAATTTATATATATATATATATAATATAATATAATATATATAAAATGAATATTCATTTTATAAACTGATATGAAATTATAAATGATAATAAAAGAAAAATAAATATATTTAGGTTAATATTTTGTATATAAATATTTTATAGTTCAATTTAAATTATATGTAATAAAGTATTGTTATTTATATCATTTAAACAATTATTATAATATATAAAATTTAAACAAAACACATAACATCTATCTTATAATATGAAATAACATTATTTTAGTATACAATTATTAAATAATACTAACAACTGGATCCACTGTGTAATCTTTTCCTTGACTGATATCAATTACATTCTTCTGAAAATGTCGAAGAAGTATTTTAGTAAATTAATAAATTATTTAAATTAATACAAACCAGCATTACATTGAACTTAACTTCTAGCCATAATTTGTGTGGTAAATTTGAATTCTCCATAAAATTCTAAATTTTGAAATTCATAATTGTGTTATTTAAATGGTATGATAAATTAATAATATTGGTTAGAAATATCAAATATTAGAATAATTTAATAAATTTATAAATTTAATTAAATCATATATTATATTTATAATAATTTTAATTGGTATATGGAAAGTTTTTAGTACTTTTAGTTTATTATAATAATATAGTTATAATTATATGTAATAAATATATATATATATATATATATATATATATATATATATATTAATTAATTAATTAATTAATGTTTAAAGGAATAATATTATATGTATCATATTTTTATTTGTATCTTCCATAAATGCTTACAATTAATGGAATTTAAAATAAATTCAATAATTGATTAACATAATTTAAATGCACTATTTTTATTTTAAAGTGGTTTAAATTCTAATATTAATTGAATACTTTTTAACTATTTCATTCTATTTTTTTTAATTTTTTTTTTTTAATTTTCATATTATCATATTTTACATATTTATCATATTGTAAATATACATACATGTACTTATTGATTAGTAATTTTTACAGAATTGTGTTATTCATTAAATATCATCTTATGTATTTTAGATAACATCTATTTCGTTAAACGCCTATATAATAATCATTTTTACGTTCAACAGTATTTGTTTTAGATATTTCTAAAAATGTATATTATTACAATATATTTATAATTTATAATCATATGTTTGTAACAATATATTACAAAAAGTTTAAAATTAAATAATTCATATATTATCATTATACAATATATATATATATATATATATATATATATATATATATATATATATATATATATAATAATATAATATTCATATTATCTTTATTCCCTCATGACCTTAGCTTGCTGGTCATTTCTTACTCTATACTCAATACTATGCTATTTAACCATTGATTATAAATATAATTAATTAATAGACCTAATTCACTACAATTACTCCTATTCCCTGCCTTTATTCTATAAAACTGTAGCAACATAGCTCAGCTATACTCAAATAAAATAAACAGATAAACAGATATTAAACCAAACTACTGCAGTATCTATGATATATTATATATATATACTAGAAGACTGTATAATTAATAACTCTATATCAGATTACTATGGAAATATTACATTGTTTTAATATTACTATCACTTATAATATAAATCATAAATAATTATAATCATATAAAGAGTATACATTTTATTTTATTTAAATTAAAATATTATATTTAAATTTTATAAAAATGTGTTCAAATATTCATTAAATATATTTAAATATACTCCATTATTTAAATGTAACCGATTTTCTGTGCAAATTCGATTTTGAATAATGTGTAATGCTGTTTTGTCTTTTTACCACGACATCTATTACAGCGCACTCTCGGTTGATTTTACTGCACTTGATCGATTCATAACATTCAAATTCTTTAAGAATTGTGGAGCAAGAGAGATTTCCTATTGGTTCCCATGATGTCTCGTCTCTAAATAATAAGTATTTTCGTCCAACAAGAAACACTAGTTTAATTTATATATATATATATATATAATATAATATAATATATATAAAATGAATATTCATTTTATAAACTGATATGAAATTATAAATGATAATAAAAGAAAAATAAATATATTTAGGTTAATATTTTGTATATAAATATTTTATAGTTCAATTTAAATTATATGTAATAAAGTATTGTTATTTATATCATTTAAACAATTATTATAATATATAAAATTTAAACAAAACACATAACATCTATCTTATGATATGAAATAACATTATTTTAGTATACAATTATTAAATAATACTAACAACTGGATCCACTGTGTAATCTTTTCCTTGACTGATATCAATTACATTCTTCTGAAAATGTCGAAGAAGTATTTTAGTAAATTAATAAATTATTTAAATTAATACAAACCAGCATTACATTGAACTTAACTTCTAGCCATAATTTGTGTGGTAAATTTGAATTCTCCATAAAATTCTAAATTTTGAAATTCATAATTGTAGCAACTCAGCAACAAGGGAAGAACCATAAATTTCCTAATTATATTTTTTATTTCAACTTTATTTGTATACGCGCCATTTAATAAACAACCCTTAATAATAGCTTGACGCTTAGCATAAGCTGCCATTTAGAAATCTAACATAAATCACTCTACAACATTATTACCTAAAATTACATTTATCCTAGAAAATACTGCTATTATTATCTACTTACCTATGCACGCTCATTAATACATATACTAAAGGAACCTGTTTTGTAAATCCATTACTAATAAGAACCTGTGTATTATAAATAGTTGCATAAAAGGTCACTTAATGATCCTAAACGTCCCATATACATATCACACCTTTGTTCTCCTTAAAAATCTACTATGTTATCAGTCATAAAAATAATATACCGTTTACCATCTAAGGAAATATCCCCCTTTAAAAAATTATACCTGACTACATCTCCAATATATCGAAGATCGATGACGGTCTATCTTTTTGGTATACGATAATTTCTGTCCGTTATAAGTTCCTTAAAAGTGATTACAATAAGTTTAGTATACATGTATACTCAAATAAAATAAACAGATAAACAGATATTAAACCAAACTACTGCAGTATCTATGATATATTATATATATATACTAGAAGACTGTATAATTAATAAATCTATATCAGATTATTATGGAAATATTACATTGTTTTAATATTACTATCACTTATAATATAAATCATAAATAATTATAATCATATAAAGAGTATACATTTTATTTTATTTAAATTAAAATATTATATTTAAATTTTAAAAATGTGTTCAAATATTCATTAAATATATTTAAATATACTCCATTATTTAAATGTAACCGATTTTCTGTGCAAATTCGATTTTGAATAATGTGTAATGCTGTTTTGTCTTTTTACCACGACATCTATTACATCGCACTCTCGGTTGATTTTACTGCACTTGATCGATTCATAACATTCAAATTCTTTAAGAATTGTGGAGCAAGAGAGATTTCCTATTGGTTCCCATGATGTCTCGTCTCTAAATAATTAGTATTTTCGTCCAACAAGAAATACTAGTTTAATTTATATATATATATATAATATAATATAATATATATAAAATGAATATTCATTTTATAAACTGATATGAAATTATAAATGATAATAAAAGAAAAATAAATATATTTAGGTTAATATTTTATTAAGTCTCGTCTCTAAATAATAAGTATTTGCATCCAACAAGAAACACTTTAGTTTAATTTATATATATATATAATATTATATAATATATATAAAATGAATATTCATTTTATAAACTGATATGAAATTATAAATGATAATAAAAGAAAAATAAATATATTTAGGTTAATATTTTGTATATAAATATTTTATAGTTCAATTTAAATTATATGTAATAAAGTATTGTTATTTGTATCATTTAAACAATTATTATAATATATAAAATTTAAACAAAACACATAACATCTATCTTATAATATGAAATAACATTATTTTAGTATACAATTATTAAATAATACTAACAACTGGATCCACTGTGTAATCTTTTCCTTGACTGATATCAATTACATTCTTCTGAAAATGTCGAAGAAGTATTTTAGTAAATTAATAAATTATTTAAATTAATACAAACCAGCATTACATTGAACTTAACTTCTAGCCATAATTTGTGTGGTAAATTTGAATTCTCCATAAAATTCTAAATTTTGAAATTCATAATTGTGTTATTTAAATGGTATGATAAATTAATAATATTGGTTAGAAATATCAAATATTAGAATAATTTAATAAATTTATAAATTTAATTAAATCATATATCATATTTATAATAGTTTTAATTGTATATGAAAAGTTTTTAGTACTTTTAGTTTATTATAATAATACAGTTATAATTATATGTAATAAATATATATATATATATGTATATTTATATATATATATATATATATTAATTAATTAATGAATGTTTAAAGGAATAATATTATATGTATCATATTTGTATTTGTATCTTCCATAAATGCTTACAATTAATGGAATTTAAAATAAATTCAATAATTGATTATCATAATTTAAATGCACTATTTTTATTTTAAAGTGGTTTAAATTCTAATATTAATTGAATACTTTTTAACTATTTCATTCTATTTTTTACATATTTTTTTTTTAATTTTCATATTATCATATTTTATATAATTATCATATTCGTAAATACATACATGTACTTATTGATTAGTAACTCTTACAGAATTGTGTTATTCATTAAATATCATCTTAGGTATTTTAGATAACATCTATTTCATTAAACGCCTATATATAATAATCATTTTTACGTTCAACAGTATTTGTTTTAGACATTTCTAAAAATGTATATTTTTACAATATATTTATAACCATATATTACAAAAAGTTTAACATTAAATAATACATATATTATCATTATACAATATATATATATAATAATATAATATTCATATTATCTTTATTCCCTTGTCATTAGCTTGCTAGCCATTACTAACTCTACTGCATTTATTTTCATATCATGGCCATTACATATTATTTATACATTAACGTGTAATCTATATATCTATATACACATGAGTACAAGTATGCACACACTAAATATATATATTTTTTAATAGTGTACACATAGTATGTAAAATGTAATGCATCTATATCAAAAGTAATTCAGACAGACTTTGTACCTTATAATGATGGTTTTAATTTGAAAATGTAATTAAAATTATCACTATCAATTCTTAATTACATTCGTACTTATCTACAAAATAATAAATATGTACGATTTTAAATATACGAAATCTAATTATTAGTGTTATATTTTAAATTATGTAAACAAAGATTGCATTATCACTCGTCCCCAGATCTAGTAGTTAACCTATAGTCTTACAAAATATGTAAAGGTCGCTACTTATTTTTTAATTTGGGTAGTGAATTTTCTACTCAATCTTAAAATAGAGTATTCTAAATATTGTATATATAGACATTCGCCTCTTTACTTATCATGATTTTTAATGATGAAATTTCGCTATTAAATTATAATAATTTTTTTTTTTAATAATCTTCAATCTCCACCAAGTGATAGTCCTCCTCCTCCTCCTTATCTATCATAACTTATATAAGCCATCGATCTTAGAGTCCTAAAGTCACTTACCTCTTCACTTTTGATATATGTAATAATATCATTATCATTCGTTGACATTTATGTTGAGTAATTGTGTTTTGAATATCTGAAGAAAAAATCGATTCTATTACTCATATTAATTCTTTTAATATTTGTGAGGAAAGAAAAATAACAACTACAGGTGAATTTAGATTGAATTAACACATAATTTAATAATACATACATTATGAAATATACTACATAAGTTACCAATAATCTGTATATAATTTAATTATAATGGTTTATATTTTATATCAAATATATTTGTAAACTATTATACTACTTAGTTATTATATTATACTATAATATATAATAAAAGTTGTATTTGTATATAGTATAAGCATAAATAATGGATATTGTAATGTGCTGCCTTCCACTTTCTGTATATTTGGTAAGAGGAAATATTTTCTATAATTTAGTAATAATACTTTAGGGAAGTAATAATAATATAATTTAATATATTAGTTCAATAATCTTTCTGATATTTTGTCTGTATGTTTTTCTCTGCCTTTTTTCGTCGTCCTCTGATATACTAGAAGTTAATTACGTGTAACTTGTTTGGTCTTACGGATCATGACATCTATAAGTTCGTAAAGATGCAAGTGTTCTTTACATGATTATTTATTTATTCGCGAATGATACTCCTCAGCATCAATATTAGTTCTAGTTTCTATGCCAGCTACTGATATTGACGATAAAATAAATACTGGGCTATTTAACCATTGATTATAAATATAATTAATTAATAGATCTATTTTACTACAATTACTCCTATTCCCTGCCTTGATTCTATAAAACTATAGCAACATATGCTCAGCTGGCAACAAGGGAAGAACCATAAATTTCCTAATTATATTTTTTATTTCAACTTTATTTGTATACGCGCCACTTAATAAACAACCCTTAATAATAGCTTGACGCTTAGCATAAGCTGCCATTTAGAAATCTAACATAAATCACTCTACAACATTATTACCTAAAATTACATTTATCCTAGAAAATACTGCTATTATTATCTACTTACCTATGCGCGCTCATTAATACATATACTAAAGGAACCTATTTTGTAAATCATTACTAATAAGAACCTGTGTATTATAAATAGTTGCATAAAAGGTCACTTAATGATCCTAAACGTCCCATATACATATCACACCTTTGTTCTCCTTAAAAATCTACTATGTTATCAGTCATAAAAATAATATACCGTTTACCATCTAAGGAAATATCCCCCTTTAAAAAATTATACCTGACTACATCTCCAATATATCGAAGATCGATGACGGTCTATCTTTTTGGTATACGATAATTTCTGTCCGTTATAAGTTCCTTAAAAGTGATTACAATAAGTTTAGTATACATGTATACTCAAATAAAATAAACAGATAAACAGATATTAAACCAAACTACTGCAGTATCTATGATATATTATATATATACTAGAAGACTGTATAATTAATAAATCTATATCAGATTACTATGGAAATATTACATTGTTTTAATATTACTATCACTTATAATATAAATCATAAATAATTATAATCATATAAAGAGTATACATTTTATTTTATTTAAATTAAAATATTATATTTAAATTTTATAAAAATGTGTTCAAATATTCATTAAATATATTTAAATATACTCCATTATTTAAATGTAACCGATTTTCTGTGCAAATTCGATTTTGAATAATGTGTAATGCTGTTTTGTCTTTTTACCACGACATCTATTACAGCGCACTCTCGGTTGATTTTACTGCACTTGATCGATTCATAACATTCAAATTCTTTAAGAATTGTGGAGCAAGAGAGATTTCCTATTGGTTCCCATGATGTCTCGTCTCTAAATAATAAGTATTTTCGTCCAACAAGAAACACTAGTTTAATTTATATATATATATATATAATATAATATAATATATATAAAATGAATATTCATTTTATAAACTGATATGAAATTATAAATGATAATAAAAGAAAAATAAATATATTTAGGTTAATATTTTATTAAGTCTCGTCTCTAAATAATAAGTATTTGCATCCAACAAGAAACACTTTAGTTTAATTTATATATATATATAATATTATATAATATATATAAAATGAATATTCATTTTATAAACTGATATGAAATTATAAATGATAATAAAAGAAAAATAAATATATTTAGGTTAATATTTTGTATATAAATATTTTATAGTTCAATTTAAATAATATGTAATAAAGTATTGTTATTTGTATCATTTAAACAATTATTATAATATATAAAATTTAAACAAAACACATAACATCTATCTTATAATATGAAATAACATTATTTTAGTATACAATTATTAAATAATACTAACAACTGGATCCACTGTGTAATCTTTTCCTTGACTGATATCAATTACATTCTTCTGAAAATGTCGAAGAAGTATTTTAGTAAATTAATAAATTATTTAAATTAATACAAACCAGCATTACATTGAACTTAACTTCTAGCCATAATTTGTGTGGTAAATTTGAATTCTCCATAAAATTCTAAATTTTGAAATTCATAATTGTGTTATTTAAATGGTATGATAAATTAATAATATTGGTTAGAAATATCAAATATTAGAATAATTTAATAAATTTATAAATTTAATTAAATCATATATCATATTTATAATAGTTTTAATTGTATATGAAAAGTTTTTAGTACTTTTAGTTTATTATAATAATACAGTTATAATTATATGTAATAAATATATATATATGTATATTTATATATATATATATATATATTAATTAATTAATGAATGTTTAAAGGAATAATATTATATGTATCATATTTGTATTTGTATCTTCCATAAATGCTTACAATTAATGGAATTTAAAATAAATTCAATAATTGATTAACATAATTTAAATGCACTATTTTTATTTTAAAGTGGTTTAAATTCTAATATTAATTGAATACTTTTTAACTATTTCATTCTATTTTTTACATATTTTTTTTTTAATTTTCATATTATCATATTTTATATAATTATCATATTCGTAAATACATACATGTACTTATTGATTAGTAACTCTTACAGAATTGTGTTATTCATTAAATATCATCTTAGGTATTTTAGATAACATCTATTTCATTAAACGCCTATATATAATAATCATTTTTACGTTCAACAGTATTTGTTTTAGACATTTCTAAAAATGTATATTTTTACAATATATTTATAACCATATATTACAAAAAGTTTAACATTAAATAATACATATATTATCATTATACAATATATATATATAATAATATAATATTCATATTATCTTTATTCCCTTGTCATTAGCTTGCTAGCCATTACTAACTCTACTGCATTTATTTTCATATCATGGCCATTACATATTATTTATACATTAACGTGTAATCTATATATCTATATACACATGAGTACAAGTATGCACACACTAAATATATATATTTTTTAATAGTGTACACATAGTATGTAAAATGTAATGCATCTATATCAAAAGTAATTCAGACAGACTTTGTACCTTATAATGATGGTTTTAATTTGAAAATGTAATTAAAATTATCACTATCAATTCTTAATTACATTCGTACTTATCTACAAAATAATAAATATGTACGATTTTAAATATACGAAATCTAATTATTAGTGTTATATTTTAAATTATGTAAACAAAGATTGCATTATCACTCGTCCCCAGATCTAGTAGTTAACCTATAGTCTTACAAAATATGTAAAGGTCGCTACTTATTTTTTAATTTGGGTAGTGAATTTTCTACTCAATCTTAAAATAGAGTATTCTAAATATTGTATATATAGACATTCGCCTCTTTACTTATCATGATTTTTAATGATGAAATTTCGCTATTAAATTATAATAATTTTTTTTTTTAATAATCTTCAATCTCCACCAAGTGATAGTCCTCCTCCTCCTCCTTATCTATCATAACTTATATAAGCCATCGATCTTAGAGTCCTAAAGTCACTTACCTATTCACTTTTGATATATGTAATAATATCATTATCATTCGTTGACATTTATGTTGAGTAATTGTGTTTTGAATATCTGAAGAAAAAATCGATTCTATTACTCATATTAATACTTTTAATATTTGTGAGGAAAGAAAAATAACAACTACAGGTGAATTTAGATTGAATTAACACATAATTTAATAATACATACATTATGAAATATACTACATAAGTTACCAATAATCTGTATATAATTTAATTATAATGGTTTATATTTTATATCAAATATATTTGTAAACTATTATACTACTTAGTTATTATATTATACTATAATATATAATAAAAGTTGTATTTGTATATAGTATAAGCATAAATAATGGATATTGTAATGTGCTGCCTTCCACTTTCTGTATATTTGGTAAGAGGAAATATTTTCTATAATTTAGTAATAATACTTTAGGGAAGTAATAATAATATAATTTAATATATTAGTTCAATAATCTTTCTGATATTTTGTCTGTATGTTTTTCTCTGCCTTTTTTCGTCGTCCTCTGATATACTAGAAGTTAATTACGTGTAACTTGTTTGGTCTTACGGATCATGACATCTATAAGTTCGTAAAGATGCAAGTGTTCTTTACATGATTATTTATTTATTCGCGAATGATACTCCTCAGCATCAATATTAGTTCTAGTTTCTATGCCAGCTACTGATATTGACGATAAAATAAATACTGGGCTATTTAACCATTGATTATAAATATAATTAATTAATAGATCTATTTTACTACAATTACTCCTATTCCCTGCCTTGATTCTATAAAACTATAGCAACATATGCTCAGCTGGCAACAAGGGAAGAACCATAAATTTCCTAATTATATTTTTTATTTCAACTTTATTTGTATACGCGCCACTTAATAAACAACCCTTAATAATAGCTTGACGCTTAGCATAAGCTGCCATTTAGAAATCTAACATAAATCACTCTACAACATTATTACCTAAAATTACATTTATCCTAGAAAATACTGCTATTATTATCTACTTACCTATGCGCGCTCATTAATACATATACTAAAGGAACCTGTTTTGTAAATCATTACTAATAAGAAACTCGTGATTATAAATAGTTGCATAAAAGGTCACTTAATGATCCTAAACGTCCCATATACATATCACACCTTTGTTCTCCTTAAAAATCTACTATGTTATCAGTCATAAAAATAATATACCGTTTACCATCTAAGGAAATATCCCCCTTTAAAAAATTATACCTGACTACATCTCCAATATATCGAAGATCGATGACGGTCTATCTTTTTGGTATACGATAATTTCTGTCCGTTATAAGTTCCTTAAAAGTGATTACAATAAGTTTAGTATACATGTATACTCAAATAAAATAAACAGATAAACAGATATTAAACCAAACTACTGCAGTATCTATGATATATTATATATATATACTAGAAGACTGTATAATTAATAAATCTATATCAGATTACTATGGAAATATTACATTGTTTTAATATTACTATCACTTATAATATAAATCATAAATAATTATAATCATATAAAGAGTATACATTTTATTTTATTTAAATTAAAATATTATATTTAAATTTTATAAAAATGTGTTCAAATATTCATTAAATATATTTAAATATACTCCATTATTTAAATGTAACCGATTTTCTGTGCAAATTCGATTTTGAATAATGTGTAATGCTATTTTGTCTTTTTACCACGACATCTATTACAGCGCACTCTCGGTTGATTTTACTGCACTTGATCGATTCATAACATTCAAATTCTTTAAGAATTGTGGAGCAAGAGAGATTTCCTATTGGTTCCCATGATGTCTCGTCTCTAAATAATAAGTATTTTCGTCCAACAAGAAACACTAGTTTAATTTATATATATATATATATATAATATAATATAATATATATAAAATGAATATTCATTTTATAAACTGATATGAAATTATAAATGATAATAAAAGAAAAATAAATATATTTAGGTTAATATTTTGTATATAAATATTTTATAGTTCAATTTAAATTATATGTAATAAAGTATTGTTATTTATATCATTTAAACAATTATTATAATATATAAAATTTAAACAAAACACATAACATCTATCTTATAATATGAAATAACATTATTTTAGTATACAATTATTAAATAATACTAACAACTGGATCCACTGTGTAATCTTTTCCTTGACTGATATCAATTACATTCTTCTGAAAATGTCGAAGAAGTATTTTAGTAAATTAATAAATTATTTAAATTAATACAAACCAGCATTACATTGAACTTAACTTCTAGCCATAATTTGTGTGGTAAATTTGAATTCTCCATAAAATTCTAAATTTTGAAATTCATAATTGTGTTATTTAAATGGTATGATAAATTAATAATATTGGTTAGAAATATCAAATATTAGAATAATTTAATAAATTTATAAATTTAATTAAATCATATATTATATTTATAATAATTTTAATTGGTATATGGAAAGTTTTTAGTACTTTTAGTTTATTATAATAATATAGTTATAATTATATGTAATAAATATATATATATATATATATATATATATATATATATATATATATATTAATTAATTAATTAATTAATGTTTAAAGGAATAATATTATATGTATCATATTTTTATTTGTATCTTCCATAAATGCTTACAATTAATGGAATTTAAAATAAATTCAATAATTGATTAACATAATTTAAATGCACTATTTTTATTTTAAAGTGGTTTAAATTCTAATATTAATTGAATACTTTTTAACTATTTCATTCTATTTTTTTTAATTTTTTTTTTTTAATTTTCATATTATCATATTTTACATATTTATCATATTGTAAATATACATACATGTACTTATTGATTAGTAATTTTTACAGAATTGTGTTATTCATTAAATATCATCTTATGTATTTTAGATAACATCTATTTCGTTAAACGCCTATATAATAATCATTTTTACGTTCAACAGTATTTGTTTTAGATATTTCTAAAAATGTATATTATTACAATATATTTATAATTTATAATCATATGTTTGTAACAATATATTACAAAAAGTTTAAAATTAAATAATTCATATATTATCATTATACAATATATATATATATATATATATATATATATATATATATATATATATATATATATAATAATATAATATTCATATTATCTTTATTCCCTCATGACCTTAGCTTGCTGGTCATTTCTTACTCTATACTCAATACTATGCTATTTAACCATTGATTATAAATATAATTAATTAATAGACCTAATTCACTACAATTACTCCTATTCCCTGCCTTTATTCTATAAAACTGTAGCAACATAGCTCAGCTATACTCAAATAAAATAAACAGATAAACAGATATTAAACCAAACTACTGCAGTATCTATGATATATTATATATATATACTAGAAGACTGTATAATTAATAACTCTATATCAGATTACTATGGAAATATTACATTGTTTTAATATTACTATCACTTATAATATAAATCATAAATAATTATAATCATATAAAGAGTATACATTTTATTTTATTTAAATTAAAATATTATATTTAAATTTTATAAAAATGTGTTCAAATATTCATTAAATATATTTAAATATACTCCATTATTTAAATGTAACCGATTTTCTGTGCAAATTCGATTTTGAATAATGTGTAATGCTGTTTTGTCTTTTTACCACGACATCTATTACAGCGCACTCTCGGTTGATTTTACTGCACTTGATCGATTCATAACATTCAAATTCTTTAAGAATTGTGGAGCAAGAGAGATTTCCTATTGGTTCCCATGATGTCTCGTCTCTAAATAATAAGTATTTTCGTCCAACAAGAAACACTAGTTTAATTTATATATATATATATATATAATATAATATAATATATATAAAATGAATATTCATTTTATAAACTGATATGAAATTATAAATGATAATAAAAGAAAAATAAATATATTTAGGTTAATATTTTGTATATAAATATTTTATAGTTCAATTTAAATTATATGTAATAAAGTATTGTTATTTATATCATTTAAACAATTATTATAATATATAAAATTTAAACAAAACACATAACATCTATCTTATGATATGAAATAACATTATTTTAGTATACAATTATTAAATAATACTAACAACTGGATCCACTGTGTAATCTTTTCCTTGACTGATATCAATTACATTCTTCTGAAAATGTCGAAGAAGTATTTTAGTAAATTAATAAATTATTTAAATTAATACAAACCAGCATTACATTGAACTTAACTTCTAGCCATAATTTGTGTGGTAAATTTGAATTCTCCATAAAATTCTAAATTTTGAAATTCATAATTGTAGCAACTCAGCAACAAGGGAAGAACCATAAATTTCCTAATTATATTTTTTATTTCAACTTTATTTGTATACGCGCCATTTAATAAACAACCCTTAATAATAGCTTGACGCTTAGCATAAGCTGCCATTTAGAAATCTAACATAAATCACTCTACAACATTATTACCTAAAATTACATTTATCCTAGAAAATACTGCTATTATTATCTACTTACCTATGCACGCTCATTAATACATATACTAAAGGAACCTGTTTTGTAAATCCATTACTAATAAGAACCTGTGTATTATAAATAGTTGCATAAAAGGTCACTTAATGATCCTAAACGTCCCATATACATATCACACCTTTGTTCTCCTTAAAAATCTACTATGTTATCAGTCATAAAAATAATATACCGTTTACCATCTAAGGAAATATCCCCCTTTAAAAAATTATACCTGACTACATCTCCAATATATCGAAGATCGATGACGGTCTATCTTTTTGGTATACGATAATTTCTGTCCGTTATAAGTTCCTTAAAAGTGATTACAATAAGTTTAGTATACATGTATACTCAAATAAAATAAACAGATAAACAGATATTAAACCAAACTACTGCAGTATCTATGATATATTATATATATATACTAGAAGACTGTATAATTAATAAATCTATATCAGATTATTATGGAAATATTACATTGTTTTAATATTACTATCACTTATAATATAAATCATAAATAATTATAATCATATAAAGAGTATACATTTTATTTTATTTAAATTAAAATATTATATTTAAATTTTAAAAATGTGTTCAAATATTCATTAAATATATTTAAATATACTCCATTATTTAAATGTAACCGATTTTCTGTGCAAATTCGATTTTGAATAATGTGTAATGCTGTTTTGTCTTTTTACCACGACATCTATTACATCGCACTCTCGGTTGATTTTACTGCACTTGATCGATTCATAACATTCAAATTCTTTAAGAATTGTGGAGCAAGAGAGATTTCCTATTGGTTCCCATGATGTCTCGTCTCTAAATAATTAGTATTTTCGTCCAACAAGAAATACTAGTTTAATTTATATATATATATATAATATAATATAATATATATAAAATGAATATTCATTTTATAAACTGATATGAAATTATAAATGATAATAAAAGAAAAATAAATATATTTAGGTTAATATTTTATTAAGTCTCGTCTCTAAATAATAAGTATTTGCATCCAACAAGAAACACTTTAGTTTAATTTATATATATATATAATATTATATAATATATATAAAATGAATATTCATTTTATAAACTGATATGAAATTATAAATGATAATAAAAGAAAAATAAATATATTTAGGTTAATATTTTGTATATAAATATTTTATAGTTCAATTTAAATTATATGTAATAAAGTATTGTTATTTGTATCATTTAAACAATTATTATAATATATAAAATTTAAACAAAACACATAACATCTATCTTATAATATGAAATAACATTATTTTAGTATACAATTATTAAATAATACTAACAACTGGATCCACTGTGTAATCTTTTCCTTGACTGATATCAATTACATTCTTCTGAAAATGTCGAAGAAGTATTTTAGTAAATTAATAAATTATTTAAATTAATACAAACCAGCATTACATTGAACTTAACTTCTAGCCATAATTTGTGTGGTAAATTTGAATTCTCCATAAAATTCTAAATTTTGAAATTCATAATTGTGTTATTTAAATGGTATGATAAATTAATAATATTGGTTAGAAATATCAAATATTAGAATAATTTAATAAATTTATAAATTTAATTAAATCATATATCATATTTATAATAGTTTTAATTGTATATGAAAAGTTTTTAGTACTTTTAGTTTATTATAATAATACAGTTATAATTATATGTAATAAATATATATATATATATGTATATTTATATATATATATATATATATTAATTAATTAATGAATGTTTAAAGGAATAATATTATATGTATCATATTTGTATTTGTATCTTCCATAAATGCTTACAATTAATGGAATTTAAAATAAATTCAATAATTGATTATCATAATTTAAATGCACTATTTTTATTTTAAAGTGGTTTAAATTCTAATATTAATTGAATACTTTTTAACTATTTCATTCTATTTTTTACATATTTTTTTTTTAATTTTCATATTATCATATTTTATATAATTATCATATTCGTAAATACATACATGTACTTATTGATTAGTAACTCTTACAGAATTGTGTTATTCATTAAATATCATCTTAGGTATTTTAGATAACATCTATTTCATTAAACGCCTATATATAATAATCATTTTTACGTTCAACAGTATTTGTTTTAGACATTTCTAAAAATGTATATTTTTACAATATATTTATAACCATATATTACAAAAAGTTTAACATTAAATAATACATATATTATCATTATACAATATATATATATAATAATATAATATTCATATTATCTTTATTCCCTTGTCATTAGCTTGCTAGCCATTACTAACTCTACTGCATTTATTTTCATATCATGGCCATTACATATTATTTATACATTAACGTGTAATCTATATATCTATATACACATGAGTACAAGTATGCACACACTAAATATATATATTTTTTAATAGTGTACACATAGTATGTAAAATGTAATGCATCTATATCAAAAGTAATTCAGACAGACTTTGTACCTTATAATGATGGTTTTAATTTGAAAATGTAATTAAAATTATCACTATCAATTCTTAATTACATTCGTACTTATCTACAAAATAATAAATATGTACGATTTTAAATATACGAAATCTAATTATTAGTGTTATATTTTAAATTATGTAAACAAAGATTGCATTATCACTCGTCCCCAGATCTAGTAGTTAACCTATAGTCTTACAAAATATGTAAAGGTCGCTACTTATTTTTTAATTTGGGTAGTGAATTTTCTACTCAATCTTAAAATAGAGTATTCTAAATATTGTATATATAGACATTCGCCTCTTTACTTATCATGATTTTTAATGATGAAATTTCGCTATTAAATTATAATAATTTTTTTTTTTAATAATCTTCAATCTCCACCAAGTGATAGTCCTCCTCCTCCTCCTTATCTATCATAACTTATATAAGCCATCGATCTTAGAGTCCTAAAGTCACTTACCTCTTCACTTTTGATATATGTAATAATATCATTATCATTCGTTGACATTTATGTTGAGTAATTGTGTTTTGAATATCTGAAGAAAAAATCGATTCTATTACTCATATTAATTCTTTTAATATTTGTGAGGAAAGAAAAATAACAACTACAGGTGAATTTAGATTGAATTAACACATAATTTAATAATACATACATTATGAAATATACTACATAAGTTACCAATAATCTGTATATAATTTAATTATAATGGTTTATATTTTATATCAAATATATTTGTAAACTATTATACTACTTAGTTATTATATTATACTATAATATATAATAAAAGTTGTATTTGTATATAGTATAAGCATAAATAATGGATATTGTAATGTGCTGCCTTCCACTTTCTGTATATTTGGTAAGAGGAAATATTTTCTATAATTTAGTAATAATACTTTAGGGAAGTAATAATAATATAATTTAATATATTAGTTCAATAATCTTTCTGATATTTTGTCTGTATGTTTTTCTCTGCCTTTTTTCGTCGTCCTCTGATATACTAGAAGTTAATTACGTGTAACTTGTTTGGTCTTACGGATCATGACATCTATAAGTTCGTAAAGATGCAAGTGTTCTTTACATGATTATTTATTTATTCGCGAATGATACTCCTCAGCATCAATATTAGTTCTAGTTTCTATGCCAGCTACTGATATTGACGATAAAATAAATACTGGGCTATTTAACCATTGATTATAAATATAATTAATTAATAGATCTATTTTACTACAATTACTCCTATTCCCTGCCTTGATTCTATAAAACTATAGCAACATATGCTCAGCTGGCAACAAGGGAAGAACCATAAATTTCCTAATTATATTTTTTATTTCAACTTTATTTGTATACGCGCCACTTAATAAACAACCCTTAATAATAGCTTGACGCTTAGCATAAGCTGCCATTTAGAAATCTAACATAAATCACTCTACAACATTATTACCTAAAATTACATTTATCCTAGAAAATACTGCTATTATTATCTACTTACCTATGCGCGCTCATTAATACATATACTAAAGGAACCTATTTTGTAAATCATTACTAATAAGAACCTGTGTATTATAAATAGTTGCATAAAAGGTCACTTAATGATCCTAAACGTCCCATATACATATCACACCTTTGTTCTCCTTAAAAATCTACTATGTTATCAGTCATAAAAATAATATACCGTTTACCATCTAAGGAAATATCCCCCTTTAAAAAATTATACCTGACTACATCTCCAATATATCGAAGATCGATGACGGTCTATCTTTTTGGTATACGATAATTTCTGTCCGTTATAAGTTCCTTAAAAGTGATTACAATAAGTTTAGTATACATGTATACTCAAATAAAATAAACAGATAAACAGATATTAAACCAAACTACTGCAGTATCTATGATATATTATATATATACTAGAAGACTGTATAATTAATAAATCTATATCAGATTACTATGGAAATATTACATTGTTTTAATATTACTATCACTTATAATATAAATCATAAATAATTATAATCATATAAAGAGTATACATTTTATTTTATTTAAATTAAAATATTATATTTAAATTTTATAAAAATGTGTTCAAATATTCATTAAATATATTTAAATATACTCCATTATTTAAATGTAACCGATTTTCTGTGCAAATTCGATTTTGAATAATGTGTAATGCTGTTTTGTCTTTTTACCACGACATCTATTACAGCGCACTCTCGGTTGATTTTACTGCACTTGATCGATTCATAACATTCAAATTCTTTAAGAATTGTGGAGCAAGAGAGATTTCCTATTGGTTCCCATGATGTCTCGTCTCTAAATAATAAGTATTTTCGTCCAACAAGAAACACTAGTTTAATTTATATATATATATATATAATATAATATAATATATATAAAATGAATATTCATTTTATAAACTGATATGAAATTATAAATGATAATAAAAGAAAAATAAATATATTTAGGTTAATATTTTATTAAGTCTCGTCTCTAAATAATAAGTATTTGCATCCAACAAGAAACACTTTAGTTTAATTTATATATATATATAATATTATATAATATATATAAAATGAATATTCATTTTATAAACTGATATGAAATTATAAATGATAATAAAAGAAAAATAAATATATTTAGGTTAATATTTTGTATATAAATATTTTATAGTTCAATTTAAATAATATGTAATAAAGTATTGTTATTTGTATCATTTAAACAATTATTATAATATATAAAATTTAAACAAAACACATAACATCTATCTTATAATATGAAATAACATTATTTTAGTATACAATTATTAAATAATACTAACAACTGGATCCACTGTGTAATCTTTTCCTTGACTGATATCAATTACATTCTTCTGAAAATGTCGAAGAAGTATTTTAGTAAATTAATAAATTATTTAAATTAATACAAACCAGCATTACATTGAACTTAACTTCTAGCCATAATTTGTGTGGTAAATTTGAATTCTCCATAAAATTCTAAATTTTGAAATTCATAATTGTGTTATTTAAATGGTATGATAAATTAATAATATTGGTTAGAAATATCAAATATTAGAATAATTTAATAAATTTATAAATTTAATTAAATCATATATCATATTTATAATAGTTTTAATTGTATATGAAAAGTTTTTAGTACTTTTAGTTTATTATAATAATACAGTTATAATTATATGTAATAAATATATATATATGTATATTTATATATATATATATATATATTAATTAATTAATGAATGTTTAAAGGAATAATATTATATGTATCATATTTGTATTTGTATCTTCCATAAATGCTTACAATTAATGGAATTTAAAATAAATTCAATAATTGATTAACATAATTTAAATGCACTATTTTTATTTTAAAGTGGTTTAAATTCTAATATTAATTGAATACTTTTTAACTATTTCATTCTATTTTTTACATATTTTTTTTTTAATTTTCATATTATCATATTTTATATAATTATCATATTCGTAAATACATACATGTACTTATTGATTAGTAACTCTTACAGAATTGTGTTATTCATTAAATATCATCTTAGGTATTTTAGATAACATCTATTTCATTAAACGCCTATATATAATAATCATTTTTACGTTCAACAGTATTTGTTTTAGACATTTCTAAAAATGTATATTTTTACAATATATTTATAACCATATATTACAAAAAGTTTAACATTAAATAATACATATATTATCATTATACAATATATATATATAATAATATAATATTCATATTATCTTTATTCCCTTGTCATTAGCTTGCTAGCCATTACTAACTCTACTGCATTTATTTTCATATCATGGCCATTACATATTATTTATACATTAACGTGTAATCTATATATCTATATACACATGAGTACAAGTATGCACACACTAAATATATATATTTTTTAATAGTGTACACATAGTATGTAAAATGTAATGCATCTATATCAAAAGTAATTCAGACAGACTTTGTACCTTATAATGATGGTTTTAATTTGAAAATGTAATTAAAATTATCACTATCAATTCTTAATTACATTCGTACTTATCTACAAAATAATAAATATGTACGATTTTAAATATACGAAATCTAATTATTAGTGTTATATTTTAAATTATGTAAACAAAGATTGCATTATCACTCGTCCCCAGATCTAGTAGTTAACCTATAGTCTTACAAAATATGTAAAGGTCGCTACTTATTTTTTAATTTGGGTAGTGAATTTTCTACTCAATCTTAAAATAGAGTATTCTAAATATTGTATATATAGACATTCGCCTCTTTACTTATCATGATTTTTAATGATGAAATTTCGCTATTAAATTATAATAATTTTTTTTTTTAATAATCTTCAATCTCCACCAAGTGATAGTCCTCCTCCTCCTCCTTATCTATCATAACTTATATAAGCCATCGATCTTAGAGTCCTAAAGTCACTTACCTATTCACTTTTGATATATGTAATAATATCATTATCATTCGTTGACATTTATGTTGAGTAATTGTGTTTTGAATATCTGAAGAAAAAATCGATTCTATTACTCATATTAATACTTTTAATATTTGTGAGGAAAGAAAAATAACAACTACAGGTGAATTTAGATTGAATTAACACATAATTTAATAATACATACATTATGAAATATACTACATAAGTTACCAATAATCTGTATATAATTTAATTATAATGGTTTATATTTTATATCAAATATATTTGTAAACTATTATACTACTTAGTTATTATATTATACTATAATATATAATAAAAGTTGTATTTGTATATAGTATAAGCATAAATAATGGATATTGTAATGTGCTGCCTTCCACTTTCTGTATATTTGGTAAGAGGAAATATTTTCTATAATTTAGTAATAATACTTTAGGGAAGTAATAATAATATAATTTAATATATTAGTTCAATAATCTTTCTGATATTTTGTCTGTATGTTTTTCTCTGCCTTTTTTCGTCGTCCTCTGATATACTAGAAGTTAATTACGTGTAACTTGTTTGGTCTTACGGATCATGACATCTATAAGTTCGTAAAGATGCAAGTGTTCTTTACATGATTATTTATTTATTCGCGAATGATACTCCTCAGCATCAATATTAGTTCTAGTTTCTATGCCAGCTACTGATATTGACGATAAAATAAATACTGGGCTATTTAACCATTGATTATAAATATAATTAATTAATAGATCTATTTTACTACAATTACTCCTATTCCCTGCCTTGATTCTATAAAACTATAGCAACATATGCTCAGCTGGCAACAAGGGAAGAACCATAAATTTCCTAATTATATTTTTTATTTCAACTTTATTTGTATACGCGCCACTTAATAAACAACCCTTAATAATAGCTTGACGCTTAGCATAAGCTGCCATTTAGAAATCTAACATAAATCACTCTACAACATTATTACCTAAAATTACATTTATCCTAGAAAATACTGCTATTATTATCTACTTACCTATGCGCGCTCATTAATACATATACTAAAGGAACCTGTTTTGTAAATCATTACTAATAAGAAACTCGTGATTATAAATAGTTGCATAAAAGGTCACTTAATGATCCTAAACGTCCCATATACATATCACACCTTTGTTCTCCTTAAAAATCTACTATGTTATCAGTCATAAAAATAATATACCGTTTACCATCTAAGGAAATATCCCCCTTTAAAAAATTATACCTGACTACATCTCCAATATATCGAAGATCGATGACGGTCTATCTTTTTGGTATACGATAATTTCTGTCCGTTATAAGTTCCTTAAAAGTGATTACAATAAGTTTAGTATACATGTATACTCAAATAAAATAAACAGATAAACAGATATTAAACCAAACTACTGCAGTATCTATGATATATTATATATATATACTAGAAGACTGTATAATTAATAAATCTATATCAGATTACTATGGAAATATTACATTGTTTTAATATTACTATCACTTATAATATAAATCATAAATAATTATAATCATATAAAGAGTATACATTTTATTTTATTTAAATTAAAATATTATATTTAAATTTTATAAAAATGTGTTCAAATATTCATTAAATATATTTAAATATACTCCATTATTTAAATGTAACCGATTTTCTGTGCAAATTCGATTTTGAATAATGTGTAATGCTATTTTGTCTTTTTACCACGACATCTATTACAGCGCACTCTCGGTTGATTTTACTGCACTTGATCGATTCATAACATTCAAATTCTTTAAGAATTGTGGAGCAAGAGAGATTTCCTATTGGTTCCCATGATGTCTCGTCTCTAAATAATAAGTATTTTCGTCCAACAAGAAACACTAGTTTAATTTATATATATATATATATAATATAATATAATATATATAAAATGAATATTCATTTTATAAACTGATATGAAATTATAAATGATAATAAAAGAAAAATAAATATATTTAGGTTAATATTTTATTAAGTCTCGTCTCTAAATAATAAGTATTTGCATCCAACAAGAAACACTTTAGTTTAATTTATATATATATATAATATTATATAATATATATAAAATGAATATTCATTTTATAAACTGATATGAAATTATAAATGATAATAAAAGAAAAATAAATATATTTAGGTTAATATTTTGTATATAAATATTTTATAGTTCAATTTAAATTATATGTAATAAAGTATTGTTATTTGTATCATTTAAACAATTATTATAATATATAAAATTTAAACAAAACACATAACATCTATCTTATAATATGAAATAACATTATTTTAGTATACAATTATTAAATAATACTAACAACTGGATCCACTGTGTAATCTTTTCCTTGACTGATATCAATTACATTCTTCTGAAAATGTCGAAGAAGTATTTTAGTAAATTAATAAATTATTTAAATTAATACAAACCAGCATTACATTGAACTTAACTTCTAGCCATAATTTGTGTGGTAAATTTGAATTCTCCATAAAATTCTAAATTTTGAAATTCATAATTGTGTTATTTAAATGGTATAATAAATTAATAATATTGGTTAGAAATATCAAATATTAGAATAATTTAATAAATTTATAAATTTAATTAAATCATATATCATATTTATAATAGTTTTAATTGTATATTAAAAGTTTTTAGTACTTTTAGTTTATTATAATAATACAGTTATAATTATATGTAATAAATATATATATATGTATATTTATATATATATATATATTAATTAATTAATGAATGTTTAAAGGAATAATATTATATGTATCATATTTGTATTTGTATCTTCCATAAATGCTTACAATTAATGGAATTTAAAATAAATTCAATAATTGATTAACATAATTTAAATGCACTATTTTTATTTTAAAGTGGTTTAAATTCTAATATTAATTGAATACTTTTTAACTATTTCATTCTATTTTTTACATATTTTTTTTTTAATTTTCATATTATCATATTTTATATAATTATCATATTCGTAAATACATACATGTACTTATTGATTAGTAACTCTTACAGAATTGTGTTATTCATTAAATATCATCTTATGTATTTTAGATAACATCTATTTCGTTAAACGCCTATATAATAATCATTTTTACGTTCAACAGTATTTGTTTTAGATATTTCTAAAAATGTATATTATTACAATATATTTATAATTTATAATCATATGTTTGTAACAATATATTACAAAAAGTTTAAAATTAAATAATTCATATATTATCATTATACAATATATATATATATATATATATATATATATATATATATATATATATATATATATATATATATATATATATAATAATATAATATTCATATTATCTTTATTCCCTCATGACCTTAGCTTGCTGGTCATTTCTTACTCTATACTCAATACTATGCTATTTAACCATTGATTATAAATATAATTAATTAATAGATCTAATTCACTACAATTACTCCTATTCCCTGCCTTTATTCTATAAAACTGTAGCAACATAGCTCAGCTGGCAACAAGGGAAGAACCATAAATTTCCTAATTATATTTTTTATTTCAACTTTATTTGTATACGCGCCATTTAATAAACAACCCTTAATAATAGCTTGACGCTTAGCATAAGCTGCCATTTAGAAATCTAACATAAATCACTCTACAACATTATTACCTAAAATTACATTTATCCTAGAAAATACTGCTATTATTATCTACTTACCTATGCGCGCTCATTAATACATATACTAAAGGAACCTGTTTTGTAAATCCATTACTAATAAGAACCTGTGTATTATAAATAGTTGCATAAAAGGTCACTTAATGATCCTAAACGTCCCATATACATATCACACCTTTGTTCTCCTTAAAAATCTACTATGTTATCAGTCATAAAAATAATATACCGTTTACCATCTAAGGAAATATCCCCCTTTAAAAAATTATACCTGACTACATCTCCAATATATCGAAGATCGATGACGGTCTATCTTTTTGGTATACGATAATTTCTGTCCGTTATAAGTTCCTTAAAAGTGATTACAATAAGTTTAGTATACATGTATACTCAAATAAAATAAACAGATAAACAGATATTAAACCAAACTACTGCAGTATCTATGATATATTATATATATATACTAGAAGACTGTATAATTAATAAATCTATATCAGATTATTATGGAAATATTACATTGTTTTAATATTACTATCACTTATAATATAAATCATAAATAATTATAATCATATAAAGAGTATACATTTTATTTTATTTAAATTAAAATATTATATTTAAATTTTAAAAATGTGTTCAAATATTCATTAAATATATTTAAATATACTCCATTATTTAAATGTAACCGATTTTCTGTGCAAATTCGATTTTGAATAATGTGTAATGCTGTTTTGTCTTTTTACCACGACATCTATTACATCGCACTCTCGGTTGATGTTACTGACCTTCAGTGATTCATAATATTCAAATTCTTTAAGAAGTTTGGAGCAAGAGAGATTTCCTATCGGTTCCCATGAATTCTCGTCTCTAAATAATAAGTATTTGCGTCCAACAAGAAACACTTTAGTTTAATTTATATATATAATATAATATAATATTCATTTTATAAACTGATAAGCAATTATAAATGATAATAAAAGAAAAATAAATATATGTAGGTTAATATTTTTTATATAAATATTTTATAGTTCAATTTAAATTAAATGTAATAAAATATTGTATCTACCATGTTATCAGTCATACAAATTTACAAATAACAGTATATACATGTAACTAACAAAATATGTATTATGAACATTGAAAGTAATAATATATAATCTTTAATAAATTTACAAATAACAGTGTTAACATAAAAACATATAACACAACACATAATATAATTTTAAACGGAAGTCTTTCTTACGATCAAATAAAGGAAACTATTTACAGTTGGCAATAATAGTGACAATACGGGTATCTCTCTGTTTTGGACAAACAAGCATAGTTGAAGTTTCCGAAACGATGCATATCATACGCTCTACAGCTTGGTTATGGCGTGGATATTTTTGAAAGTCTATGCAATATAACTTGTCAGCATCAATGTCCATGGTTAACCTATAGGCTCTAGCCAATTATCATCGTAATCTATAAGATTATAATAGTTTTCCGCAGAGAAATTTATGACGGGAATTTTAAAATGTCTAATACCTATTTCCACTCTAGATCTTGCACTTAATACCCGGTCAACGGCTAACTTCATTACACTCTGATCATTATCACTCAGCATACATACTAATATATTTTCACAGTGAAGGAAGTAGCCGTTTCGAGCCAAAGAACCTCTACCATAATCAGTAATGATAATATTCTTTAGTGTACATATATTTTTTATCATGTTATAGACATGCATAGCACCATACATTAACAAAGGGGATCTTTTTACTTCAAATCACATGCATGCATAAACATGAACAATATATTTAGTAATTGACTATCGGAGTTATCCCTAGCTGAATTAGCCATATCGGAGTTAGCCATATCGGAGTTAGCCCTATATGAATTAGCCTTATCGGAGTTAGCTCTATTGGAGAACCTCGTATAAGTTATATATATATTCGTATAAGAACTGTATAATTATGAAATAAATTAAATTTAATATGTCGTACGACGTACGAGATTACTAAATAAGTGGTACGAAATTACCTCGTACGAGATTACTGGAAACCATTAATCTAATGTTATTAAAAATCGCCACCTATTGAATATTCGAGGCGAATTAACAAATTTACATTTTCAATCTTTAATCTAAATTTGTAAATCCACTTTAATATATGAGAACATGGTACAATTTAAAATTGCAATAGTGCATATTAAAGAGGATTAAAATATGAGTATAACTGGTGTCTTTCGATCTTGGATTTTTTCTTGAGTTCGCCACGATGTCGCATTGTTATATGTTTGGAGAAATATATATATACAATTAAATATACACTTATAATGTATGGTAATATTTATATGGATACTATCCGGTACTTTTTTATGGATATACATATATACCTATATGTAATATTAATATGTACATAATTATATTAACCTAGTTCTTTTTACTTTAGAATAAACTCTCAATATGAGTTTTATACCTATATATTCTTTCTGATAAATAATTTAGTATTATTTCCTAAATGTTCTGTAATTATTCTTTTTGAGAATATACTATATATACCTATAGTCTTACATTTTGTATTCATATCTTTCTTATTGTAATTAGAAGTTAATTCTGGTAATTAATTAAATTATATATTAATTAAAATTAATAAGTAATATTAATTAAAATAGTAACATTTTCAATATAAATATCCAGCCTGATTACTGATGTCATTCGTTATAAATTATTAAAACAAATTATTAACAAATATACAAAAGTAATCATGTATATTGATATTAATAAAAGTTATGTGTAACATTATTTATTATTAAATCAGGCAAACTCCTCGATATGGCTGCAGTATATACACAAGTCGTGATGTCGTCTGCTAATAGAAATTGGTATACAGAACTATTAATTGTTAGTAAATATTAAACAATAAACAATCAAACTGATATGATTGAACATATTAATATTATAAGAAATTTAAATAATGATCGTGTAAAATTAATAAAATTAACTTTATTAATTCAATATATAGTATACTACCGAAATGATGAAATCCGAAATATTTGAAATAAATCCTGTGATTGCATCAATGAAGAAATCATATTTATGTGAACATTAATATTCATTATATATTATAATAAAATAATTCGTTGATCGAAAAACCATATTAAATTAATTTAAATTTATTCTCATTATTATTATGTTCAGATTAAAATATGGTAATAGATAGTATCGATATGTTGATTATCATTTGACACAAATATCAGATTCATATGGTGAATTATATGATATATTATCAACCGATTTATTATATCTATAATGACTATAATTGTATGTTCCTGATATAATCATAAATATTCATATTGTAAAACAATATATATAAATCTTAGGTAATTTCCTATGAGATAATATTGGGAGAATAGTACATTTATTAAATTTGCAACTCTTTTCTTTATATTCCTTTACATAAATTGTTATTTTTAAAAGGATTTCAACAAACTATTTTATATTACCTAAATAGAATAATTTGTTTATAATAAATGTCGAAATAATTATAATAATATATAATTAATATAAAAATACAATTAAGTATACAGTTATAATAATAGTATGAAATAAAATATATGTAAATTATACAAGGATAATATGTACAATAATTCACGGATAATAATAATATAAATTAATAAATAGTAATACATCACTAACAAATTACCTATATCAAAGAAGAAGTTGACTTAGCCTTCTTTTTTTATAATAGATAGTAATATATCTTTATTATAGGATAATATATTCTACACAATGTATTCCATATCCTATATTGCAAGTGTTACTTGCGTAGTAGTCGCTGTAATAGTTGTAGCAAAGCCCTTTGGATGTTGTAGTAAGGGCTTTGGAAGTTGTAGCAAAGCCCTTTGGATGTTGTAGTCGCTGTACTAGTTGTAGTCAGTAGTGTCGTCCTTAGAAATAAAATCATTGTTTCCAACATATTTTTACTGTGAACTTTTATTTTTTGAATTTATATTTTCTTTCCACTTCTCTGCCGAAGTTCACTAACGATTAACTGCCGGTAAATCACTATCAATTAGTACTGACAACCTGACAATGATGTGTGAAACACACATCATTGTTTATTTTATTTTCAGTTTGCTTCTTTTCATCGCTTCTCTCGCGGCTACAAATGTACATATTCGTATATTCTCCCGATTTTTTTGTTAATCCTGACATCTGAGACACGTAATCCGACGTATAGGATAATCAATACTAACATTTGGGTTATGATAACATCTTTATGGAATTCTGTATCGTAGCGTCATAATCAAATGTTAATATTGTCAATTAATTATGTATGTTCCTATAGTTAGTAGATTTAATTGTAATGACACGTCGCATATCTCCCATATTGTTCTCCTTCTGGAGGTTATAGGAAGTCTTGATTACCTCAAGTAATACACTCGTAATCTTACTGGGTTATATTCATTTGATCTATTAATGTAATGGGCCCACACACACTTAAATCGATGTAACTAGTATGGGAAAGTGGGACGACGCCCATTGGTCGTGTGTCGATACTACGTCCACCCCAGTATATCGACAAGTAAACTATATAGATATCAAATGTTATATTCATAAAATTAGCGCAATTAAATTTATATTAAAATTTATTAAAAACATGTAAACATTATAGTTGACAACATTATTTCCAGCTGGTAAAATATTTATTAAAAAATCTAGTCTACAAAAATAATGTTACCAACAATTTGTAAATTAAAATACTCATAAAAATGAATAAATGTAAATATTTTAAAATTTGTTGTAATAAATCTAATCTAATATACCATACAATAAATACAAAAACTATATATAAGGATCTTTAAAAATATAGCTAATGTCGATAATAAATGCCCACCTACAGTCTGGTAATTAACGATATAACACGTACTATAATGACACCCATAGAGACATATAGGGGCGAATCCATGTATTAATATATATCTTCTTTGGTGACACCTATGAACACATTTATAAACTATATTTATCATGCTTTTAATATACTTATCTATGTATATAATATTATGTCTATAGACTATCTATAACTATAGTTATTGTTATTGTTATTTTATTTCGGTGGATATTGTCCTTTCATCCCATCTAGGAACTTAGATGAAGTTTTCACTTATTATATAATTTATATTTATATATAAATATATTATATTAGGGGAAAGTAACCTAATATGGCCACTTTAACAAACAATGGTCTTAACATTTTATGACTCATTATTTGTATTTAAAAATTACAATATAATAATATTATATAATTATAGATATTATTGTGATTTTATAATTTTATTTAATCTTTTAATTCCATAGATAACTGGGGTGTACGTATTCGGTACCCATGTCCGAATACGGACACCCTATGTTATAATACAGAAACTCTATATACCACTAGATAAACTATATATTATTGATGAATCAATCAGACAAATTACAATTACATTATTTATAATTAATTTTATGAATAATTTATTCTAATTTAATTAGTTAATAATTTATTTATTATTTTTATTTTTTAATTAATAATACAATTTAAGTATCTATATAATACAAAAATTAGATTTAGCTTTATTAGTGGTATTACTATTATAACGCACGCGATTTTTATGAAAATCAATATAGTTCATACATAGGGTGTCCGTATTAATACCAATGATATAAAGAAAGTGGATAAGCAATTGAATGTAGTGTATGGCACTATCCGCTACGGGCGCTGCAGTCGAAACCCACTATCTGGCCCACTACATTTTATTTATAATAATATTTATTTATACATATATATATTGATAATTACTACCAATATTAATGTATTATCTATACTAAAAATAAAATTATATATTTAAAATACATAATATCAATATTCATTGTAATTGTGTGTATTTAAATTGAAGATATAATACTATTTTATTGATGTTATTGATATTTATAATTTAAATCCATTGATATAGATAGAAGTCACTTTAATCTATTTCGACACAAGCCTACTGTTTTAATATTTAACATATATAATATGACTAATATCCAATCAAAATCACTGATACCATTTTGTTAATTTATCGATAAAAGTGTCATTCACGTGTCTATCTTTTACATGCATTGCGTGCATCAATTGCTTATCCACTTTCTTTCTATCGATGATTAAGACATATAGAGTGTCCCTATTCAGAACTTATATGACCTCTAGATATATGCTTATAACTTAATGAATATTTGATAACAAATATAGAAATTATATATATATAATTTTAGAATGCTTTATTTTTTAATAATATAATGTTATAATAAAAAAATAAAAAATACTTTTTAGACTATTTATATAAGTATGAATATTTTAGTAATTACAATTTTTTGTATGATTTATGGTTTCTAAGATACCGAGAGTTTCCGTATTCGGGCACTGTCCGTATTCGGTTACATTCACCTATAGGGTATATATATATTCGATAAGAAAGCAGGGTATACCTCATATGTTATAATAATGTATTTGTTATCAATCTTATATACCATTAAACTAAACAGTACATAAGATATACTCGTAAATTCAAATTTACTCTATATTATAACTAAGACTTTGTATAATATACTATACCTATATATACACTATCTAATCATAATTCACTATCATAAAATCACCTATAGGAGAAGTAAAATTAAAGTTTATAATACTATTAGTAATTATATTACTATTATTCTTATAAATTCCATAGTATATATTATTTAAAGAACACGTTAATTTAAAATAAATATATTACAAAAAATAATTTATAATAGCTGTAATCCAAGTTATAATGTATTCTTTAATTTATTCATTAATAGCAGTAATTTTATTTTTCATAATGCATGTTATTATTATTTTTGATGTCCTTAAATCCCATACAGGAATGTAGATGATGTTTGTTAGGATACATATAATTAAATGGTTCAAATGTGCATTCGAAGATAATATTAAGTTAAGGTTAATGAATCCAGGAATTACATAGTGCTGATCATTCTTTATACATAATTATATACGCCACTTCTACATTTAACTTATACTTATTGTAAGGGTATGAGCGGCAATCATGTGGTTTTACCCATGGTTAATACTGCAGTAGTATACAGCTTGAGAAGCTGACATCTTAACCTGCTGAGCTACCGAGGAAGTGTTATGTATTGTATTAATTAATTGTATAGCTTCATTTATTTTCTTTTTCGGATTTATTATAACATATATTTATAAAATATATAATACATATACATATTATTAATATTTAATATGTCTTTATCAGTTATAGAACTTTTAAAATAAATAATAATACTTGTTTTGTTGGTCATATATATATATTAACTTATCTGTAAATTAATTTAAATACAGCGAAATAACAATGAATTATGGAATTATCTATATATGGAACAGAGGAAACCCGATATCGCGAATGCAGTTTTCACAATAAATAATGATATATTATAAGGAGGCGTCTACTTATACGCCACGTGACTTCACATACACTGGGGTATTTACACGGGTATGTCACGTGTTTACATTCCAACGAATCATCTATATATATATATACTTATATTTATAGATATTGTTATAACAATTGTAATTGTATTAATACACTGTATATATAAAATATATACACATTACTTAAATATGATACACACACACGCGTGCCTAGTTCGAAGACAGCTTATCATAGCTGTATACATTATACTGTGACATAGAGGTTGACATATAGTATGCAATAGGAGTTCATGATAAGGAAACGGTTAATGTTACAAGATTGATGTCAAAATGATGTACATTGATTGTACACTGAATAATGTATACATTGTACACTATGTAGTGAATTATAGTTAACATTCCGATGTTTGCTTTCGTTATTTGAATTAGTGCGATTGTTCATTGATCTGTTCATGTGAAAAATATATATATATATATATATATTTAATATATTAGCAAAAATGTTTCTAATACATCCGTAGAAGAAACGTTGTTATTAGTATGATAATAATGTTCATACTTCTTATCTATATTTAACTACTTCTTATTTAAACTAATTTTATATAATTGATCGACACACAATGACCTTGACATAGTGATCTATATAATAACTTACACTTTGTTTAACTATAAAATAGTACAATATTATTGTTAGGTTGAATGAATTTAATATTAAATTGTATATTTTTAAATAATAGAATATTGTCATATATATATATATATATATATATATATATATATATATATATATATATATATATATATATAATATTAAATATACATGGTAACTACTTTATTGAATAGCTGTTCAGCATTGCTGTGTTCCTCCATCAGCTCTAGATTCACCTGTTCCAGTTGTGAACTTCAGCTGACCTATACGTCACGAAGGTTATCTAGATCACGTACCCGTATGATATTGTGTTACTTTCGCGTACTTCCTATATTATATCTAAAATAACTACTAATATAAATAATAATTTAATATAATTATTATAACAATATATATAGAGTAGAGTATACAAATAAGTTACGTAATATTCATGTAAGTGTTAAGCATAAGTTATTCTGTAAATTAACATATTGAATAGTTAAATATTACATCAAACCTAAACACACATTGATATAATGATGTACTATGTAATTGTAGGCACGAGACGAGTTGTAACACTGAGCATTTTCCACTGACCAATGTCCATTATAATACTGACCATTGTAGCTCTAGAATATTCTGATTCAGACTCGACAGTTGGCCGAACAGTAAGATATATCTTGTCACATCGATGTACCGTTCTCTGTAGATATATCTTCTTCTCACTCTCATACATTAAGTGCGTACACCCATATATGGTTCGAACTAGAAATGGGCCAAAGTTTGAACATGAACGTCAGAATAAGATGACCTCCTATTGAACTCCCTCAACCTCCGTCTGACAGTTTCGCGCATATCTCTATGGTAAGGGGGAGCGCCGTTCTGATTGGTGGATGTCTCGAACGACGACTCCACGATACTAGTTGTTAAAGGTCGCAGACACGAAGGTCGAATTCCCGATCTACGTTTACTAGACGACTTCCTTCGTTTAGGGCGGTGCGTAGGGGTATCGACCCCCGTCACGTTGGTGAAAAGAGGGGTATTGCTATAGGGGGTGATGTCGGGTTTCTCTAGTCGTAACGAATGCGTAGTCGGTAGTCGATACGCGCGTCTATCGGTGTAGCATGACACGGATCGCTGAGTTGTGATTGGCTGAGAACATGTGGAATGTTGATAATATCTCTGCCATGTATCCGTCTCGGTTCGGTCAGTAACCCGACTGTGGTACCTCTGCGAGCAAAATACCGCTGAAGATGAGCTAATACCGCTATCGACCATATGTCTATTGTTCTGGTGATAGTCGCCATAGTTACGTAATATGGTGACGTCATCGTTATCATTCAGTGAATCATCTCCGGCTAGTATAGTGTGACATGTGGCATTAGTCGTCAGATCCAAGTAGGAATTCTCCCACCTCGAATCTGATTGGTTGATTGAAAGTCTGACTTTCGCATTCTGTCGACGAAGATGTCCATTAGAATCCCCAGTCGCAGTGTCCTCCTCGTCTTCACCGTATTGATCGTAACCATGGTAACCGGCTACTCTTATGTGTTCATCACGTGACACGAGTTCATCGTATCGTAATGGCGGAGGCTGCTGTGTTCTCAGTGCATTAACGGTTCCGATATCGTTCACTAGGGGACTAACTGAAATATCTGAGATATGGTTATCGCTCTGTTCCAGTATGGTACTATGTAGAGGGTAGTTAAGGGTACTGTGTAGCGGGTAGTTGAAAGAGCTATCCACTGAGCCGCCTGCGTGGTGTATATTAGCACCGGACGTGTGTTCGCGGAGAACACGTTGACCGGAAATACAACTGATATCGTTGATGTCGACCTGATGGGGTCGGTCGCTGTACGCCGAATCCGCTTCCGACCAAACGGAAGTGTCGTACTCCCTCGTGGTGCTATGTCCGCGAGGAGTTTTCTCCTCGCCGCTCTCCTCGTATATCGGACGACATTGACCTTGAATTCGAGGTCGTTTACGATCATTTATACCGCCTCCGTGTTCTAGTATCGGTGTCATACGCCGGAAGTTCGCATTCTCCTTGTCAGCTTCCTGTTTAGCCCGGTGGATGATAGCTCTCCTCGCGGCATACATGTCTCTGATGCGTGACCTCGCGTCCTCCATGCGGTCAGTAGCCGACTTATGACCTTGAGCGATGTTCTCGCGGAACCGGGGCGACTGCAACGCCTTATCTAGTGACCGGAAGTTGTCCAGTAGACCGGCGAACTGGTGTTTCACATCCTGCAGTTCTACTTTTAGCCTGAGGTCATCTTCTATCAACGTCAACTGTGAATTTGGTATAGTTATTATAATATATACAAAAATAATGTATTGTATTCATAAATATTTTATATATTATATATATATATATATATATATATATATGCGTGTGTGCGTGTGTATATGTATGTGTATGTGTATTTGTATGTATGTGTATGTGTGTGTGTATACATAGTTAGTATATATACTAGTGTATACCATCGATATAAAGAAACTTTCTTTATATCGATGGTGTATACACGTTGGCATCACTATAACCTTACATTACCTGTATAATATACAGTGTATATGCCCCTATACAAAAACACACCCAATACTCTAATACAATAGATGGACATACGATACCTGAGTCATATACATCTCTATACATATCACCCGTACTGTCACGTTATTTCATATTGTAATGTCACGTTACATCATATCATACTATCACCTTCCAGCAAAACTAACTGTCACATTATTTCAAATCATACTATCAACTTCATTAAAAGATGCCTTTAATTAACACGACTGAGTTAATATTAATGACAAATATGACACCCGTATAATAAACTTACTTCATATAATATAGGTAACATAAAAGTCCAGTCATTATAATGATTCCTATAGGAGCTTCATATATCGCATTTATAAATATTATTAATCATTCTTATACATCTTATGAGCCTGGTATAAACCAGAATAATTTTAATTAAAAATATATAAATATTTATTAAAATAAAAATGCACCAAGTGGATATGGAAATAATCGATAAGGAGTCTACGAGATGTATAAGAATTTTTGTTTACAAAATTAATATTATTTAATAATGAATAATATATATTTATACTTTTTATTATATTATTATCTATATTATCATATTTTTTATAATTATTATTACTTATATTATTATTTATTTAATATATTATTGTATGTAATATTTAAATTACATAGAATAACATATTTAATTATAATCAGAGTTTATCATTATAATAAATTACAATTTTACGAATTGTAATGTTTTACGATTTAGTTATATATGTAAAATATACTAAATTATGTATATAATATAGTATATTATATACTGTACATGATATGCATAGTGTTTTATTATTTTAAAATGTATATTTATCATTTATTTAATATATTATAATTACAAATATTGTAAAGATATACTCTTAATATAACATTGGAACACTAATTTTTATTTCTTTAATATATTATTAAAATAATAATTATCGGAACTTTACATTTGAATAAATATTTAATATATATTTTTGAAATTTTTACTTTATTTGAGTATAAAATAATCTGAAAATAATATATTTATATTAGCTTAATTAATATTAATATCATCGATTTATTATTTCATATATTTGTAATGTATTACATAATTAAAATTTAATTTAAATACATACAATTTTAATAAATATTAAAAAAATATTTGTGAAATTATTACTTTATTTGAGTATAAAACGAATCTGTGAATAATATAAGTATATTAGCTTAATACTATTAATAACAATGATTAAGTAATACATATATTTGTAATTGATTACATAATTAAACATTGTATCAACTAATAAAATAAAATATAAATAATATTTTAAATATAGTTTTTAAAATAATATATATTTTTTACATATATATGTTTCCTAGAGTCCCCCAATATGGCGGCAGCTCTTTCCGTATTAGTAGAAATAATTTGTGTTGAACGAATAGCGAATGCCCTATCTATGGTACTCTAAATCTATGCAATGATATGATAAATAGTGAATTTAATATAAATAAAGTGAACATTGAAAGTTAACCATTAAAGCTGTTTACATTTGTTGTTAATAAACAAAGCGTGTGCGGCGTACGCCGTACGTAAAGCACGTAGATATACACCCCTTGGAATATATCATGAATTAATACATATATTTGAATATTTTTTAAATTAAAATTTACAAATAATTATTTTAACTTTATTTTCTTTAAATTACTTTATTTAATAATTAGTTATGTAGAGCTAATTATTATATGAGATCAAATAATTGTGGGTATGTAGTTATATCATTACGTATTACAACAAATTAATAATAATATATATTTAAATTAAAATATATTTAAATAATATATTAAATTTTAAATGTATTGTTATCACCCGAGTTGACCAGGGTTATCACGTGATCATAGGGAAGGCTAGATTCTAGAGTAAACTAGAGTAAACTTAATATCACGTGTTCTCTACGGCCGTTTTGATTTACGGCCGTTATGTACCATTACCGATATGGTCAGGTATCTAACTAGATCTACTATCAGAAATAAGTCATGTACATATGTAGTATAAGTTACGATATATGACAACTATACATCGCGGTCTATATATAGATAGATAGATACTTGAATGTGAAGATTACGACTAAGATTAATTACAGTGTTATCAAAGATTGTTCTAAGCAAATACATCCCATCTATAGGTACGGCGTATACTCGAAATTTGCGATTTTGTGCTACATAAGGTCAATTTTTTCGGGAAAAAGTGTTATTTATAATATAAATTCTTATCAAAATATAAACTTTTAACTTATAAAATAATATGTTTTTAATTATTATTTATAAAATGAATACTAAGTGTTCATTACTAATATATATATATCAAATAGGATATATTGGTTTTAATGATATATATATATATATATATATATATATATATATATATATATATATATCGACATGCTAACTTATATTGCTTCGCAAAATCTGTAGTGTTATTTTATACTCTATTTAGCTCAGAGCTAGATAGAAATGTATTGGTAAACAATGTATCTAACATGCAGAAAGGTTCAATCCCCGTTCATCTTCCCGTCTTGTAACACACGGTGTTCCCCAAGGGTCAGTCCTTGGACCAATACTCTTTAACATTTACATAATTCCCCTTCTCCACCTTATCTCGAATTCTCCAGTTAGCTTCCATACATATGCAGACGACATACAACTTTATGTAAAATGTACAGAAAACGTTAATTTTGCACACGACATCCTTTCCTCTACTATTACCACCATTCATAACTGGCTCACAATAAACTCCCTCGTCTTTAACCCAATTAAAACCGATGCTATATTCCTTCACCTTCCACTCCGAAGTAAAACGTTAACAACTCCCTTCCAATCAACATTAATGGACAGCTCATCATGTACTCAACCCATGTCAAAAATCTTGGTGTTATATTTGACAATACTTTTAATTTTTACAGACAACTGTCCCACATAACAAAACTATTAAACTATCAACTACATTCACTACGCCTTATTCGTCATTCAATATCAATATCCACTGCTACTATTATAGCTTCTGCTTACATCCTACCTCTATTCGACTACTGCAATGTTATTCTTTATAATACCCCCACATCGTATATTACTAAACTACAAATTCTTCAAAATTCTATAGCTAGGTGTATATTCAACATACCAAAATACGCCCACACTCATATATCTCCATTCTTAGTTAAACTCCACTGGCTACCTGTACGCCATAGAATCCTATATAAAACTCTACTACTGGCTCATAAAGCAATCCACCATGACTCTCCTGACTACCTAGCATCCCTACTCAAACTTAAATTACCAACTAGTAGCACTACACGCTCCACCAATACGTTTCTACTTCAACTTCCTCCTAAACACAACTTACATTCAACCAACACTCGAGCATTGGCAATATCCGCCCCATACTCGTGGAACACTCTCCCCACATCCATCCGTACTACACCATCAACTCCCAAATTCAAGAAACTACTGAAAACCTACCTATTTAATATGAAACATTAACTTAAAATATATATGGACGGCCGATTGCTTTATAAGCACAGTTTGCAGTCCGAAAACCGAAAAATGTAAAATGTATGTAATCTAAATTGATCACCACAAAATGGCGGATTTGACCTATTTGATTTTTTATTTTGTAGCTAGAATACAATATAAGAAAATATAAAAAAGTAATATAGTTTATATTTTACTTTTTTGATATATTTATAATAAAAAAGTAATGATCAAAAGAATATTATATTTTAATATTAGGTTACCGTAAAATGGCTGATTATTTGGCTGCAGTATACAGTATACAGAATACTGTATATATACTGTAATATATACTGTATATATATATATATATATATATATATATATATATATATACGTATATATACTGCATATGTTTGTGGCTAAACAATGTGTCAACTGACCTTTCCATTTGATCTAGGCTCCGGCTACTATAACCACATAATTCGTACTCTATACGGCAAGCAGAGGATTAACGATTCCATGTTACGATAGGTGGCGCTAATTATTAACCTATAGGTGCTATAGCATTGCGTAACAACGCGCCTAACACGTGTGTTTATTTCATAGAGCTAGAGATAAGGTTCTCTTTCTAGAGAGAATGTTGTCTCTCTCTCTATAGATATATAGCCCCATGGTTAATTTAGAGACACGATCCGCTAACTCATAATTCTCACTTACGAGAAGATATCAAAGATGTCACATGATACGTCTAGTTAAACACGTGATGCCTACTGTTGCGTAATACGTGAGGTGTGTAAAGTTAGCCAGCAGTTATTTAGTAGTTTAATCTATGACATCTACTACTAACACTGGGAAGATTAAATATTGATAGTTATTATATGCATACTTATTTAGGCGTAACTAGATTTGTTCAGTATATATATATATATATATATATATATATATATATATATATATATTTATGTATATAACATTTAAATATGTAAGTAAATCCAATATAATAATATTTTAATACAATAATTTAAATGTATATATGTATATATATATATATATGCATACACAAATTAATGTATATATTAAATTAGTTATTTAATAAGTATACGCATATATGATCTATAGATAATTCTACATTGGGGAATAATTGTAATTAAAAGTATTATCAGGAAATATTATCCCCGTTTATATGTATATATATATTTTAATTACAATTATATAAAATAAAATACAAATTAAATTATAATATTAAATATTCGATTGTATATTACTATAAATATAATACAATAAAACCTTTCTCCTTTCACGTATTTTCTTTGTATTATTAGAAGTGAGCATAATCAGGTGACTTATTATGTGTGGTGACTTACAATGTTGTTAAATGTAAATCAAATGCAAAACACCTGCATGAATATACGAGTTTACAATATGAATGAAATAGTCACGTTTTCTCTGTGATATATTAGACCGCCCGATGTTGATTGGGTGAATTAAAAGAGGCGTGGTCAACAGAATCGATGGGTATTTCTACACATTATCGGCACATTATATTCCAATTACCAGATGATAGATGTTATTAAAAACACTATTAATAAGTAATAACTGGATCTATGAATTGTTGATATTTACAACATTGATTATCATATTTATATAATAAGTATATAACATAAAACACTGTATGTAAAGTAGTTAAGTGGTTTTAAATTAATATATATATATATTGTTTTTAGTATTTGAGATTTTGTGTTTTTCGTTTAATTTTGGGTTTTAGAAGTCATATAAGAAAATATATAAAAAGTCATATAAGTCCCTAATATGGACAGTGTCTGTCGGACACCCTAGTGATGTCTTAATACGGACATCATATAACCAATCAGCGCGCAGCATGTGAACTATTTTGATATTCATTAAAATCGAATGCATTATAATAGTAATACCACCAATAAAGCTAAATCTAAAAATGTTATTATTTATATACTTAACTTGTATTATTAATTATTAAAATAAAAATAAAATTATATTAAATTAGTCTTAAAATTAATTATAATAATATATTTTTAATTTATCTGAATGGTTCATCAATAATATATAGTTTATATAGTTGTATATAGGGTTTCCTTAATATAAAACTGGGTGTCCGTATTCGGAAATGGATACCGATATTTGAATAAAAATATCTAGTCATAAAATGTTAAGACCATTTATTGTTAAAGTGTCCTAATTAGGATATGCTTAGAATTTGTATGGTATATATAGCGGATACATCCCTAAAACGCCCCTAAGTTATAAGCTAATTATTACATACCTACGTATGTTATGTAATACCTTGTTAAAGTAATAACCCTAAGGGGTAATAACTATAGTTACAGTACACTGTTACATTATTAGTTGTGGGGTATTATTGAGGGGGAGTCTCCCGTTCATCTAAACATCGCTATTTTAGCTTTATCTTAAAACGCTAAGGATAAATAACTAATATAAATAATTACATAATTATTTATTCAACAGATACTTTCCTCTATCATATATTATGTCTTTATATAATTTAAAATGGTGTAAAAAATAGTCACAATTAGTTAAATATTTATTTTCTTATTAAAATGCAAGTTTAGCAAATTTATTTAATTAATATAAAATATAATATAAATCCATCTGGAGTCATATAGATATATATATATATATATATATATATATATATATATATATATATATATAGATGTTTATTATATCATATGTATATTTGATACATTTACAGTTACAATTTCACATAAAAATAATAAAAATCAACACTATTTTGTACACTGTAAATGTACACTATTTGTACAGGTCATCGCAACAATCAGTGTTTTTAGAAAATAGTCTAAAATACCAATTCACGTTGCAGAAGTCCGATATAGTATACCCTATAATTAACACTATAGTTTCCATTATACCCGGAGTATACATGTCTGGTATACTGCCCGGAGTACCTATACTACACGGCGACGAGATTAGGTGTTGCCTCGGGTTATATCATCATGTACCCTATGATGTAACAATGACTAGGTACCTGCAGGTATGGGGTAGATTAATTAAAGATCACTCGTTCAAACACGAGCGCAATTCATCCACGCGTGCTTTCATGTTTTATTGTCTATTATGTAATCAAAAAGTGACGTAAGAGTGTTCGTATGTCCTTGCTAGGATGTCCTTAATCCATCTATAGATGTTACGTAACAATAAGGTCACTATATATATATATATACATATATATATATATATATATATATATATATATATATATATATATATATATATATATATTCAAATATATATATATATATATATATATATTCAAATTACTAATTACTGATTACAACATCATTGCAAACTTGGCTATGTAAAATATATCATAATTAAATAGTAAACTGATAAATAAAATTATTAATAATTTTATTTAAAAAAAAGTATTCGCTTGCAAATGTTTTTTTTCAAGAATTTCACATTTCATATACTGGGCCTGATCACCCGTGATGTGCATACACATATGCCATTACTCTGTAATCAGTAGTACATACATACGTACACACGTGCGTATATTTAACATTTATTATTTGTTATATATATTTTAAAATTTATAAATCCTATATTAACAAAATTAATACTTTTATTAATCTTATTATACTTTTAATTATAATAGTAACATTAACATACATATATAAATACATCACTCGAAAATTACCTCGGCAAATTCAATAATAATAATTGATGTTTAATATTTATTAATAATTAAGTATACACTTATATCGTGGTTCTAACTATGTTCGAGTTACGTCCTTGAATGTGGACCAAAGTAGAGACTAGCGGTAGTCCGTATCTTCTATATCTTAATTCTAAATGTGGCGGCAGATGTCGCTACAGCTCCCTATGATGGAGATCACAGAGCCCCACCGGTCACTATAGAACAATAGACTACTTAGGACAGCGGTCAACGGGAGACAATAGCACACGGGAGTAACGTGACTGTCCGAGGGGAATTCTCTAACGGGGGAGGTGGGATCGATTTATTAACAGTTGTGATAATTATCTCGGTATTATCATTGCGTATTAAACGTCGCTAGTAAATTAATCAACTCCTAGCAATAATATACTAATTACATACACTCACACACATACACACTCATGCATACCCATTGTATATACACACACATACACACACACATACACTCACCCACACACTCACCCATACATGTGCGCTAAGGCGGATATAAAAAAAAGTATTAACCTACCGGACCGTATCTTAATGGAAATTACACGCTAAACAATGTGGTGATAACTAACTTACACATAGTATTGTAGTTATTCTCCGATATATAAACAATAAAACCTTTGTTACCTATTAACAATGGACTGTTCGAATACGCATGCGACTCGTGTAGACCTATATTAGAAACTGTCATATTGTATTTCAAATTTATTTCAGTTTTTGTACACTTTTATCGATTATTACGGTTATATATTATATAAATATAATAGCTTTATATATTATAAATGTTTATTCGAGAATGTGGTTCGAAATCAAGAGTTGTATAAGAGTATATTTATATACAATTTGTACAATTTGATACTTTTTATTATTATTTTTTAAATATCACGTATGATCTAAACTTCGTAAATTTTTTTTTGTAGAACAAACATTATATATCAGATTAATAATATGTAAACAATTAAAAAAAATCGATAGATTATTTTTATAGATGTACAAATTTGTTAATTTTTTAACAAAAAATATCATATAATGTATTTTATTGATCATTTTATTATTTTTAATTGATACAAATACTGTCTAATATATTGATAATAATGGTATATTATATATTACATTATTAATATTTTTTATTTTTTGAGAACAAATATAAAAAGCAAAAAAAGCATATTTTAAAAATTATTCTTTGAATTTCCATGATTTTTTTATAGAATTTAAAAAAAATGTTTTAACACTTACATTTGTTGTTATTTATGTATTATTATTGGTATAAATTATTATTAATAAATTATATATAAGGTTATAATATATACATTTAAAGTATATTGCTATCCACACCATGTAAAGTTTATTGATAATAACGGATCGCCCAATATATGAATTTCAATTTGTTTTCTCGAATTTAGCTTTCTCACTATTATATTTGCATATGTGCAACAACTTCTAATGAGTATGTGTATTCTTTAACAAAAATAAATTATAAAATCCGCCCCATTGTGCGCACATACACACACAATAGAACCTGATATGGCACGCGTCTATAAGCACCAATCGAGCCTACTACCACACGCGCCTACAACGACATTGTACACTATATACGTGTAATCATTAATCACGTATTTCTAATATAATAATCCTATTAAGGATAATAAGTAATTATATCTTTCGAAAGTTCTTTATATCTGGACAATAAAGTTTTTACTCAATGGAGACTTACAACTATATTATTGAAGCATATGTGTATCGTGTACATATGTTACACATATATATATATATATATATATATATATATATATGTTAAATAATTGAGTAGATATAAATGACAGATAACGATGGGTCAATGCTCTAGCACACACCCACACACGTGTATTGAACATAGAGTGTACACTACAACATACACCCTTACACATCATACACATACACACATAACCCCAACCACATATACACTAATCATGAATGTATGTATACTATATTATATAGAATATATAATATACTATAGAATATACTATATCCTACTGTATACAGTATACTCTATAACTCTATAGAGTTCTAGAATATTCAATATGGATTTAGCAAACAACATCGATTCTTAAATATTTTTCTATATTGTGTTACAAATTTAATATTTATCATTCATTTACATTACCTAACATTATTACTTAACATTATATACTATACATGTTTAGAACAAATTATATCTATTCCGGTTAAACCTATTACCTCTATTGAATAAAACAATGTTTATAAATAATAAAAGTACATTAAATAATTAGTAATAAAATATACATTAAATAAGTATACATTATATACAAATTAGTACATTAATGTATATCAGGGCTTAATATCAAATTATATTTACAATTGGCAACACAGTGTATACACACATTATTAATGTATATACACATTTGTATACATATAAACCTATACATTTAATTATATACAAGCGCGGTTTTATAAAAAATTGTTATAAAATATAGAAAACAGATAATATTTAATATTGTATATATTATAATATAATATAATGTGTATGTGTACCTATAGGTACCTTTTCTTAAATTCATTTTATGAAATATTATTATTATTTCAATTGATGTTCGATACGCATAACACACACACACACACACACACACATATATATATATATATATATATATATATATATACACACGTATACTCCTCACATGATAACCCTGAGCAACTATCGAGTGAACATAATACGATTATTGTATCATTAACGACCTTAATATGATATATAGATCACCACTTAAATGAGGGGCGTGGCTCTAAAGAATCATTACGCAACCTGTTATAAATAGACTTCATGTGGTCACGTGATATACATTTTCTTTACGGTTCACATATTATCGCCCGGATTAATATATCGCCGACCTCTAATATAATACGTATATAGAGATATTATGATGTATCATTATTATAACCATATATCATTATTATATAGCCAATACGCAGTCTACCTCTATAGAGGTAGATATATATATACATAATTTACCTTTAATTTCCTTTTTATTTGTTACCGCAATGAACAAAGTACTATGTAATATGTTTCTATAGACACATTTTATAGTAATCAGATGTTATGCAATCAGATTAGATTAACAATGGATACAGTATGAACAAGTATATATGTATAGTTTTTGTTAAATAGCATTTCCCTTCATACATTTATAACGGTAAATACATATATAACTCTAGGCAAACATATAGGTGCCATGGACATATGTGTATATGCACATATACTTATAACAGATACATACATATATATGCAATTATTCTATATGAATATAGTTGGATAATTATTAATGATTTATTATTAATAATTAATAGTTATTTTAATATAAAATAATATGAATCATATTATATTATATAATGTACTTTTTAAAAGGAACAAAAATAACATATAAAACTAGTCTTAAATCATGGTATCGTTATAGATAACCACAGGGCACGATATACAGTATACCTACCGACTAAAATAAGAACTAAATATATAGGGTGGCCATGGTTACAATTGGTCATGCGTATAACGGAAACCATGCGGTTGTATACACTATTGTATAGCTATAGTTAATTAAAAGTCGATAATACTGTGCAAAATTATCATGATTATTGTATATATATATATACATATATATATATATATATATATATATGTGTGTGAATATATATATATAATTTATTTCGTAATTTAACATACATATTAAATATATATATATTAAATACCAATATATAATAACTATGTACATTTAATTTAAATTAAATGTATACATGGAAATTTCCATTATTGTATACATATATATTATTATAATCGAACTAATTATTCCATTATAATTAAACTTATTCAGTGATATCATTAATATATATATAATGTATATATTGTGTATATAAACTATTATATCTGATTAATAAGTAATGTCGTAAGTATACTTACTGTATACAGTCCTCATTTATATTTAACCTTTAACCTTAGGTCGTGTTTACATGGTAAAAAGTATGTCCAAAAAACGGCACACTTTTGGACATACTTTTGTATTTACACGGCATATATAAAAAGTGTATACATTATCGGCATACTTTATCTACCCATATTTGTTGTATTACAATGATAATGAAGATACCTTAAATAATATAGCTAGAGAAAATAGCATAGAACTATAGTTATCTATAGAGATAATATAGTGGTAATAAGCTATACATTGCAGCGTAATCCAATGCTGAGAGAGCGGAAATAAAAATCAGCCATTTTGTTAAGACCATATTCAAATATAATTAAATATTATATTATTTTACTGACAATATTTAATTACTTTTTTGCAGTGCTTATACATGTAATATAATAAATACAAATAATTATATATATATATATATTATGTATATGGGGTTTTGATATTGTAATTATTTTACTTTATATATAAATATAACCATATATGGTATGGCTCTATATATAGAGCTATAGTTATATACAGGTAATTCTCTCTAGCTCTATGAGTATAACACATATTTCTTAACGAAGCTCCATAGTTTTATCTTTTTAAGCAACGATTTTTCACTGTTGTAATCAAAACGTTATATATTAATACCTATGACTTAACCCAAACATATAGATATATATAATACAATATATAAGTAAATATACTTGATATATACACCATTTCAATAATTATTATAGCAAATATAATGTTTTATTCGATACATTTTTAAATAGAAACTATAATTTCATAGATCAAATCTGCCATTTTTCTCAGACCAATTACTATTGACACTTTCCTCATGTCAGATACCTCGTTTACCACTCTATTTTCTCTAGATCTATGCTTAAAATAAATAAATACACAACTTATTTATTCATTTATTTAAAATGTAATATCATATAAAATGTATATGTATAATAAGTATGGATAGAGAAGATATCATTATGCTGATAAACCTATTGCTATCATACATAAAAGTAATACAATAATATGATATTATATTGAGAATTTATTTACTATTAATATCTGCCTGTGTTGAACGTATGCACAATCATTATAATGATAGGTATGCTTTTTAGTTAAACATACAAAATAATCTCATTCACAAAAGTTGGTAATATATATTCTATACAATATTATAGGTTGTATACATTGTATACAAATTAATAGTATATATATATATATATAGATCGACTTTATTTTAAAATAGCACTGTTCACAAATTAGGTAATTAGTACCGTAATTTATTATATGAGTGCATAGCAAACAGGCGCGTCGATTTATTTTATCTATACGTTCATCATAATAATAACACTTCAGTAATATACTTATCGTATAGTATCGAATATTATAGGAAATCATTGGAAAATGTACTTATTTATTATAAAATGTGCATACTTTTCTTTTTACACGGTACATATCTGTGCCGCTAAATTGTAAGTATGTTTACTTACTCTGTGCACATATATGTATTCCCGTCTAAATTTGTTATTAGATATTGACGCACAGTGATATCTGTGACGTTTTTGTGGGCATACTTTTTACTATAAAATCGGTCTTAGAAGTAAACTGCACTGCATATAGTACACTCTCATATGATCTGATATGATTTAGTTGCAGGGAATCAGTGAAGCGTGACGATCCCAGTATAACGGATTTAATAATGATCGATTCTACCGCCAGGGTAATACATCAGACTTATGTTCCCTGTGATTGATGGCTGTTGGACTATCGGTAGTGTATGCACACTCGGTAGTCGTGCGAACTGAATTCGTCATAAAAATATTATATATATATACATATATCATATATACATTACATCATAGTATACATTACATCATAGTATACTATAGTTTACGTATACTATACTACAGTATATTATAGTATTAGATATATGTATTTACCAAACTTATTCATCTCTATTATTTCATAATTAATAACCCGCTAGTAAACATTTGTATGCGCACTATAGTATATGTTCATATGTGTATGTATTATGTTCGGATACAGCTAGCTATGCGTATAGAGTGAAAGCGGCTTACACGTACTATATATAGTAAATCTATAGAAAGTCACCAACAAATTGGTTATTAAACGCGTTCATTTGAGGTTTGATTAATAGAATGAGGGGTCGGTTCGTTAGACAAATGTTGACCCCTGACCTCGTGATGACCAGGATACCTGTCCACTAGGACCACTATGTCCAGCACATCAAACGTTAGCAGCAGCAGCAGCATCAGAGACATATGGCTAATTGTTTTATTGTGACTCCTCGTGAAGTATGCAGCAACTCGATTTACCTCGGGCATTGTTTCTAAGCATGCATCTATTGATATAATATCAATTAATCATTGTATACTATATATATATATATATATATATATATATATATATATATATATATATATATATATATATATATATGTATTTATATTATAATACGAACCACATACATTACTTATCAGTTGATCTCAACTTACACACTCACACATAACTGTCCTGCAATAGGAGTTCCTAAAGGAAGTATCCTAGGACCTATGTCCTACGCTCTATTTTTTAATATTTATACATCCGACATTAATTCCATAATAAATGTACATAATATTAACTATCACATGCGCATACTACATTCATTTATGCAGATGATACGCAACTATATAGATCAACTACTTTCAATAAAATATACATAATAAAAGAAATCCAGGAAAAAACATCAAATTATTTATTAATTATATATATATATATATATATATATATATATATATTATAGTGGAAGTATAAAACTAGATTGGGTATTATGAATAGATTTTTTACGACATATTATACATGTAAGTATTATACATGTAGGTATCATACATGTATGTACACATATGTAGAATATATCATAACAATCAATTACACACTCATAACTTCACAGAGGCTGATACATCTACGTGAACAATAGCCGCACTTGACACTGGACAGTGGGCACTCCCCGTGTATCTGTCATCATTAATATCGTATCTCAAGCGTTTGCTTTAGGAATCGGTTATAGACGTGATCCTTTGTATCCAGCGGTCTATTGTCTGCAGATTTAGTCACACACCTGTTTATTAATCACGCGTGATAGAGGTAAGAGGTACTAGGTAAGAGGAACCAGGTACAAGGTAAGAGGTACTAGGTAAGAGGAACCAGGTACAAGGTAAGAGGTACTAGGTAAGAGGAACCAGGTACAAGGTAAGAGGTACTAGGTAAGAGGAACCAGGTACAAGGTACGAGGTACTAGGTCAAGGTTCGAGATACAAGATACCGGTGAAACCTGAATAAGTGCTTGTTATACTGATAACATGCGAGTTTGTATTGTGTTGTGTTGTGTTGTGTTGTGTACAATGTTGTGACTGAATGGTGGCATGTGGGATACACTTATCATTGTACACTGTAGAGCATACCTTGTAATGTACAACGTATATATTGTACATACTATGAATATATGTATATGTATGTGTGTATACTAGGATGTAGTACTGTGTTTCAATAACTAGGTATCTTAATTAAGTCAATTATGGCTACTTAATTGATTAAAAACTGTATATAATATATAGGGGAAAGTCTCCGATTACCGACCCCCTCCTAATACCGACCCCCTCTCATATCTCAATAACTATAAGAGATATCAAAAATTATATATACATGAACTGTTAGCAATCTAATGATAAATATGAATAAGTATATTGTTTTGCAAAATATTCAATCCTACAATTGTTATTTGATAAAATGTAATATTCTGTTTTTACTTTTTAAATATTTGAATAATAACTTTTTTTAAATCATTGTAAATACTTTATTAATTAAAAGAAAACTTAATACTGCACATAATATTGTAGATCAATAAAATATGTATAACTATTATAAAAATAATTCAATTTGAATAACTATTAACTATTAACCAAAATATCTTAATTATAGCAACCCATATGATTTTCCTAATACCGACCCCATATGTGATTTATAATATCCAATAAAAATAGATCAGTATTTTACTTTTTAAATATTTCATAAGTTGTTTATGTATCATTGATATAGATTAAGGATTCATGATTCCATTCGATTATATACATACTGATTAATAACTAAATATTAAATAATAATATACACTATTTTAATATAATTACTATAAAGTTTAAATTTAAATTTAATATTACTATTGAAACATAAATTCAATAACAAATAATTGCGTGCATGTTATAATTAATTATATTTATGAATATCTACTATGTTGATCGGATATTATAATACTAAATTTATTTATACCATGATTATTTTAGGGGGTCGGTAATAGGAGAAGGGGGTCGGTATTAGGAAAAGGTATCCAATTACAGACCCCCTGTTTATTCTTGTAAATATAATTATATCACAAATTTAAAATAACCACATTATTCATTGCCATAATATTACCCTATTTACAAAATTTCAAATAGTAAAATTTCAAACCTAAATATAATGAATATTGAATAAGTTATTACAAATAATAATTTAGGGGTCGGTAATCGGAGACTTTCCCCTACTATATATATATGTATAATATTTATACATCGAATACGGCAGTGTCACATGCGATGATAATTAAATGTACGACGTACATTGTACGTGTTTCATTGACATCTATTTGTCAGAAGTAGTACCTACATTTGTGTGACACCTCACCTTGATCGATTAACTAAGCTTATGTAAATGTATATATATATATATAAATTGGTATACCATCAATGTAGGTATATATGAATGACCTATTAAACCTAACCTAACAATATAGTACTAGATACTAAGTATACCTATATGTAGGAATGTAGTAGGACCTACATACTATGTACTATATATCTACTTATATTAACTACTTATATTAACTACTTATATTAACTACTTATATTATACTACACACATATTTTTAGTTATATTTACTCAAACAGACGAATATAAAGCAACACTAAAATCATTAAACAAATTATATATATTTAAAAAAGTGAATATATATATATATACTTATATTAACAAAGTCCTGTTGAAATTACATATATGTATCATGATAATAACAAGTGGACTCTTGTTCCGCCAAGGGCTCCTTGTTGCTTACTTTATTACTAAAAATGTTACTTTATTACTACTAATGTTACTAATGTTACTGAATATTTTACTACAAATATTGTTTTATTACTACATAATTTGTCTCTATCACTTTATTACATTATTACTAATTTTACTAATTTTACTAATGTTACTTTATTACTAAAAATATTATTTTATTACTACACAATATTTTTTCTCTAACTTTATTTTAATTTATACACCGATCTTACCTCGGATCATTCTTTTTATAGGAAATAACAAAACAATATACTAATATCAATACTTTACAGACGATAAATATATAAATAAAGAAAACATTGACTCGGACATTGACAATGCTAGGAATATGCAAGTAACCGACCGTAATCAAAGAACTTACTTTCATAAATGTATATTATGAAATATATATATATATATTTATATATATGTTACGTAATACTTAGTGAATGTATATTAAATTCAATATAGTTACGAATTTAACTTTACAATATATATATAATAATAATAAAGAAAATAATGTACAACTATTTATTATTATTTCATTAAATAAATATTCCTCCTCGTAACGAGATATACGAAACAGATAATCTGCTTACAACTTTGTGTTGTGTGTTATATTACGTAATATGTGGGCGTGAGAGGTGTGAGGGGAGGCGTGAGAGGTGGGAGGGGAGGCGTAATTATCACGAGAGAGGAGACGGATACATCGATAAATACGTTATCTAATAGAGAGGGTGAGATCGCTCGTGCGAAGGTATACGGATTCACTTTGAGCACTCCGTGTTCGAATAGTTTTGTTGGTATTGGTGCGTATACGCAGGGCCCTATAGGGGCTCTGGAACGATTTTGTATGTAGGGAGGACCAACTAATCAAAATAAATGCTGTGGTAGAAGTATGGCGACCAATACATAGGAGGTCCCCCTAGATTTTAAAGTGGGGAAACATATCCCCCCGTCCCCCCCTGTTGTAGCGCCCCTACTAGTGCGTATCCTACTTGAATGTCTTCGTAACTTTCAGTTACTACAATCGAATTACTAGAACTAGTACATCCCATCGTGATGATAGTAACGTAATAGTAAAAGTCGTAGTGTAATGTAGTAAAGTCAGGTCATAGTTTATCGCGATATATAGAAATATATCCGGTATAATATATAAAAAACTGCAAGTGATGTATATAATTAGTTAGTTTATGAGGCTGACAAGAATGTTAATTTTTAAATTTATCAATAAATAAAAAAATTAATCATTAAAATATAAAATTCGGTAGGAGTAGTTTAAAGAAACTACATTACAATTACGATTACAGTTATATATGATTATAATATGATTATTTAGCCATATGTGTGGTGTCGTTTATGTTTGCAGCATCGATATTGGTATGGAAACAAAATAGACTTTCCCTAATATGAATATACAAGTTTGACAATCTCCTAATGCCTAGTGACAACTTTTACATGGATTATATGAAAAAGCGCTATAAAAGTATACCGTACGGGAAAATAATGCACGGTGACGTGTTTTACGTCAATACAGATACACGGACCGCGCTTCCGACTTCTGGTTACCAGTGGTCTATAGACATTCCACAGCGAACGGCGGCGACGATGTCGGCTTTAAAGGAACTACTTTACAAGTACCATTACCGATACACTACCATTACAATTACACGCGATACACTATAGTGGTATACTATCACGAAAATATACGCTTAATATTACGTATGTATTTAGTTAATGTTAATAATACATGCATGTTAGGATGCATACCGTGGTAGGATATAATATATATTTTATATTTTATTTTAATTAGATTTAAAGAAATTTAGTTTTTTTTTCATTTTTAGAAATAATACTTTACATTTATGCGACTTTAAATGTGGTTGCTATGCGTTGCGTTGATGCTATTATTAGTTATTATGTAATACATACTGATTAATAATAGCAATCTATATGTACATTTCTAAGACCGATTAAACCTATTCACTGACCACTTCGAAGTGGATCCATCGTTATCTCGTTTAATAATCATTATACATTTTCTCCTAGTCATATATATTCGTCATCATCGAGTCAGATAACATATTAATATAATTGTTTAGATATTAGTTTCACTCCATAATTGATAGTGATTGTTCATATGATAATCCTCTTAAGCAGATTTGAGCAGATTTAAGCTCTTAAGCAAATTTGATATAACAAAATAATATTCCGCACAACTTGAAAATCAAATATTTATGCAACATTAAAACCAACAACTGTATACGTATACGTACTATGTGACTATAGTGTATCGCGTGTACCACAACAATACAGTTAATTAGCAAACATCTCCTTTCAAACAGGCCTTGATCTTATATTTATCATATATGATAAATATATATATAGAAATATATCTATAGAAACATGGATCACGCATAATGAAATACCCCTTATCCAATACTAGACCTTACTCTTACTCTGCCTATAGGCAATTGTTTATAAACGTAATAGGATATCATTATGGAGGCGGTATTGTCATAGGTCAATAAATATAACATAAATTACGCGACTCCAATTATTATAACCATTATTATAAGTATACTTATGGCTATAGCCAATCAATGGTATATATAACCTATGTAATACATAATATGTATATATATATATAATATATATTATATATTTATATATACATAATATGTATTAAATATATATATATATATATATATATATATATATATATGTATATTATATATAATATTCATGAAATAAATACAAGAAAGGAAGGTATTTAATTTTTATTTTTAACAGAATTTATTTAATTATTATTTACTTAATACATACATTCATTCATACCGGATTGACTAAAAAAGTAATTGACATAGATTTGTAAATACATTAAAGTTTATTAATACACATAACTAAACAAGGATATTCTACTGTTTATAGCATTACTAATCTATAATAACTATTTACACAATATAATATTGATCCCGAACACATTATACCACATGGTTATAATAACATCTAAAACATACTATATATTTACATATTATCACATAATATATGTGATAAAATCATAATATATTATACATAACTATTATTATTAAAATATATTTATAGGAATAAATAATACAAATAATTAAATATATATGATATCCGAATATAAAAAATATAAAATATAATAGCATAAATAGTATAAAAGTAATAAAGTATAAAATATAATAACGTAAATAATATAAAAGTATAAAAGTATAACATATAAAACATATAAAATATAATAGCATAAATAGTATAAAAGTAATAAAGTATAAAATATAATAAAGTAAATAATATAAAAGTATAAAAGTATAACATATAAAACATATAAAATATAATAACATAAATAGTATAAAAGTATAAAATATAATTGAATAAAAAGTATAAACGTACTTATATAAGTAGGATAGAAAATATAATATATAATAGTATAAAATGTAAAATATAATATATAAATAGTAAAAAAGTATAATGTATAATTTCATATAAATATAGTATACAAATATAAAGGTTTAAACCAGTATAAAATATAGTATATATAATGTATGATAAATTAATATATACATGTTATAAAGGTAAAAAAGTATAAAACATAATTAAATATAAAGTATAAAATAATATAAATATATAAATCTCAAATCTCATTTAATTGTAATATATATATTAATCTGATATCAGATATTTCACATTCAACATAACTCATATAATATCCATATTCATATAATATATAATCAGTAGAATATCCTTGTTTAGTGTATGTATATCAATATTATCAATGTACATACCAATCTATATTAATTCCTTTGCTAATCTTATTATTATTTAATTAAACTAATGTTGTTACTAATTATATTATTAAACTCATTCATATTATTCACTCATCATTTCATTCACTCACCTATTCTCATTATTAATAAACTTTTACTCCACTTTAATCTCGTACAACTCATTTTCATCATATTTCTCATTCACACGTTCCACATACATATAACTCTGCATTCTCTCACTCACACTCCATACATCTTCCATATCCATCTTCCCGTTACTCTTCCTATTTATCACTCTCCTTACAACTCCGACGCATAACACATATAACATAACAGTTGTCATTAGACAGAATATAAACATTCTTTTTGCAAATAAAGTAAATCCTTCATTCTATAGGTGTACAATTTAATTGTGTTTTATTATAAATAAATTTAATATTAATGATTAAAATACATAGTTATATATATATATATATATTAGTGATGAAAATTAACTCGAACTGTTAGAATTTTTATAGAACATTTATAATATTCATGAACTTTGAACATTAAAAAATAGTTTCCATTTGAACATCTATATTTCGAACTATTAATATTGCATCGAACTTGTATGTACTGTATCGAACATATTGTTATTGAACTGATTTCTCGTAATTTCAAACATCTGCACTAAATATATAAAATAATATTTTCTAAATATAATAATATATAATTTAATTATTAAATATATATATATTTTAATATATATATATATAAGTAGACATATATTTCTAATCTTGTTAAAGTTCATTACTATACCTTTAAACTATTGTAAGTCAAGGTATAACCTAATGCCACAACAATTATAGTTGTACATGTATACATGCTACTTTCTAACGGCACGTGATAGTGCTTATATGAAAGTGAAAGTGACAGAAAATATATATAGGTTCCCATTAAAAGTTTACTCTCTCTCTCTCAATTATATATCATGATTAAAATAATTAGGACAATAATATCATCTTACAATATATATATATATATATAAATATATGATTATGATTATGATGATATACGTTTTATTAGGCACTATAGTATAAAAAAGACCCATTCGCTCGTGCGGGAGAAACTAATAATAAGATAATAATAATACCATAACAATTTAATAATAATAATACGTTGAATATAACACGAGACAACAATAATAAGTTGGATGATTTAATGATTAGAGGTATACCTCTCTATAGAGAGAAAAGAAGATGTAATATTTATAAATATTTTGTGGGATCTAATAGAACGAATGGTAGGAGGGAGGGAATTTAATAGGGTGGGACCGGAATTTTTAAAAGCTCTATAATTTAGGGAAGTTTTACTATAGTCATGGGAGATAAGGAGAGGAGCATTTTGGTAATGAAGAGAAGGTAATATTGTACATTTTTTTAATTAGATCAGAGATATAGCTATGGGTGAAAGAATATATTGATTTATGGATTATATATAGTATACGTAATTTACAACTGAGAGAGAAGGATAGCCACATACGAGATGATTGATGTGATGTTGTATTAGAGTGATCCAGTTGTATTATGCAGTAAGTAGTAGGGGAGAGCGGGGCAGGTTGAGCCGGTTTTTATAAAAAACACATGTATCTTATAATGTAATGAATATATTTTAATAAAATAAAGTGCATACGATATATATAGTTTATGATCAATTAAAAACATTCATAAATCAGTGTAATAATAAATAATTAATTATATAATTACATTTTAATTTTTTTTTAATTTGGCTCAACCTGCCCCGTCTACTGGGGCAGGTTGAGCCAGGTAGAAAAAATGAAAAATAAAGATATATTTAACAAATAAACATAGTTAAAGTTATATATTTATATTTATTAGTTATTTAACAAGTATATGCACCAAGATTAATATCAAAACTAACAAACTTTTAAGGCGAGAGGTTATATTAGGAGAGAGGAGAAGATTCTCTATGTTTTAATCCAGCATATAAACCAATTATTTAATTATTTAAAATAATTACTCAATTATATATTTAATTAATTAGATTATTATTATTATTTAAATAAGTCATTAATAAATTATATAAATTAATAAATAAATATGTTTAATGATACACAAGTCAGATTAACCCTATGGTCAACCTGCCCCGTTTTACTATGGTCAACCTGCCCCATATCACTAGTATATATAAAAGTAATATAATTAATTTGTAAGTGATAATTTTTGAATTATTTATTTTATAATATATAGTATATTAATTATACTTTATTTATATACCATTAATACTGCTATGTTATTACAAAATATATAATAATATCAAAGTTAAATTTACTGTCCCACTAACGAGATTTTCATAAAATATTAATAATTAAATAATATTTTAATTAGTTAAAATAAATAATTTTTGAGTTGTTATACTAATGCTAAATATAATTGTGTATACATGTATTAAAAATTGCATTAAGATATTTATTAATAGCAGAAATAATTGAGATGGCTCAACCTGCCCCTATGGTCAACCTGCCCCGCTCTCCCCTACGTATTAAAGGAACGGATAATCCGATTTAGAAGAGCAGTAGATTTATCAGGAAGTAAATTCAGTAGGGAAGAACAGTAGAAAAGTCGGGAAAGTACAAGAGCATTTATTAGAGTATTCGTAATGTTTCTGGAAAGTGATGTCCGTATTTTTTTTAATTCTGAAGAGATAAATGTTGTCAGATTTTATAATGGATGATAGGTGATTCTTATGTGATTCTTAAATAATAATGTGTCATAAAATACTAATCCTATGTTGTTGGAGGAATTGGAAGGATACATAATCATGTTATTTAGGCTAAAGTTTGGAAATGAAATATCAGAAGTATATATGTTAAGTACAGTAGTCTTAGAGGAATTAATTAGTAGTTTATTAGAGAGGAGCCATGATCTTATGAAGTTAACACACTCGATTATTCAGAGTTAATGGTAGGTTAATTATGAGAATGTATAGGGAAAAATGTAAACATGTTTCTATATTTAACTGCAGTTGAATATCATCAGCAAAAATATGGTAGTGTATATTTGTAAAGTTCTTATTTTTAATATATAAAATAATGTGAGATTATAAGTTCATAAAAAGAGTAATCCTCATATAAATGTAGCCACGCCTCTAATCGTGTGCAGCGAACTATTGATGTATCGATATAAAGAAAGTTCTAACTTTCGATTCATCTATGATGTTCCGAGAATATTTATACACGCATATACTATATTAAATAGTTATATATATATATATATATATATATATATATATATATATATATATATATATATTTCACACATGATGTTTTTACACGTACACTTGTAGCGTTTACTTAATCGCGAATTTAAGATTTCACATACATTTATACACATAAATCTATATGACAATGATTTCTTCATACATATATATATATAATATATTATATATAATATATTATATAATATATTATATATATATATATATATATATATATATATATATATATATAACATACTATATTACATAGTATACTATAATTAACATACTATATTACATAGTATACTATAATTAACATATAAATAACATATACTAATATATACAATAAAACTAACGCCATACAACTCCAAATCTACAGCATCATCAGTTCCTCTTAATTTTATAAACAATATAATTATTGCTAATAATATATATGTGAAAATAACTTTATTAGCCATAATTAAAGTATAGATAAACGATGTATGATACGATGTTTATATAATAATAAATAATAAATATAAGTTTATTTATATTTGTAAAAAAGAAATTATTTTAATTTAATTTTACAAATTTAAATTGTTCATGAATTTATTTAATATTCATTTATATGTTATTATTTATTTAAACATTAGTTTCATACTTCTTATTTACATACCAGACTGGTATTTCCAGTATACAATACGTATACATATACATATATTACCATATTATACTATATTTAGTGATACCTAGAAATTAATTTAGTGAGATTTATCTCTGATATCATTAACTCTAATATATCATCTCCATTTATCATCGGTGATGTGATAACCATTTCAGCGATCTCAAACACATACATTTTCTTTCGAACTATATTTAATTCTCTTCATGTATTTATTTCCTACTCACCTTAATATCGGTAGGTACTAATAATGAAATTTCTCGTATCTATTAAAGTATCTACTATAGACTATTGCTTACTTGCTTATGCTTATTTCGGGATTCTTTTTATTGATTCACAGACAGTTATTGAATTCCAAACATCACGATTCATCATAGCCGCTCATAGATCGTTTTCTCGTAGACTGGTATTACGCTCCAGAGTCTTTATATACGAATCAGGTGGTCCTCCTCGCCTTATAGTTCCATGGGTTGGCTGCCACAGAACAAGATCCAAAACTACATCGTCTTCTCTTCGTAGGCAATGGCCGGAAAACTTTAGTCTTCTTCTTCTTATATTGTTCGATAATCTTGCTAGTGCCCCATGAATAATTTCATTCTTGATTGTATTTGTCCAGTGGATATTTAAAACCATTCTCAGAATTGTTGTATATGTTCCATCGAGCTTTTTGATTAGTGAGTTTTTTAGGGTCCATGTTTCACAGCCGTATAACAGAACGGACACAACAATTGCAATCATTAGCTTAATTTTGAACTTCCTACTGAGATTTGAATTCCAGATGTTTCTCATCTGGTAGCAGGTTCTCCAAGCTTGCGTGACTTAGAGCTTTTATCATGATATATCAGTATACATATATATATATATATATATATATATATATATATATATACTGTATACAGTCAATAACAATGACACAGAGTTATGGGGTAAGTGTGTCCCCTTGTAAAAACACCAGCAAGAATACTGAATGTTTCAGTCTCTCCGTCCGGTGTTATGATTATGACAGACGTATCTTCATACATGATACTGATAGCTGTCACCAACTCTTCCGGTATTACATAAGCTTTTAGTATTAACAGCATTTTTCCTCTATGAACTGTATCAAAAGCTTTCTTAAAGTTAATGAAGATAAGCATAGCTTCAAGATTCTTTTCCTTTAGTCCTTTCTTTTAATCCTTCCTTCTATCAGTCTCCTTAGAGCGAGTATCTGACTAGTAGTTGTTCTTTCACTTCTGAAACCATTCTGATTTTTTCTCAGATTACAATCTAGGTATGGTCTAATTCTACTCATTATCATACGATTATAGGTTTTCGCCACTAATGAGCTCAGACTTATACCTCTGCAGTTGCTACCCATACTAAGATCTCCGGATTTTGGTAGAGGAATTATATTCAGCAATGCCCACTATCTGGGCTTCACTTTGTCAATTAGTGCTCTGTTACATAATTAGAGAACGATTGCGTCTAGGTCACATTGTTTTAAAACTTATGGACGTATTTCATCAATTCCATAGATTTTTCCTTCTTTGATGATGTCCTTTGCTCGATTGTATTCATTGATATCAAAAGGTCCAAGTTTTATTTCCAGTGGTGGTAAAACTTGATTAATCGGTTAATCCAATTATATTCCAGGTGGCCTGCCTAGTAAGTCTTGAAAATGAGTGTACCATGTTTGTAATCGTTCTTTCTGATTTCTTCCCTTTATCATACCTTTTTGAGTAGATTTTCTTTCGGTGATTTCGTTTATTAGTTCCCAGATGAGTAGGTACCTTCTTTTTATATTAGCTTTTCTATTTGTTCGATCTTCTCCTCTAGGGTATCAATTACAATGTTTTTATAAGCTGTGTAGAGATTATTTCTTGATTTTGTATTATTATGCTGATTGGTGTCATTTACTTTATCTTCATACGTTTTTCATGCTTTATGTGTATCTTGTCTGGCTTTATTAACAGTTTCATCAATGGATGGGCAGCTATGCACCTACTTACTTTGGTTTGATAGGAACTATTTTACTTGCAACTTCAGAATTTACTTTTATGAAACTTTTATAGTTCATATGCTTCTGAGATATCTTCACCATCCAGAAAATGGACTCGGTTGTTGATTTCTACTGTATATTTGTCTTGCAGTGATTTAAAAAAAGGCCAGTTATATGGTATTTTTCTAGGAAGAGTATTTCTGTTGGATCTTAAGCTTAGTCTAATCTTTGATGATACGATTCTATGGTCTGAACCTTTACTTGAGAAGCTACTGTAAGCCTCCACATTTGTGTAACTATTTCTCCACTGCTTTCTAATCAGGATATAGTCAAGTTGGTATTTTATTCCACTTGGGTCCATGTAGGTCCACATTTTATTCATCTTCTTTTGAAAAGAGGTATTAGTAACCACTAGTTGTTTTGCATTAACACTATTTAGCAGCAGTGACCCGTTTCTGTTTGTGTGTTGATGATAAGTAAATGTACCATCGTCCTTCCGAATACGGGCATTGCAGTCCCCGATGATAGCAAGCACATTGTGTTGCGGTATACTTTCTATAGCTCCTCTAAGTTCTTCATATAATCTATCTATAACTTCATCTTCGCAGTAATTTGTGGGTGAGAAAATTACACTATAGTTAAATATAGACTATAGTCTATTGTTAACTATAGTTAACAATAATATTATATTGATATTATATTAATATACTATATATTAATAGTATACTATACTTATTATTATGTAAGTGAATATATCCGCTTATAACTATTCATGAATTCTGGCACAGACCACTTCTTTATCTATTTTAATAATTAGTATTCATTTTCACCTAGCTAATATATATATATACTATTTACCATTGAGTCATTTACACATATTAACACATTTGTTTAATAATACATTTAAATACGAGTTTCACTCCTAAATTAATAAGGAACTCAGAATTAGTCGAGTATCTATCATCATCAAACTTAAACTCTTAAAACACATATAAATGTCACATTACATCATTATTCACCGTGGTTCTATCTAATCTCTCATTTAGGGAACTATTTATTCGTAAATATTAATGATTCATACATTCAGAACTTCGCAATCATTATTTAATCAGCAATTTAAATATTATGAACTTACAATATTAATTACCTTCTGAATATAATTACCAGCTACGAATTATTGATGACACCGGATTTATTCATGCATTCTTTATAATTCGGATAATTAACTTAAATAGTTTTCTGAATATATCCCCATTTGTTACTTTTTCAATAATACATCCCTTTCAGTTTGCTTCCTTATTCTAACTAACTGTTAACAATACACATGTTTGTCTTTACATTATTGTTACCTATATAATACATCCCTTTCAGTTTGCTTCCTTATTCTAACTAACTGTTAATAATACACATGTTTGTCTTTACATTATTGTTACCTATATATACATATATACATATATTTACCTATACTATTATATTATATTATCTTATATTATATATCTTATAACATATAACCTATTACTCATCCTACAGTTACAATTAAAATATGTGTATCTCTCATTTTATTTCTTAGACAAACTAATATATTTCGTCCCTATCAAAAAGAAATACGTCATTGCCATTCTATAATAAACTGAATATAACTTCTGCTACTATTATTTCCAATCTTAACAACTTTATGTTGTAAAGTTCTGTCAAGTAGTTATGCTTTCTATAGGTAGTGGCTTTGTTACTTTAGATCATATTATCGCTTCATATATTAGTTATCAGATACCGTATTATCTCCTAGTTTTCTTTGTATATTTCTAATCATACATATAGAGTTACTAGTAATGACTATATCCTCGCCATCCCCTGTGAAATACCAGTCGCTCATCCATTTATATTGTTCCTCGGTCCTTGTAAATCTGTAATATCACATATGTAATGGGCACGATATGAATTAAATATATGAAAGAGCGGTATTTATTCTATATTAATATATTTATGAAAAGCTATGGTCCATGTCTAAAATTAAAAACATAATATCATAGTTACAAGAATACTCAGATATATATATATATATATGATAATTTAGTTATCAATATCTGTGAAAACTGAACCGTCTTAACGGACATCGTTCGTTGTGGTGTATATTATATATGCATGTGTATCTGATATGCTATAAAATATAGCTAATATATATATATATATATATATATATACGTATAGGTTATACCTATATTGTTTTTAATATGTTGTTCTCAACCAATATTAGAGGTCAACATTTAACTATATATATATATATATATATATATATATATATATATATATATATATAGTGATAACAATAATGTTGAAGTTATTATATTTAGATTAATGTAATTAGATTATGATTGCATTATTAATGTTTTTAATTAATATTTCTATGACAAATATTGTTATATATCATATATCATTTTACACATGCATAACAGAATACCACAAGAGTAATATATATATATATATATATATATATATATATAGTATAATATGTGTGGTTATAATATAATTAAATGTTTGTATGTAAACTATCTTTATTTTATTCATTAATATTCCCGGTATCTTTTCTAGAAATATTTTAATTTATTTTCTTTTAGTAGACTATTTATTTACTAATTATATACATATCATACTTTTAAGAAATATTATTAAATATAAGTGAATTATCAGTAAGTAAAATCTCTTGTACAACCGTTGGAATTAGATAATCATGTCTATAGACTATAGGCTATAGTATACTTTCTTCTGTCATATTCAATATATTCTAGGATGCAATAATGTAAGCAACATTTCTAAGTATCTAGTTCAATGATATCAATAGGGAGAAGGATAAATATGAGGTCCAAAGTTTTCTTAACATATACACCTTTTTGCAGTATGACTACAACAACTCAAAGTATCTAAATAATATGTATTATATAGGTACTATCCCTCATTCACTATCTCCCTACTTCATCCTCCACTTCCGCCCCTTCACTCTCTCCCTCCCTATTCACTCCATGCTTAATTATCTTCCTCCTTCACTCTGTCATATTATCTCCTTCACTCTCCCCCTTCCCTCTCTGATTCATTCCCTTCATCCTTCACTCCCTTATTCACTCTCTCCCTCGCTCCTTCACTTAATGCTTCATTATCTTCCTCCTTCAATATTTCATTCTCTCTCGTCCTCCTTCATGATATCCATCCTCCAATTCCCCCTTCAATCTCTTCCTCCCTCCTTAACTCTATCCCTCCCTCCCTCCCTGCTTCATTCTCTCCTCTTTACTCTCATTCTGCTTTACTTCCTCCCTCCGTAACTCCCCCATACCGCAAAATGGGTTGCTGTATTACTATTTAGAACTAGTGCCAATAAACAGTATTGAAAACTCCACTAAATATATACTTTAACAACTAGTGAATTGTATAGTTGCCGCACTAGCTGTGGCAACTATGTTTGGTTCTTTGGAACGCTGGTGAAGACACATTCAAGATATGGAATGAGCCATGAGAAAAGTAATACTATAAAATAACAATATAAATTACCGTGGAAACAACATAAATGATAAACTTAATATATTGAAACCACTTTAAGAAGTTATAACTTCTTCAAATAACCACGGAAATTCTACCTAATTATGTTTACTACAAAGTAGAACTCAAAAAAATATAACTATAGAACTAAAGATAATAGTTTCAAGCACTTATTAGTCAACTACTTTATGGCTGCGAAACTTAAATTCTTATGGATTAATCTACTAAGAGGATCAATGCATTTGAAATTAAATCTCAGACAATTAGTATAATTATCATATCGAAATAAAACAAACTTATTTGTAGCATATGATAAAACTTCACTCATATAAATTACCAATCCTTGTAATTAGTAAAATATAAATAAAATAAAAATCCATTTGGTAAAATTACAAGACATAAAGTATTGGTTAAAATATTCTTACAAGGTTATGTCAAAGGCACAAGAAAAAGAGGTAGGCCTAGTGAACAACATTTATAATTGGTGAAATTTTTACATTTTTGAGAATAAATTGGTCAACGGCTGAGACAATTGGATAATGTTATATTCAGTGATGACATATTTCCCTCTAACAAAATCTAAACCTTGGATAATATAAGAAAAATGAATTAAACATTAATAATATATTCGCCACATATCATTGTTATATAACCGATAAAAACATTGAAAAACATCACAAAAAGTAACCTTTAAATAAACTTGCAGTAAGTTAAGGACACTTTTCATCTTTATATGATAAACTATCCTAATTTCATTACTTTGATAATATTTACTACAGAATTTAGATCATAGTAGAATATGTTAGTGGAACTCTATCATTAATATTATAACTGCACTAATTGAATCAATGAAAGAATAGTATTCATTTATTTCATAATAGACGTAATTATACTATCATATATATATTAATATATATAGATAATTAATATAAATCTTAACAACAAATTTTATTCTCTTACAGACGCTTTAGAATGGATATTATATAACTGGCACATTATTGATAAAGAAAAGCTATTCAATAAACAATACAATTCAAATGTAAAATAAAATAACAACAAATATGTAAAAATAATTAAAAAATAGTATATTTAATATACTTACTATAAATAATATAAATATAATAAAATAAATAAAAATAATTGTTCACGTATTTAGTCGATGGTTTTTGTAAATTAATAAATATTTCAAGTATTTTAATTATAAATATTCTATAAATAATATTATCATAGCATCATCGATAATAACCTATTTATATTTACATAAATCAATATGAAAACAATGAAATAACAAGGCATCGTAGCATTATTTATATATTCAATAATAGTAATATCAGCAAGTTATTTACAAATATAAGTCATGGATAAAGTCTTCATGCGTTATAAGTCGGTCGCTCATTCGTAGTGAGTTACTACTAGTAACATTAATCGTAACAGCGGCAATTAAGTCATGTTTATCGCGGGTAACATTAACCTCTACTGGTATGTTTATCGTAGCATTTAAAGTTGGAAATATGGACGGATAACGTTGTATCTACGCGATGTATGAACTATATAATGGAATATACGATGACCGTCCACCTGTTCACCCTACACACGTTAGTACACCCTACACTAGTACACCCTACGTGTCGGGGGCGGTTGATAACGAAGCGGTCAAGCTTTGCATACGTTCGGCCAGTTGTCCGAACTCTCGCCACTGATTGTCCTGATGACCGGCTCGCTTGGTCAGCGATTCTATGCTGTCCTTTTGTTGTTTGATCGTGTCCAGTTTGTCTTTCAACTGTTAGCGGGTGTTAATCAAGTGTTATCAGATAAACATCTAGTTATATATATACCCTATTTAGAATATCGTAGTATGACCAGGGATGTTATAAACCAATATATTCTAGAATTTAATCTATTGTTTTTTTGAGACTTTGCGAGTTTGTAAAGTTTATGGTTGGGTTCATGATACAATAATAAAATTTAATTTCATAAAAATTATAAAATAGTGAGTATTTTAGAGTGGTGGATTATTTATCGACATTAGATCATTTTAATCAATCAATGATACATAGGTATAATTTAGAAGAAAAATTACTGACATTATTTAACATTAAAATATCAAACATTTTAAACCCAAAACCACAATCCTGGTCATCCACGTGTACATCATATCATCTAAGTTACATATATAGTATTAGTCTAAAGATAAGCGAAGATTTTATAGATTTTTCTACGATATATCAAATAAATAATATAACTCGCGTGCCATTACCCTAATGATATCGGGTGCGAGGTTAGCTTTACAAACGATTCCAGTGGAGTTAGACAGCTGCGTCTCCAGAGTCTGTTTATCGGTGGTCACCCTCCTCATCTCGCTCGTCATCGTATCGTTACTCTTCTCCAGGGCGCTGATCTTGTCCATTAAATACGCATGTTTCCTATTCGTCTTCACTTTATCGTCCTCGATTTTACTATACTGTTTTGTTGTAATGTAATATACTTTCGCATAGTTTTGTTATTATTAAATATATTAACCGTACATTTATTTATATAAAATTAAACCATATTTTACATTCATATATATACACGTCTTAAAGAAAAAATTATAATATACTTTCGCATATTTAATTACATATTTGGTATTATTAAATATATTAACCGTAAAATTATTTATATATAATTAAACCATATTTTACATGTATAACGCACATATAGTCTTAAACGCACATATGAACTACCTTGTTGACTAGCTGTTCAGCGGTGGTCTGTTCGTCCATCAGCTCTAGATTCACCTGTTCAAGTTGTGACCTTAGGCTGACCTCTACGTCGCGAAGGTTATCTAGGTCACGTTTCACTATTGAATTATCATTTACATTCTTTTCGCATAGTTCCTAAATTATAATTTTATTTATTAGTAATATGTTATTATCCTGATTTTATATATAAATATGATATATATATATATATATACATATATATATGTATATATATATATATATTTATTAATACAAAAATATGAACAATTTTATTTTTAAATATAATTCATAAATTTAAATATATTAATTAATTGAATATATGAATACTATAACATATATGTAAAATCTAATTATATATTTATGGGTTAAATTCCAAATAAAATATAATTAATATTTATAGTAGAATATGGATAAGTTTGACTATTATAATATATCTGTACAATTAACCAATATATTATATATATATATATATATATATATATATATATATATATATATATATATACGTAATCAAATTAAATTGAATCATTTCTCAATTACTATATCTCATATATAATTTTAATAATAATAAATGCATTGCATTTTATATGTTATCATAGTTTTATTAATAATTAAAATGTCACTAATATAATTAATTTAATTTAAAATCAACGTATACATCCAATCTATAAATAATATTAAACCTTATTAATTGACTTATATATATATAGAGATTATAACATAATGGATAAATTATATAAATCATATTATCTTATTGTTTAAAGTTTAAACCATAATGAATATTTATAATGAATATATTCATATAGAATAGAATATAAGAATTCATATGGAATCTATAGAAATCTATATAATTATTATACATAATTATATATTATTATAATTATATTATTATAATTATACATAATTATATACATAATTATATACATAATTATATACATAATTAAAATAGTGAGAGGAGTACAAGTTATGAGTACCCGTTCGTGATTGGACTGCAGTTCTAGAATCTTCTGATACAACTCGCTGTTCTCGAGTACGAGGGACTTGCTGTTCTCGATCATCTTCTCGTTCAGACATTTCTCAGCGCTCACCATAAGTTCGGCTTCCTTGGCTCGCTGACGTAGCTGAATGATGTCCACCTGTCGGGTACGCGGGGTACGGATGTTATGTAAGTGATGTGATGCCAACTATATATTACATATATATATAGTTAATGTATAACTATAGTGTTTGGATAGTAATTGAAAAGAGTAATTAAAAATTAAATAGGTAATTAATAATTACTAATTATAGTTAAATTAAAACTATTTAACTATATATTGAAACTATTATATATATATATATATATATATATATATATATATATATATATATATATAAAATAAATAAATAAATATTGTTTATTGAGATATAACAGTTCGTATGAAATAATAAATATAAGTTATAAATTATAATGTATAGTTATTTTAAATCTCAAAAGGCCATAGAGTTAAGGTTCCGTTGAGGACCTTTTCTGGTCTATCGCCAGGTATATGTATAAATATATATTGATGTATATAAATATATTTTTTGAATTACTAATTTATTATTCTAGATTATTGTAATATTATGCCCGAATAATGTTATTAATTATAAATATTAATAAATAATTTTAATTAATAGCTATGTTATACCTTCATTTTCTTGTCGTTTTCCTTTTTGGTGTTTTCGTAAGTAGTTTCAAAGTTTAACTTTTTCTCCAGCTCAACTATTGTTCTCTCTTTATCTTGTACAGCGACTTCACATTTTCTTATGGCTATGGTTTTTTTTGTTAACTACAATTTTATATATGTTGAAATATAAATTATGTATATTAAATATGATTTTTTAATGCGAAATATATTATAAAATTTTAATTTTTAATAAACTATATATTATAGGTAAATCATAATTTAATAAATGAAATAGATATGTATCAATTAGAATATATTAGTGTAAATCTTATATAATTTATACTTTTTAAATAATTTCAAAATATTTGTTTTATCAAATGAATTTTAATATAACCAATAATAAATATATAAATATATTACCTAGATATTAGAAATATTTAATTATATATAAATTGAATAAAATATATATTAATATATATATATATATTCTGGTTGAGATATGTACTATACAGTTTGGAAATATAAATATAAGTGATAATAAAGTAATTAATTAAAATAGAATATTTATTAATATAATATGTATACATATATTATTGTTATTGTTATTTTTATTTCATCCAATCCAGGAACTTAGATGAAGTGTTCCCTTTTAACCATATGGCTCTAATAGCCCTTTTAAGCCCCTTTCATGTTAAATTAATGCATCCATGGTTTAAACGAGAGCCTATCATTTATTTATAAACAATTATATAAGATCACTTCTAAATATTATTTTAAGACCTATTTTAATGGTCCGGACGAGGCTCGAACCCGTGTCATACCGCATGTGTGTCTTACGCCTTAGCCAATGAGCCACACAGGCAGTTCAAATATATATATATATAATTAATTAGATTCTTCATCATAGTTATTTAAGACATAGCTTTATTTATTATAAATTTATACAGTATTGTGTGAATTCCAGATTAGTTTTAGCTATTGTTATTATTATTTTATTTTGAAGGAGTACTTTCATCCCAACAAGTAATTTAAATGGTGTTTTTACTTATAACAATATGGCTTTAATGTTCCTTTGAATCCACTGTCGTGTTAAGGTATTAAGGATGTAATTATAACAGGTAATTTTGTATAAACAATTATATAAGATCACTTCTAAATAGTATTTTAAAACATAATTTAGCTTAAACTAACTAAACTAACCAGTCAGATTCAACTGGATCAGTTACAATGAATTTTAATATTATTATCAGATTTAGGCTCAATATATAAATGAGTAATTGTAGAAGCTAAAAATTATAAAGATAAGTAACTTATAATATAATAATTAACTAATACAACTATGAAGTAAAGCTTTGATCACTATGATTAGTTATTATAATATTTATATTGTTTTTAATATAACTAATAATTAATTATTATTATTATCCATGTAAAAAATAATAACGAATGTATAATATATATTTTAGAAATCAATATATAAAAATAATTATTCCATCATTTAATTATGAATATTGTTTACATAAATTGTAAATTTACACATAAATATATAATACATGTATGGTTTGTGTTTAAATATTGGTATTAAATACTGTAATAAAATTATATAAATTACAAATTTACTCATTTAATAAAAATGATTAAATGATTAATTATTTATATAAGCATATATATATATATATATATATATATATATATATATATATATATATATATATATATATATATATATATATATGAACAATATTAGATATGAAATTATCAGATACACATAATATTTGTAGGTGAATAAAATCATAATAAACCTCAGATTCTATATTCTTTTTTGAATTAATTAATTTTTCAAATTTCCTAGACAATTCATCCTTATGTGAAGATATATCATTCTGTACATCCCTATGTTCGTCTTGGTACTTCTGTATCAGCTTCTTATTATCCACGTTGATGTCATTCCACTTTTGTTTTTCACTTTTAAATTTTTCTATTAATGAGTATATTCAACTTGTTGAATAATGAATATAATTAAATTATTATTAAATATATCGATAATTAATAAGGAAATAATATTATAAGGAATTAAATAATATCAATATTGGATATAATTATTAAATAAATTATAATTTACTGGTTGACATGATTTTTGAGGTTTGGGTTTCATAAATATTTTCCAGACTAGTTTTTTGCACTGATGATTAATATGTAATTAGTTTTTCAGATCAGATCAAGTTTTTTTTTTTATTCACTTTGAAATTTTTTGAAAAAATTGTCAAATTTGTCAAATTTTCAGAAATTTGGAAATACATGTATACATATTACTATTTAATATAGATGCATACACATTATTATATACACTATATGTATTGTATATACTATATATTATATTTAATATACCGTATATATTATATTATTCACTGTATATACTATATTATATACTATATTATATATATGTATATAATAATAAGTATATTCATTTATATATATATATATATATATATATATATATATATAATGTATACATTGAAATATCCGAATATTCCATCTGCATTTTTACCACATATTACTGATATTCTATTTTCAATATTCCACCTTGACAACTATTTCAATATCTCACATTTATTATCTTTAGAATCTATCTTTTACCGTCAAAATGAAAATGATGCTTTCACCAATACAGGTTCATTGATTTATTGCCATAATGTAAATTTATTAGTTGTATTAAAGGTCATATCCTATGTAAAATAATAATAGAGGCTATTCATAGTCTCATAACATAAAAGTTGAAAAGCTGTATTGCCCTATAATGGTAATACTGTTGTATTTCCCCTGATATATTCGCTACAATTGACTGAAAGATATAGTAACATGTATATTCTATTTTATTCATTAATATACAATGATAATACTTGGAATATATGTGGAAAATGAAAGGTTATTTTGATGCTTTTAGGAAGATAATCAGTATACTCAAAATATCCATGCTTTCTCTGTTTGTGAGATAGTCAAGTCTATGCTAATCATTGTACATAATGTGATTTGTCATTTAAGAGAATTTTTTAAATTTATTTTAGCCTGGTTCATACAAGGCTAAGTCACTATCACTTATTAATCCAGGCATGTTATATATCCATTAATGATATTCTATTACAAATAAACTTAGTTTAATGAAGAATTTTGTAAAAGTATTGGATAAGGTGTGGTATGATTTTACTAATTTACAAAACAAATTTCCACATATCATTGAATCTAAGTTAAGGATGGAATTTATAATGGACCAACAAATAGGGAGTTAATGAACAACACTACTTTTGATTATGTACGAGATAAATTGAATTAAGATCTGACTAGCATTAGAGACAAGTGTTAAACAATTTCTCGCAAATCACAGATGTACGGAAAATGTAAATATTGTGGAAGACTTACTTCTATGTTTTATAGAACTAAGGTCGTATGTCCATAAAGATTCATTTTGTCAGTGCACATCTAGACTATTTTCCATATAACTGTATTGACTATAGTGAAGAACAAGGAGAGTGCTTTAATCAGGATATTATGACAATGGAAGATAGATACCAAGGAAACGTAACTAGTAACATCCTATATGATTAGTGTTGGAGGCTAAAAAAGGGATATAAAATATTTAAAATAGAACCAAATCATCGAAATAATATTTTAATCAATGATTATTATATTAGTAACTATGTACATTATTATTTTGAATCATTAAGCATTAATTAAATATACCAAATAATATTGAAATAAATTCATTACATTTCCGTTAATTTTCTTTATTTTTCCTATATTTGTGATTTTTACACAAATTTTCAAAGTTAAATAAATAAAAAAACTTGATCTGATCCGAAAAAAAACTAATTGCATATTTGAAATCAGTGTGAAAAACTAGTCTAGAATCAGTTAACCAGACTTCAGATAATTTGTGTTCAAATGTCGACCAGTAATTATAATTATTAATTTAAAATATTTAATTATTAATAATCGATATATATATATAAATTAACAAATAATTAACAAATATTAATTACATTATAAAATAATTCTATTAACATAATCTTCATATTTTTTAATTCAGTATAACATTTATTTAAATCTAATTTATTAATTGGTAATTTATATATATATATATAATTTCATGTTTAATAATTATGGTACAATTTTTTGAAATGTATGTAGCCAGTGTATAATAACCATAAAAACTAATTATCTATATTAATATCATGTAAATATATAAATGTTATATAAATGTTTTTATATAGATATATAAATATGAAACTTAATTAAAATATGATGATATAACATTAAATATAGTTTAAATTTATACATATTTTGATAGGTTTAGTTAAACCTTTAAACCATAAATAATGTTATTAAATGATATTAATATGTTTTAAATTCTATTAATTATAATATATATATATATATATATATATATATATATATATATATATATATACATATATATATATATATATATATATATATAGTTATATAAATATCTCTACTAAAGCATGATGGTCTGTAAAGACATGGTCTGTCTCCTGGAAATATTTCAAAATATTGTATTTATTATTTTTTTTATATGGTATTAAATTTTAAATTTAACATTTTTATAATCAAAATCAAAATAAATAATAATAATAATTACTTTATACACGTATATTTACTCAGATTAAATTAATATTTAAATATATAAAATTGTTCATAAAGATGTACAATAAATGATAAATTAGTATATAAATATCTTGAAACATGTATTATATATTTATATTTATTAATGTTTATATTGGTTAAGACTTTAACCACATCTAAAAGATTAGATAAGAAATAGAATTGATATTGAATGGAATAGATTTATAAATGTACAAATATATATATATATGAACAATGCATCGTCATAAAGTTTTATGTGTATATTATTATATCAATAAATGTACGTGAAATTCGTAAAATTGCAATTAAATAAACGCTACAAGTTTACGAGGGTGAAAACCTTCATTAATGATATATTTGTCGAGTATGCAATCTTTCTCAGAACGTAGATCTGAAATCAGCGTGTTCTTGTCACTTAGCTCTCTCTTGATGCCTTCATGACTTTCTTGTAACCTCTACAAGGTCAATATCATTAGATTCTCATTAATGCGAACATTAATTAAAAGATAAGTCATTAACGATAGTATTTAACATATTCATATGAATTAATGTAATTATGCATAATTGATCTTATAAAATTGTGTATAAATAAATGATCTGCTCTCTTTAAAACCATGGATGCCTAACACGAGATCGGCTTCGAAGGGACATAAGAGCCATATACGGTTATAAGTGAAAACTTCATCTAAGTTTCTGGATGGGATGAAAGGACTCCACCAAATAAAAATAACAATAACAATATATGTTGTATACTACAGATACTTATTAACCAAAGTTATGTATTTAATGATATATTAAATAATTACTTAAAGTAAGCTAAATAAAAAAGTAATTAAATTAACTCTTACAATATAATACATAAATAATTATTATAAGTCAGGGGAAATAAACAATCATTTAATCGCACTCAATAACTGATTACATTAAGAGTAATCGGAATATATCAAATACGTATATCCACTTAAAAGTTAATGTAAATACAGTGCTATAATTGCAATATTGATGATGCGTTTCATTGAAGATGAAATATACAACGTTAACGCTGGTAAACGTTGAGTTACGTATGAGCGTTAAAGGTGAACATAAACGCGACCTCGACTTTCATAATAACTAACCTTGACTTTCATCATCATCTGTTCGGCTTCGACTGCAAACTTTGATGGAACGTCGTTGGCTTTCTTGGATTGCTCTCGTCTAAATCATTGTTAGGCGAAGAAGGGATGAAATAGAATCAAGAACATGTAGGCGATACATTATTGCGACGAAAGCGTTTAAAGCCGTAGTTGCAAATATAGTCGCACGCATTCGCGAATAATTATCGTCGTTGTGTATATATCAAATATGTAAGATATTTTCGTTTTTTACGAACGCATATTCTAAAGTTTATATACCTCAGCTTAAAGCCTCCCCCTTCTAATGTGTATTAAGCATACACGTGTGTGTTTCACTCACTTCTGAGCATATTAATGACTTATGAACGGATACATCATGCATACATGATACATCACACGTTACAATGGACGCACCGAACACAAGGGTACCCCGCTTTACTCGCACAAACTTGTTGAGGCGTACACAATCGATGGTATCATGTGATCGATATGATTGAAGACACCTCTCTATTGTAATATTGACACTCGCGCATAGTTTGGTAGAGCGTACTTTTGAGAATTAAACTTATTAATCAATCAAAGTAACGTCGCCCGTTGCCCACGGCTAATTCTAACCGATGCTAACGAGGCGAATGTAGATAATACATTTCATATAATTCGTATCGGAAATACTATAACGTTACTATAGTATGATGTATCACTTCTATTGTTTATATACTACGCGACAATAATAGAAAATATTTACATCTTAATTAGAAAATCTTTATAAGGTCAAATATATTACATAATTTGTATCTATATTTTTATAATCAAAATCGTTGTTAACGAATAACACATCGTCTGGGTATTATATAATATACAATAGCGTAATTGTAGCATGATCACATTCTCGACTAACAGGAATGTGGTTTCCAGTTCGAGGAAGTAGATTTGTTTCTGGAGATTCTTGATGTACTCAGACTCGACCTTTTCTATTGAGTTTGACCTTTCCAATTGTCTTCTGTTGGCATTTATCATTTCAAACAACAAATATTATATTCAATAAATTCGGTATTAGTATAGTGTGTATTACTTTGTAATAGGAAATATTTAAAGAATAAAATCATTTAAAATAAATCATTAAATATAAATAGAATATATATGCAAAATAAAGTCGTACTTTATAATATATATTATATATTTATATTAGAAATATTATCGAATAAATTAAATCATATTTTAATATTTATATTTGTGATTTAAAAAGATTATAATAGAAAGTAAAGATTACCTATATAAGCATTATAATCAACAACAAAAATAGAAAACTACAAAATATGTGGCGAGCGCGTCTCAGAAATTACATTTCAGTGAACGTGAGAACTAAAGTAGGAATATGAATGTATAACATGCATTGCACATGTATATGTATATGTGTATATAAATGTGTGTATGCGTGTTTATGTGTATGTATATGTGTGTGTGTGTATGTGTGTGTTCGTGCATGTGTGTGTATTTATGTATATATCTTTAGTTCTCACTTAAATGTAATTTTTAAGGGGCGTGCGTCGCCCACCACATATTATTTAGTTTTCTATTTTTGTGTTGCTACTTTGCATACAATCCATTACTTACAAACATATATTAGTCTATGTTTATATTAGTAACCTGGCAGAGGATAAGAAAAGCGACTTTCCGGTTAGCATTTCGTCGTCGAAGTTACTCATACTCTTACGTAGAGGGTAATTTAGTAACGATTTCTTATAATCACTTCGACTTTGGCGAGGTCCTAGATACTTTCCTCCTTCGCTTACTAAAAGTGAATATCGTAAATTATCAAAATTTATATACATTTATTTTGATATTAAGTTGTTGAATTTATCAGTTAAACATAATGTGTACACTATATGAACGATAAATATTCAACTTCTACTTAATATCATTTACATATTTCGAATAAATATTATAATGGCTGTCAGAATGTCAGAAAAATTGGCACACTTTATTAATAGGTCAGTATATTTCAACTAATTTGATTTACAGGTAAAATATAAACATGATATGGGTAGGATATATTTATAATATATAAAATCATTTGTAATTTGTATATTTTTAATTTCATAATATTTATATGTTATAAAGTGAAGTCAGTAGGTGTATCGATTAATATAAGATACACTTATATACGATTGTTATTACATAATATAATCAATATATTTTCATACACAAATAATTTTGAATTCACGCTCGGTTTATTGTATAGCAATGTAGATTTTTCTATTTTTTATATTTATGTTTTTCGTCTGTACGTTCTTGTTATTTGTGTTTTTATTTCCCTATAAAAGGAACGCCAATCGGTGAGATCGATACCCTCGATTTGTATCTTACAAGGGTTGATACATATTATCATTGTTATTATTAATATTATTATTATTATTCTGTTATATGTATGCAATTTCAGCTGATCCGTATTTATAAAAATTATATATGATTAAACTTTATTACATATATATGTATACTAAATTAAATCATGTTGATTGTTAGATAATTGTAAACTATTTAATACTATTGTATGCACATTAGTTTAAGTCAGCATTTTATTACTATATTTAGTATTATAATAAGTACACTATTTATTAATTAAACTATACTAATCATATAATAAATATATTATGTAAGTAATATAGTTAATTTAATATTATATTAAATATGAAATATTAAAGAGGATAATTATTAATTTCATTTATTTTTAAATATCGTAATTAATAATTATAAATATAATAATAGAATATATTATATTTTATTTTATTATAATCTTATAATTATGGTAGCCAGTAATCTCGTAAGAGGTAATTTCGTACGATTTATTAAATTAAATTTTTTTCATAATAATACAGTTCTTATACGATTATATATAATAACTAATTAAATATTGAAATACTACATTGTATTATATATAAGTAAAAGTATATATTATTCGTATAAGACCCGCATAATTATGTACTAAATTTAATTTAATAAGTCGTACGAGATTACTAAATAAGTCATACGAAATTACCTCGTACGAGATTACTGGCTATCATAATTATTATTATTATAATAATTATAATCATATTTAATATTATTTAATATTATATATATTATTATTATTATATATAATAATTATATATAACTTATTATATATATATTAATATTATAACATAATATGATGAATGAAAATATAGTATTATTATAAGATGTTTAAATTATTTTTTATTGTAATTTTAAATTATATATTGAAAATACATATTCAATATTTTAAATTTGACCTCGGTAATCGTAATCAAAACAAACGGGACCCACATTCTATATTCTCCTAAACATACATTAATTAAATATTTTGTGTTATATAATTAGCTATTATTCGATACTTAATATTTAAATATTCATATTAACGATTAATGTACAAATACAATTACTCAAATGTATATAAAATATAATTATTATATTATATAATATATATTAAAAATTAAATTTTAACATTATAATAATGATTATTCGACAATAAATTTGTATTTCGGTGTAATGATTAGGATAAAATAAATGTTAAATATTTAATTTATAAAAAGATTACCCATTTTCAAAGGAAGATGTTGTTTCATGCAAGTTCTTGGATAAGTAGATGATATTTTAGACATAATTATATAACTAAATATTAAATATATAATTAATTTAAAATCTATCTTTTATTTTAATAAAATCGTTACTAATGACAACATGAAATATCTATAATCTTTGATTATAAATCTAAACAATATAGGAGATAAATACAATATTTTCACTATCATAATTTAAATAATTCTTATTATAATAGGTAATCCTAACCATTCTTATATTTTGATTATAATTAAATAATTATTATTATTTATTTCAATAATATGTATATATAAATATTAATTAAATGTCAACATGGTTATAAACATCCATAGTATATAAAGTGAAAAATCGAGTATCGAATGATGCAAAAAAACTTATTAAATACAATATTTATATTTGATAAAATTGTACATATTAAAACATATTAATATATAAACATACATTGATTGATTGTATAGCAATGGTATAATAAGATTATAATAATTTATAAAAATAACATACTACAAAAGTTTATGAAAATAAATGTAGGACATTAGAATTTTATTAATATTTAAAATAAATAGAATTAGAGGTATTTGTTGGCTATTGAGTATCGAAATAATATTTTACTTTATTATAAACAAATATATATAAACAAATATATATTAAATACCTTATTAAATTAATATTTAATAAATAGTTTAAAATGAACAAATATGTATGCAATCTTAATTCTTACCCTTAGTCACCCTAAACCCACCAGACCCCTCACTACCAGAATCTCACGCAAACTCTACAGCCTCCCCATTCCTGCTTTTATCTGCGATCTTTCTTCCTTTCCAACCTCAATGTCTGCTGAACTCCATACATCTCTCTCCTCCACCATCGATAAATACGCACCCGTATTCACTAAAACCTCCATCACACGCCCTGACTCATCTTGGTATACTATATCCCTACTGAATCAAAAACGAATCCTTCGCAAAGCCGAAAAATCTTATCTCAAACATCCGTCCCCAACTTCATTTGCCTACTACAATAACCTAAAAAATATCCACCGAAAAGCTATTTCTATCACCAAAGCCTCTCACAAATCATCACCCACAAACTCGACAATTTCGCTAATGACAGTAAGTTCATACACAGACTTTCTGCTCAACTGTTTGGTCGTTCACTTAAACCCCCTCTCCCCACTATCACCTCTGAAGAACTACCAATCCTCTTCGAAAAATATTTCAATGAAAAACTTTCCACCACCCTTTCCACCCTTCCCACCCGTGTCATTCCCACCACTCCCATCACCTTTCCCTTCTCCCTTAAAAAATTGTAATCTCCCTTGAACAAATCATCTCCCTTCTCAAATCTACCTCCTCAACCTCATACCTTGACCCTCTACCCCTCCCAATACTAAAGCAGATAATTAACACTGTTGCAATCCCCCTTCATCAAATCATTTGCGCTTCACTTTCTTCCGGTTCCGTCCCTCCCGGTTTCAAAAAACAATCATTACCCCTATCCTTAAAAATCCCCACCTTGATTCTCTGTCTCCCTCGAACTACCGACCATTCTCTAACCTCTCAATCCACTCTAAGATCCTTGAACGTGTTATCTCCTCCCAACTTATCACATACCTTACAACCAATAACATTCCCAACATCTTTCAGATTGACTACCTTCCCCACAAATCACTGAATCCGCGCTAACACTCATTACCGCTGATTTACTCGCTGGTCTAAACAATAACCGTGACTCTATACTCGTCCTCCTTGACATGTCTTCCGCCTTAGACACCCTTGACCACAACGTCCTCATCCACCGACTTTCAACCATTGGCATTACTGGCATCGCCCTCAATTAATTCAAATTAATACCACAAAAACGGAGCTATCTTTCTCCACTTACCCATACGTTCATCCACACTCCCTGAACCACCCCATCTTACTAAACATGACTACCCTCCCCTACTCTAAACATGTCCGTAAACTTGGCCATCATATCGACTTCATTCTTTCCCTTGATACTCATATTGCCCACATGCACAAATCAATCCACTACCACTTACACTGCTTCCGCCAAATTCGCCGTTCCATTCCACTTCCCAATTGCTGTTACTATCGCCTCCTCCTATATACTCCCCGAATTCGACTATTGCAACAACCTATTATTCAATCTCCCCACCTACAAACTTATTAAACTGCAACGTCTTACAAATGCTGTAGTACGTTGCGTCCATCTACTTCCCCGTCATTCCTCTGATTCCATTACACCTCTCCTAAAACAACTAAACTGGCTCCCAGTCTCCTACCGTATTAAATACAAACTTTCCCTGACAATCAATAAAGCCATACATCACAAGTTGTGATTCACAACTCTCCCGACTACCTTGCCTCCCTTCTCCATCTACACACACCCACTACTCCAATCCACACCCTCTCCTCCAACACCTTTCTCCTTACTACAACCCACCTACACAATCTACACTCCTCCCATAAGCTCCTTTGCCCTATCTGCCCTTTATCATTGGAACTCCCTACCCTACGACCTTCGAACAATTACATCAACCTCCTCCATCAAACGTCATCTAAAGATATACTTTTTCTCCCATGCTTTCCCCCAACATAATAATCTCTACCACGGACGGCCGATTGCTCACGCACAGCGTAGTCCTAAAACCAAAAAAAGTATATACATATACCTTATTAAATTAATATTTAATAAATAGTTTCAGTTGTTATATAATAGCTTAACTTATAATATAGTTTTTAAATATGATAAATATGTGCTATAAATTATAAATTATAGACTATAATAATTATTAAATATATGTTAGGGTTTTTATATTATTACTTGAGACCCCGATAATTCCAACAACTGTTAAAGCCCATAGAGAGGTAAACAATATAGTATGAAAAACAGGGATCTAAATGTTGGCCTAGTTACTATTATATTTAAGTACTCTGAAATATGATATATACGTTGTATAGTATATAACCTAGTACATATAACCTAAGCCATAGTGGTTGTGGTGGTGATAGTAGTAGTAGTATTAGTAGTAGTAGTAGTATTAGTAGTAGTAGTAGTAGTAGTAGTAGTAGTAGTAGTAGTAGTAGTAGTAGTAGTAGTAGTAGTAGTAGTAGTAGTAGTAGTAGTAGTAGTAGTAGTAGTAGTAGTAGTAGTAGTAGTAGTAGTAGTAGTATTAGTAGTAGTAGTAGTAGTAGTAGTAGTAATAGTAGTAGTAGTAGTAGTAGTATTAGTATTAGTATTAGTAGTAGTAGTAGTAGTAGTAGTAGTAGTAGTAGTAGTAGTAGTAGTAGTAGTAGTAGTAGTAGTAGTAGTAGTAGTAGTAGTAGTATTAGTATTAGTAGTAGTAGTAGTAGTAGTAGTAGTAGTAGTAGTAGTAGTAGTAGTAGTAGTAGTAGTAGTAGTAGTAGTAGTAGTAGTAGTAGTAGTAGTAGTAGTAGTAGTAGTAGTAGTAGTAGTAGTAGTAGTAGTAGTAGTAGTAGTAGTAGTAGTAGTAGTAGTAGTAGTAGTAGTAGTAGTAGTAGTAGTAGTAGTAGTAGTAGTAGTAGTAGTAGTAGTAGTAGTAGTAGTAGTAGTAGTAGTAGTAGTAGTAGTAGTAGTAGTAGTAGTAGTAGTAGTAGTAGTAGTAGTAGTAGTAGTAGTAGTAGTAGTAGTAGTGTTGTAGTAGTAGTAGTAGTAGTAGTAGTAGTAGTAGTAGTAGTAGTAGTAACCTGTAACCTAATGTTTTAGGCACTGCCATCAACTTCATCAGAAATTTTCGGCCGTGCATTAAATGTTGACTAGTTGTTATTAGGATAAGCCAAAGAGAAAAGATATGTCTTAATCTTATTTTTGAATAACATGGTTGATTGAATAGAACGAATGTTATAAGGAAGTCTATTCCAGGCTATAGGTGCAGATATTGAGAAGGCTCTCTTTTGTTTTATGGATACATTACGCAAATCTGGTATGACTAGAGTATACTTGAGGCAAAGTCGTATTGGGCGTGATGATGTATAGGGAGTAAGTAGAGTATGTAAGTAGTCAGGTTGGCTGTGATGAGTGGCATGATGGGTTAGCATACATATTTTATATATTATTCTGTATTTAATTGGGAGCCAGTGTAATATTTTCATGTAAGGTGATATGTGTGTTCTAGAGAATTTATTTATATTGTATATGAGTCTGACTGCTGAATTTTGCAAAAGTTGTAGTTTATGTAGTAGTAAATAATCCGGTATACCATTAATAATCGAATTACAGTAATCTAATTTAGGTAGAATAAGAGATGTTATAAGTAGTTTAGCAATTTCAGTGGATATTGAAGGTCTAATAATTTTTATAGTGTATAATATAAAATTTACTGATTTAATTATATTGGAGATCTGATGTGTAAATGATAATGTGGTGTCTAATATAATTCCTAGATTACGGGCTGATCTGGAGTAAGGTATACAATCATTACCAATATATATATTTGGAATAGTGGACTTATTTGATAAAGAAATATGGAGTGCAATGGTTTTTGAGCTATTCAGTGAGAGAGAGTTTGAGTTTAGCCATGTTCGTATATCCTCAAGGCAGTTGTTGAGTATAGGTATATCTTTAGTAGGGTCTTTTAAAATCATATATACTTGTAGGTCATCTGCATAGGAATGGTAGCCAATATTTGGATATTTATTAAAAATATCAAATATTGGGATCATGTATATATTGAAGAGTATTGGTCAGAGAACAGATCCCTGCGGTACACCATGATGGATTGACCGAGGTATGGATGTCAGAGAATCAATCTGAATAGAAAAATATCTATTTTGAAGATATGATTTGAACCATTCAAGAGCGGTTCCATTTATACCTATAGACTGAAGTCTTAACAT